>LT669791.1:16158768-16695835 GCA_900128785.1 Arabis alpina
TGATATTTCTTTGTGCATCCATGGATATTTAATATATACTTTGTCTTTTTGATCATGATTTTACTACCTACGTTGAAAGAAACACACTTTAGAGTTTAGAGCATGACTTGTTATTAGTGGTTGGGGAACAAGACACATGAACAGTTCTAATTTTTTCTTTGGGCATTATTGTTTTTTTTTTTGTTGTTGTTGCAATTTTACATTATTATTGTTGTGTATACAGATTTGTCTTATATGAATTCAAATCTACATTATAGATTGGTTAACAAATCTCAAAATCAAAGACGTTTTCTCACCTCTAACTGAATCTGTTGCAATTGCACATTAAAGAAGTTCTTCGAAACTTCCATTAAATCGTAACTTGCCAACCTCAAAACTGGTTTGCAGAAAATGAACATACACTCTCTATGATCATTTGGATTGCTTTCTAATGAATCTTAGCAAAATGATCTCACGAATAGTACTTTTGCGTCTCCATTCCAAAAGCATCCATCAAGAACAAAACTAGTGCTATACATTAATGAAAGGCTAACAAAGACACTTTCTTCATCAACATTGTGTAAAGGATTATGACCATGGTTCGCTAGCTACACCCAAACTGTTGGTATTGTTGTGATATTGCTGAGTTTTATCGCTGCTATAACTAGGAGAGAAGAAACCAATTCTGAATCGTAGCTTGAAGCTTGAAGCTTGAAGACCATCATTGTGATTTGTGAAGTAAGCATTAGTTCTTAAACCCTGTAAGAACGGGAGAGTGTTATTGCTAAAAGTGTTATTGCTAAAGGTTTTAGACTCCAGACTATAGATGCAGCAGATTGAAGCAATTCATGTATCAGCGTAGAATAATACAGATACTGAAAGGTAAATAACATAACTTGAAGTAATGGGCTTGACTCATGTGAGTTGGAGCTACTATACATGAACCTACAAGTGAGTAGATGTAAAGATATTCGAGAGAATCATAGAACATGAAAAGAACAGAGTCTGAGACGAGAAAGCAGATGCTGAAGAGCTAAAGTAGAGGGTAAAACTGTGCCGAAGCAGAGGCTCAAGCAGTTATTAACAGGTTTGGCCGTAGGCCTTGTTTCTCATGGGCTTGAATGCCACTTGATTTGCAGAGGCATTAGGTCTTGAGACATGAGTATTTATACCTAGAGGCATAGACAAAAACCCCTACGCGCTAAGGGTTTCATCGAGAGAGGCACACGTGTGTGTATGGCGTCGTCCACCAAAGGACATTAGAAGAACAAGATTTGCATGTTGGTTTTTTTGAGGGATCATGATGATTCTTAGGTCTGATTCATCTAGAAAAGATTGGTAGGCATTGTAGTGTTGGATATCATACGCAATTGTAAGTGCAATTACGTACCGATTACAATGAACAAGAGTGCAATTACAATTGCGTACCATGAACGATAGTGCAATAACATCTACTTCATCTCTCCAGTATCTGCTTCGTTCGTCTCAGACTTTGTTCTTTTCATGTTCTAATATCCTCTCCAAGCTACGTATCTTTACATCTACTCACTTGTAGGCTCATACATAGTAGCTCCAACTCACATGGCTCAAGCCCATCACTTCAAGTTCTGTTATTTACCCTTCACTATCTCTATTACTATGCGCTGATACATGAATTGCTTCAATCTGCTGCACCTTCAATCATGTCCTTTTTGAATGCCCTCCGGCTTTTCAAACCTTGGCTCTCTCGGGTACACTAACGGCCAATGGAATTTTTCCGACCTCTTCTATTTTTACGAACCTAGACTATTATACTGGTGAATCCCGAATGGATATCAGGATCTGCGGTTTCCATGGATAATGTGGGACATCTTGAAACCTTGAAATGATAAAGTGTTTCGAGGTCTCGATAAGGATCCCTCAGTAGTATTACGAAATGCGGGGACAGAGGCTTTGGTATGGCAAAACGCACAATCGGAGGAATCTCAACCCACTAGACAGGATCACGAACTTGCCCTGGGACACCCGAAGTATCCCGGTTTAAAGTGCTATATTGATGGTTCTTGGAAAGAATCTGACCAATTTTCAGGTTGTGGTTGGTATGCGTTCCAAGAGACAGAGACAAGAACACAGAGTGTGAAGCCTTAGGGTGGGCCATGGTGTGCATGCTCGAAATGCAGAAGACGGAGGTAGCTTTCGCAACGGACTGCTGGTGAAGATGGTGCCTATACCGATGGAGTGGCCAGCGTTTGAAGCAGAGTTTGAAAAATGAAGTTCTCTTTTTTTTTTCCGTTATCTCATATTCTGCGCAAACGTAATTCAAAAGCTGATAGGCTTGCGAATGGTACTCGATTAGCTAGTTCTGAACTTTTTTTTGTAAGTTTCAAGCTTTTGGAATTCCTTGGTTCTTTACCGATTCGATAATCGCCGGAGATTTTACGACCGTACGATCTAATCTGAATTTGTTTTTTTTTTTTTGCCCCAAATCAATACGTCGTTGTTTTGTCGATTAAACCGAGTCGTTTGCCATGTGTCGTTCTAATCACTGTTGCGTTAG
The DNA here is from genome assembly GCA_900128785.1 of Arabis alpina. Taxonomy (NCBI): domain Eukaryota; kingdom Viridiplantae; phylum Streptophyta; class Magnoliopsida; order Brassicales; family Brassicaceae; genus Arabis; species Arabis alpina. The sequence goes on from LT669791.1 coordinate 16,161,284, forward strand.
TGTTGACCAATGGAAAGTTAGTGAAGGTTCATTTTAGCCTAAAATAAAAGAGTTTGTATAGACAATTTAAATTTATTTTGGGTTCGCGTTGAAATTGGCCATATGCAAAAGACCAAATTCAAAATGACACATTCGCAATAGTGTAGGTCCAAATTGACCGTTTTCCCTCAATGGATGGGGATTGTGATTTTTTTTAATTTACTTCAAACATTTTTAGCCTATTTGATATCAACTGTCTGTTTAATATAGTCTTTTTGTTTCTTTGTGTAGCAATTATAATCTTAAATCCGGCTCATGGTGGAATTTTTGTTAGATAATATTTTCGCATTTAATGTAAATATAGCAATAAAGCTTTTGAATTTTTCATCAATCTCCCGGTAAAATAAAATACCAAATTATTTTGCTCATAAATAAAAAAATGTAATTATTTTAAATTCGGAAGCAAAAATTGAGAAACATATTTACTATGACAATTGATCAATGTGCATGATATAAGAAATAGGCCAGCGAGGATTAGGAAGTTGCTAAACATACTTGGTGTCCTTCTTTTTGAACTTGGGTGCATCACATTTGGTGATACCGGATTGAGTAACAATTTGAGATCGGACCAAAGAATAGAGGAACTAGGTTTGAACGTAAAATCACAAGAACCAAGGAAAAGAAATATATAGAATTTTCTACTGAAGGCGATGTCCTTGTTTTGGAGGAATACATCAAGTATTTATACAAGTACAAGGTCAGTCGAAATAACCCTAAAAGGTAAATATAAAATCTCCTAAAAGATGAAAGGAAGTTATAGTAATTCTACGTATTTCCTTTTATCCGAGCTACATCTTCCAATTTGCTTGTATTTGCCCAGGTCGGCCAACGCTCCTCAACGGGCCGAGACGCCTAAATGGATCCTCGCTGGCCTATTTCTCCGAGATGCTTCCCGAAGCTCCATGTCGGGTCAGATGTGAGTCGGGTTTGGTAATGGGTGCTAAACCTGGCACCACTAACTAGTCCCCCCAAGTTCGGCAAGTATTACGTCAGTAAGCTCGGCCAAAACATACAGAGGAAGATTTGCCCAACTCAGATCTTGATTCGACACGTTGCTTCGCCTTTACATGCGGCACGCTCTGAACAGCTTGTTCTTCAAAGGACACTGCTGAGACGCTTAGGTTCGCTCGCGTCTGCTGGTTTAATGATTACCCTACACTTTCGCGCCTTAGAGTATAAATTCTGGATCTTTCGACCCTTGCATTTTGCGTTTATTCGTCATTGGAACAAGGTAAAATCTTCTTTCTCCCTGCTCTCTCCTACCTTTTCCTTACTCATCTGCATTTCTTTAGGATTTATCTTTTGCTCCGTACGACTCCGATCTGTATCATGACAAAGATTTCTAAATGGTTATCTCTTTCTTTCTCTTCGGAAAGAACCACTAGTCTCCATGTCCACAATGAGACTCCTCCGGTCAATGTTGACCCTATTTATTTTTCAACTGAGATTGAAGCATCGTCGTCAAAATTCGCGCCGAGTTTTGCTAATACTCCAGAGCAAACCGGTGCAAATCTTGAGGCTTCAACTCCGGTTGTCGATTCCAGTAATCGTAGATGAGATGGATCTGGTGAACGATGTCCAGATGAACAGATCGGCCAAGAACAGGTTGCTCAAGAACGAAAAAATAACGTTTACAGTGTAAATGAACACTAAAGGCTCAAGCTTACAACATCACGCTAACAACAGCATCATAACTTTGAACAGCTAACTTCGACGCCCAATGGTCCTTAAACTCGATACTATTATCACTAACACTACTGAGTTGGGGGGCTAACTGTTGGGGTCGTATTTCACCCATTGAACTTCGACTTTCAAAGTTATGGTAGACAACGAGCATACCTCGACAGGCTGACATAATATGGCCCCTAAGTTATTTCCCCTACAAGAAGATAAAGACCTCTTGAATCTCATAAGTCCCCTTTACCTAGCAAGGGAACCTTCGAAGCTATCTTCACCCCAGGATAAGTCATGAATACAACGTCGGATAGATCACAGAGCCAACAGGAGGCGCTGCAGAGGCAAAGACTGCCTGGCACCGATGTCACTGAGCAGTGGCACAGATGTCAGGCAGTGGCACAGATGTCAGGCAGTGGCACCGATGTCACCGCCCAGTGACACTGATGTGCCTGGCCTCATCGGTGTCCAGGCAGCTGCCATCGGTGCCGAGGCTATTCTCATCGGGTTCAGGTGTTTCATCGCCCGTCAGAACAGCAATGAAGGTTCCAGAAGGTTCCACGCGTCAAAGCCCAGAAACGAAGCCCACATAGGCACAACCGACGTAGGGCAAAAAGGCAATCCGCGAGGGTTTAAGAAAAGGTTGACATTATCTTTTAGGAAAAAGCTTAGCCGACTTAAGGGTATTCGCAAATTTATTCACAAAAGCAATACAAAGCAATTACAAACCCTAATTTCTCTTTGCTCATCATTGTTCTTCATAGCTTATTTTCAGAAATCTCTGCTTCCTCTCGGAACCCTTACAAATCTAATTATGCGATTTTCGGCATCCACAATCACCATTAGAATTTTGATTCTAGAATTTAGTCTAAGTTTTTTATTTTCGGTTTTACGCGTTTCTCTTTTGTTTTTGGTGTTTCAGGTTTATGCAATCTTGCAAGACAAGGAGCAACAAGAATCAAAAGCTAGTGGATTTCGTTGCTGAATTGGGAGTTTTAGAACGAGTGAATAGAGAACAGGCGAAGCAAACTAAGATGGTGAATCACACTGTGATTTTGATTCCGAATGCAGAGGGTCAGTTGTTTGAAAGGGAAGGAAATAAATACAACGACCTTGGAGCGAGACTCGAGGCTGCGGGTAATGTGGTTGTTGAGGCGATTGAGGAAGTTAACGAGCAAGCTGCAAGAGAGCGAGCTGAGCTAGATCGTCGAGCTGAGCTAGAGCGTCATGCTCAGGTGGATTGTCAGGAGGTTGTGGTACATGAGCGTACTTTAGGTGATTCCAATCGGCCTGAGGAATACTATGTCAACAGGGTAGCGATCCGGCCACCTGGATTTCGTAGGCAGGACTTTGAGATGAAGCCCGCCTTTTTCTCATGGGTGGCTCAACATCAGTTTCATAGGCATCATTCTGAACACCTCATGGATCATTTGGAGAGGTTTGAGGATCTTGCGTCGAGTATCAGGGTGACTGGGGTACCAGCTGACTGCATATTCTGTAAGCTGTTCTCACACTCTCTAGCTGGAGAAGCAGCTCAATGGTTGAAGCAGTTAGAGCCGGGCTCGCTGACTACTTGGAGCGCTACGAAGAACGCTTTCCTGAACCACTTCTATGATGAGTCGCGCTCAGATGATTTGAGAGCCAAGATCTTCTCTTTTGAGCAGGGCCAACCAAAAGCATTCAAGTCTTCATGGGAATGCTTCAAAGGTTATCAGAGAGATTGTCCTCACCACGGGTTCACAGAGGTTCATTTTTTGAGCATCTTCTTCAGAGGTATTGACTGGAGACATTAGATGACTCTTGATTATGCTAGTAATGGAGATTTCAAGACTGTATCATGCTCATAAAAAACGTGGCTTCAAGCAACAACACGAAGAAGATTGACCAGGAGAGGAAAAGAGAAGGTGGAATTAAAGGTGGAGCTGAGATTGTTGAAGTGAAAGCTAAGATTGATTCGGTACACAACCTTCTAGTTGGAAAGAAATATGTACACTTTGCTCATGAGGTTGATACTTTCATTCCAGAAGAAGTGAATGATCAAGAAGATGTCAACTACATCGCTGGTAATGGTTTTTAGAATCAGAGGTTTGGATGATGCAATGGAAACAACCCAAGAAACAACCACTCATGGAATTATGTTTCTTCATCTTATTACACGCCTCCGGCTAAATCTTCAGATGATGACACAAACGCTATGCTTGAGCAGCTTCTAGAGGGGAAGCAGAAGATGATGGTTGGTTTCAATGGTAAGATTGACAACGTCTACACGGACTTGAATGGGAAGATAGAAGCTATCAATCTTCATGTGAAGAAGCTGGATAATCAGGTTACTCAGAATGTAGAGTCACTGAAGAGGCAAGAAGGTTGTCTTCCAGGAAAGACAGACATGAACCCAAGGCATTTCTCCAATGCAATCACGTTAGGGAGTGAAAAACTGGTTATACAAGCCTTTGAGAAAGGTCTAGATGAGGAAACATTCATGGAGCTTGAAGAAAACGTGAATTTTGAGATTGCAGAGCATAGTGTCGATCGAGACACTCCTAGGGTCGATCAACACCAAAATTAGACGACAATTTTGAAAGACTTCGCGTTGATCGACGCCAAAGCTGGGCAACGATCGACGCAAGGTGAAAACGGACACAGTTCGAATTCTGCCATTCGCGAAGGCAAAAATCAGTCTGCAATCGCCATCGAACTTGTCTACAAGCCAAGATTCCATATCCAAGGCATCCTACGAGTTCATATCCTTCACCTATCAACCATGCGAGTGACAAAGCACCTAAGGATAAAGGAAAACAAGCTCAACCATCATTGAGGAAGTTGCCAAAGTTATTGAAACCAGGGATGTTTGTTGTTCCGTGCTCAATCAAAGGTATGGAATTGAAGAATTCTCTTTGTGTTACAGGAGCTAATGTGAATGGTATGTGTGAGGCTGTTGCAAGGAAGCTAGAGATGTTGGATCAAAAACCTTCAAAGACATACATCAAGCTTATAGATACCTCGTCTACGATTTCAAAAGGCTTCATTCCTGATGTGTTGCTTTAACTAGGAGATTGTCTTGTTCCTACAGACTTTTACATCATTGAGACCAAGGATAACAGCCATAAACCATTGATTCTTGGTGCACAGTTCCTTGTAATAGTGGGAGCGTTTGTGGACTTTCTTAATAATCGAATCTCCTTCTCGAATATCAACAAGAATGTCTTCTATCATGCAGTTCTTGTCACACAGACTTCTTGTATGAGTGTCAATGTTGGAAATATGCTGGGTTTAGACCCTCGAGATGAGACGAAGAAGCTTCAAAACGTCCCTAAGTTTGCTCCTTCCACTGCACGTCATGAAGCCAACAATCCTGCAAGTTCTAAGTGCAAAAAGATTCTCAAGGTCGAGCAGAGAAAAACATGAAAACCATTCTCCAAGTTCAGAATTGTCATACATTTGGAGTTGAAGGAGAAAGGAGAGCTAGTTATAAAAGAGATGATGAATAATACTATGAAGCTTTTTCCTGGTATTGTTCCTTGCAAGTCTGGGGGAGTGCACTTTAGAGATCCACCTCCGACCAAAACTCTAACATAGTCAAGCTAATGACTGTAAACAATCGCTTGGTGGGAGGCAACCCACCTGTGAGTCTTTTTCTTTCTCTTTTATTTTCTTTTTATTGAGTCAATTTGTTTTTGAAATTCTAAATTGTGAACTTGATTAGATGACATGATGTTGGTGCTTTTGATCTTGTTTTGTTTTAAGTGCTTCAACAGATACTAACCATTGCACTAACACCCCGCGAAGCTTCTGAACAAACAACTTACAATCCGTTTTCAACCCGCTGCGTCGATCGACCCAGTAACCTGTGCGTCGATCGACGAGCACACCAACACGGGTCCCATTCTTTTTCACAATTTCTAACTTTTACTTTTTATTTTCTGTCACCAATTTCAGGCTTGATTAACATAGGAGACAGTGTTGATTAAATCTGGGGAGGTAATTGCTAACATAGTTTATTGTTTTGAGAGTCAAAAGTTGTTTTATTGAGTCAAAACTTGTAGGGAATGATGACCTATTATACGAACAGATGCTTAATTTCTGCGACTTATTAGCTGTTGCGACAAAGCCCTTGGAAGGAGCTAATTCAAAGCCAAATGATAGTACAGGTTCCTCTCTTATCGCGGTTTACAGAACGAAGTAGATCAAGCTCTAGACTACCACACTTGATCTCCATCTCGCTATTTTCTCTTTGATGATGTCACGATAGTAATAACATTCAGGACTTCTTATCCTTTTTACCACTCTCTCTTGATCCTGAATGGCTAACTCATCTTTAGTTGGTACCCAACCCCTAACCTTAACCTTTATTCAAACCTCATGCAATCTTATTTTCCCTTTGACTTATATGCAGGCATTTGTAAAAACGTCGAAGAGAAAAGGGACCGACACAATTTTTCATTCAGAAGATTGCGTGGAATGAGACATTTGGTTGGAGTATATGAAGATATGAAGAATCACAACGAGCTTGGCATTCCGTGGGATTTATACAGTTTATCATGGTAATTTTCGAGACATATCTTATGTAGATCATTCCCCCTTCAGTATTCTGTCTTTGAAAAAAAAACAAAAAGAATGAAATCTGGGAAACTGTGGGCATCAACTGGACTATTCTCTCTCTTGCGTTTTTGCATAATGCCTGCATCCACCAAATAAAATCTGGTAACCCTAAACACTTCTAAGCTCCATTAAACACTAAAAGCCTTTTTACATAATACCTAGCCTTATACTTGGTTGACATTGTTACAGAGAATTCCATTTATTATCGACTGAGTGTAGGACACTTAAGAGGATGTGAAATTGATGGGTTTGAAGACCAAGGTTTAATCTAACGCCCGTGACCCAAAATTTAGAGAAGGGAATTGAATTTGACCGAATGGTTTAATTTTAATTGTTCGGTTTGGCTGGTTTGGGTTAAGAAAACCCTAGGGCTCGTTTATAAGAGGGAACATCCTCCCTTTTGTGCAGGAAAAAGCGATAGAGGGTGCAAAATTGGAAGAGAAGAGTAGAGGATTCGTTTTGCTATTTGTAGAAAAGAATGAGATGAAGACAATTCTGACGCGGTTTAGAAGAGTTGGGAAACGGACTGTCTAATCTGTTTGGATTGAAGTGAAACATTTAGGGTAAGTTCTCCACTGTTATATCTAACTTTAGGCGAAATCGGATTGTCAGTTGGATTAGTATTTTGAGTTTTATTGTTATTTTCCCGAGACAGGTTCGTGCAGATTTGGATGTGCGATCAGTCTACTTCGTGGTTGTTTTCCCGTCGAACCAGAAAAAGTTAGGAGACGATCTGCATGTCGTTGGAAAGGTCTCGGTCTCACGATTCTAGATCAGGTTTACGATCATGATTACGACGTAATATTCGTTTTCATTGTGCTTTCGAAGTTGTTGTGTCGTTTCTGTTTTTAGAAAACCCTAATCCGGTTTAGGAGGAACTCCAGTTGGTTTGGTTTGGTTTGGTTTAGTTAACCAGTTGGTTGGTTTAGTTTAGTTAACTAGATTGGTTTGATTTAGTTTAGTTAACCGTATTGGTTTGGTTCAGATAACCAGATTGGTTTGGTTGGTTGGTTTAACCGACTGTTTTGGTTGGGGTTAACCGACATGTTTGGTTTGCAGTGTTCATAAAGCAACTGATAGGCTAAGGTGAGTGCTTGACCATGGTCCCAAGTGGATGGAACATTAGGATTCCTGGGGTTAGGTTGATTAATGGTTGGATTGTTGATTTACCGAAATGTTTGTGTGGTGCAATCGTTTATGTGTGTTTGTTGACATTTTATTGCAGGTGATCGTGTTTCCGCATGCTTGGAATCGAGGCGAAGAGGAGATGGTTCGATCCTAGCATCACTGCGAGGTGGTGTCAATCGACACTCGTGTGGTTTTGTTTTGCTTGTTGTTTACTGTGTTGTGTGTTTGCCTAGTGTTTCATTTACCTTGGTAATTGGCCGAGTAGATGGGATGACCGCCTCCATGAGTATTTTTGATAATACTCACGCATCTCTTTTTGCCATGTAATGCAGGTAAAGTGTGACCGTGGAATCATGGCTAGGAGGAGGAGGATGATCAAGGGTCTCGGTTGTTTGTTTTATGTTTTGTTATTGCGTTAGAACTGCCATTGGTTGTTGGTTGAGTTTTGGAACATTTTGGAATGGGTTGTTATGTTTCTTTTGGTTATTGGAATTGGTTGAGTAGTTGTTATCCGCTGGTTGTCTGTGTAGTTTCATTTGTCGTTGAGGATAGCATTTATGGGAATGCTAGTCCGAGACCAAGGTTTGTTTATTAAAAAAAAATAGGTTGGGTCGTTTCATTTAAGGTCCAACCTATGATGGTTGTAAATTCGTGACCACTAAGGATACTTTGTTTGTTGCAGCGAAAGAGTCAAGGTGGCGAAGGCTATGTTCTAAAGGATATGTGAGTTCCCGCGATTTTCAAACCTCGACTCCATTTTTAGTCTGTAGTTTGCTTGAGGACAAGCAAAAGCTGAGTCTGGGGGAGTTGATATATCATGGTTTTTACCAGTTTTTTACCATGATTTAACCCGGTTTTATCGAGTCTTTTCGGTGTTTTTCTAGTTTTTTAGAGTCTTTGCAGGTTTGTGTATGTGTGGAGCTTAATTGGTGATTATGGAGCATTTTGGAGCATTGTGAAAAGAGGAGCTGAAGTCGCGAGGACGGATTTTCAATTGCCGTCAGATTGGCGCATCGATCAACAGAAGTAGGCTTTCACGAATTTTAACCTATAGATACTCAGTTTTCTTTTAGCTTTCATTAGGCTTCTCATTTATTCAAGACTTAGAGATTCAGAGAGCTTTTGAGAATTAGGGAAACAAGTTTTCAGATTATTCATATTTCTTCGAACCCTTCTCTATCTCTTTCTTAGGTTAATGAATTGATATAAGAGTATAATTGATTTCCTGAACTATCTTAGATGAGCAAAATTCCTATTTGTAAAGAGATTTGGTTTAGGGGTTTTGTGAGTAGTGGAACCTGAATTTTAATGCCTGTTTAAGTTGTTAGAATTCGCAAAGAGATTTGGTTTTCTACGATTTAGGCATAGATAGTTTTCGCAAAGAGAGTTGGTTATCTTTACATTTGTGTTTTAGCTCAAGAACAGTTGTTAATAAAATCCTATCGTAATTGACTCTGCAATTTAGTTTTACCTGAGAAATTCCCAAAGACCTAACTGTTTTGTCTTGAATTGAATTTAAATCAAATACAACTTTTACTTGTTTTATTTATTCTTGCATTCATATTTTCATTATTCACTCGAAGTTACATTTATATTGTGTGATTGCGATTCCCAGTGATTCGACCCCTGAGTACTACAATTGATCTCTTAATTTGAGAGAGTAACTCAGGGTTAAATTTAAGCATATCAAGCGTTAGAATATCTTAGACTGAATTACAATCCTAACTAGCTGAAAAGATCTCATTCATTAGCAGCTTTAGAGTCAAAAATCAAGCATAACGTCTATTAAAAATCTACCATAACGTCTGTATCTCATATAAATAAGTCTACTATAGCATTTGTTACAAATCTACCATAACGTCTATATCTCGTAGAAGCAAGTCTACCATAACGTCTATCATTCCCAACTTAGAAAATTTGTCTGTAACAAATCTAGTACCAAATCTACACGCTTTTCCTTTCTCTCACCTTAATTGTGTATACCAACATCGAAATCTGGACCATAACAAGATTTTGAATTCAAATATGAGATTAGGGTTTTCATGATTTTTACAAAACTTCAATCCACTGAAACGAAATCAATTAGAATCAAGATACTACCTCTCTACAACCCACTGAAACAAAACCCCAACACTGGCTGGAACTTTTCCTTGCTGGAAATTTCAAAACCTATAAATGAACAATTTCAACTTGATAAATATGTACCCAAAACATTCGTCATGGTTATAAAGGAAGAAAACTCACGAAATGTTTGAAATCTTACCGTGAATGCAACAGAACTCGTCGGAATCGCTTCTAAAATCGCCGGAGACGAAACGGAGAAGACGAAGAGATAGCGGTTTTGGTTTTATGCCGACACAAAAAAATTAGTTTTTGTGTTTTATGTTTTTTTTTACTTAAGGATAATGGCAGTTTCATTGTTAAACGGATTGGGTATATTATACGGGTCTTTATCATTGTTTTTGAGCCAAAATTTTGAGCTAAAAAAATAGGAAGTTGTTTGAATAATTATCACATCTATGGAAGTTGTTTTAGTAATTATCTATTTCGCTGTATGTGCAACTAGACTTTCTATATCTTATGAACGAAGAAGTAATAGTTTAATATTATATAGCTAAATGGAACAGACAAAACTATCAATTATGTCCTTTTTGAATGCCCTCCGGCTTTTCAAACCTTGGCTCTCTCGGGTACACAAACGGCCAATGGAATTTTTCCGACCTCTTCTATTTTTACGAACCTAGACTATTTATACTGGTTAATCCCGAATGGATATCAGGATCTGCGGTTTCCATGGATAATGTGGGACATCTTGAAACCTCGAAATGATAAAGTGTTTCGAGGTCTCGATAAGGATCCCTCAGTAGTATTACGAAATGCGGGGACAGAGGCTTTGGTATGGCAAAACGCACAATCGGAGGAATCTCAACCCACTAGACAGGATCACGAACTTGCCCTGGGACACCCGAAGTATCCCGGTTTAAAGTGCTATATTGATGGTTCTTGGAAAGAATCTGACCAATTTTCAGGTTGTGGTTGGTATGCGTTCCAAGAGACAGAGACAAGAACACAGAGTGTGAAGCCTTAGGGTGGGCCATGGTGTGCATGCTCGAAATGCAGAAGACGGAGGTAGCTTTCGCAACGGACTGCTAGTGAAGATGGGGCCTATACCGATGGAGTGGCCAGCGTTTGAAGCAGAGTTTGAAAAATGAAGTTCTCTTTTTTTTTTCGTTATCTCATATTCTGCGCAAACGTAATTCAAAAGCTAATAGGCTTGCGAATGGTACTCGATTAGCTAGTTCTGAACTTTTTTTTGTAAGTTTCAAGCTTTTGGAATTCTTTGGTTCTTTACCGATTCGATAATCGCCGGAGATTTTACGACCGTACGATCTAATCTGAATTTTTTTTTTTTGCCCCAAATCAATACGTCGTTGTTTTGTCGATTAAACCGAGTCGTTTGCCATGTGTCGTTCTAATCACTGTTGCGTTAGTGTTGACCAATGGAAAGTTAGTGAAGGTTCATTTTAGCCTAAAATAAAAGAGTTTGTATAGACAATTTAAATTTATTTTGGGTTCGCGTTGAAATTGGCCATATGAAAAAGACTAAATTCAAAATGACACATTCTCAATAGTGTAGGTCCAAATTGACCGTTTTCCCTCAATGGATGGGGATTGTGATTTTTTTAATTTACTTCAAACATTTTTAGCCTATTTGATATCAACTGTCTGTTTAATATAGTCTTTTTGTTTCTTTGTGTAGCAATTATAATCTTAAATCCGTCTCATGGTGGAATTTTTGTTAGATAATATTTTCGCATTTAATGTAAATATAGCAATAAAGCTTTTGAATTTTTCATCAATCCCCCGGTAAAATAAAATACCAAATTATTTTGCTCATAAATAAAAAAATGTAATTATTTTAAATTCGGAAGCAAAAATTGAGAAACATATTTACTATGACAATTGATCAATGTGCATGATATAACAAAATTTAATTGCTTTTAATATTCCATCCTAAGGGGAAAAAAACTTCTATATCATATATAATAACATTTATCTATATAATATATTTCTTTTTAAACATAGAAAATAAAAATGAGTCTTACATTACATAAATAACAAACACAAATAGAATAAAATACACCTTAAATAATTTAAGCCTTACTGCCTTAGAGTAATATTTAGATACATTAATTATCCTAAATATCGTCGACGACAAAAGCATAGAATCCACCATATAGACCGGATTATATGGATTAGGATAGCTAACAGAGGAAAGCAGACCCAAAATCCGGTATAAAGCATTAACATATAATTAATTATGTGATCATCGTGATGAAGCAACACCATTGTGAAGCCTAAGGCCGCTGATGTACAAAGAACCGCCACAACCATAAACACGATCATGAAGCCCATTACCAACCGATTCCTGTAAATATATACATATTTACATTACTTAAAATGGTTTAAAGCAAATACAAAAATAACTTATCACATATATCCATGCACTATTAGTACGTACCTTAGCCGAAAGCCACTAATGGCAAGGAGTATCAGACTGAACGAGGCACAAAACGAGACGAGACTCGTACCAATCATCCAACTGTAGAAGCCACGTTTCGAAGGGTGGTACTCGATAACAGCAGTCCCGATCATGCCCTTACAAACGTTGTATGGATCATCGAAGGCACATTTGTCACTTTGCCAAACTCCCCCGGCAGGGTGTGACATGAGTTGGGCACTGGTGTTGGCAATAATTGAAGCCGCGACCAAAAGATGTGCCTTGGTCTTCTCAAGCCAGTCGGCTTGTCGATTGAGGTACCTTATGTACCCTGATGATTGTTGTTGTAACCGACGACGAGTACCTTGTCGAGTGTTTGTTTCCATGGTGGATGGTTTTAAGTGATAGATAATCCAAGAGAGTTTTTCTTTCTTGATTTATAGACCTAGCTTCTTGAGCATGTTGTTATTGGTTGGTTTCATGATTTTAAATACTTTTTTTGATAAAATATGATTTTAAATAATTGCGTAGAAATATAACTCTTCCATAGCATGACATGTCGTTGGTGTTTGAGGAACAAGGCACACAATAATTGTGATATTTCTTTGTGCATCCATGGATATTTAATATATACTTTGTCTTTTTGATCATGATTTTACTACCTACGTTGAAAGAAACACACTTTAGACTTTAGAGCATGACTTGTTATTAGTGGTTTGGGAACAAGACACATGAACAGTTCTAATTTTTTTCTTTGGGCATTATTGTTTTTTTTTTTTTTTTTTTGCATTTTACATTATTATTGTTGTGTATACAGATTTGTCTTATATGAATTCAAATCTACATTATAGATTGGTTAACAAATCTCAAAATCAAAGACGTTTTCTCACCTCTAACTGAATCTGTTGCAATTGCACATTAAAGAAGTTCTTCGAAACTTTCCATTAAATCGTAACCTGCCAACCTCAAAACTGGTTTGCAGAAAATGAACATACACTCTCTATGATCATTTGGATTGCTTTCTAATGAATCTTAGCAAAATGATCTCACGAATAGTACTTTTGCGTCTCCATTCCAAAAGCATCCATCAAGAACAAAACTAGTGCTATACATCAATGAAAGGCTAACAAAGACACTTTCTTCATCAACATTGTGTAAAGGATTATGACCATGGTTCGCTAGCTACACCCAAACTGTTGGTATTTGTTGTGATATTGCTGAGTTTTATCGCTGCTAGAACTAGGAGAGAAGAAACCAATTCTGAATCGTAGCTTGAAGCTTGAAGCTTGAAGACCATCATTGTGATTTTTGAAGTAAGCATTAGTTCTTAAACCCTGTAAGAACGGGAGAGTGTTATTGCTAAAAGTGTTATTGCTAAAGGTTTTAGACTCCAGACTATAGATGCAGCAGATTGAAGAATTTCCTGTATCAGCGTAGAATAATACAGATACTGAAAGGTAAATAACATAACTTGAAGTGATGGGCTTGACTCATGTGAGTTGGAGCTATTATACATGAACCTACAAGTGAGTAGATGTAAAGATATGTATCTTCGAGAGAATCATAGAACATGAAAAGAACAGAGTCTGAGACGAGAAAGCAGATGCTGAAGAGCTAAAGTAGAGGGTAAAACTGTGCCGAAGCAGAGGCTCAAGCAGTTAATAACAGGTTTGGCCGTAGGCCTTGTTTCTCATGGGCTTGAAGGCCACTTGATTTGCAGAGGCATTAGGGTCTTGAGACATGAGTATTTATACCTAGAGGCATAGACAAAAACCCCTATGCGCTAAGGGTTTCATCGAGAGAGGCACACGTGTGTGTATGGCGTCGTCCACCAAAGGACATTAGAAGAACAAGATTTGCATGTTGGTTTTTTTGAGGGATCATGATGATTCTTAGGTCTGATTCATCTAGAAAAGATTGGTAGGCATTGTAGTGTTGGATATCATACGCAATTGTAAGTGCAATTACGTACCGGTTACAATGAACAAGAGTGCAATTACAATTGCGTACCATGAACGATAGTGCAATAACATCTACTTCATCTCTCCAGTATCTGCTTCGTTCGTCTCAGACTTTGTTCTTTTCATGTTCTAATATCCTCTCCAAGCTACATATCTTTACATCTACTCACTTGTAGGCTCATACATAGTAGCTCCAACTCACATGGCTCAAGCCCATCACTTCAAGTTCTGTTATTTACCCTTCACTATCTCTTTTACTATGCGCTGATACATGAATTGCTTCAATCTGCTGCACCTTCAGTCTTAAGTCTAAAATCTGTAGCAATAACACTTTCATAAACTACTTAGCAAAGATCAAACTCGCAATAGTTCGACCACCAAGAACAAAATTAAACTGAAATCTGGTTACCTGATCATTGAGTATAACATTAAGTTGCAAAGTAGGTTCTTGTTCTTCTTCTTGATAGTATACAATCTACGATCCAACATAACAAAACCCACTAAAGCTGCAGCCATGGAGAAAGACCAAACAAGATTCACTCTAGAAACACAATACTTGAAAATCTCTATTGGAAATTTCCACCACACCACTATTCCCCTTTCAGATTTCACATAGTTTGCTCTTGGAGATTCGTCGTTGATCAATTCCATTTCTCCACTAGAAAAAAAAAATCGTCCTCTTGATCCAATAAACCCAAATCAGCATTAATTAAACTGTTGGACGTGTAAATGATAAATTATGGTCCATGTTGATGGACATTATTATTATTATGAAGTTGAACGAGAAATGGTCGGCTTGGAGCTCGGTTTGGCTGGGGTTTCATGCGGTTTGATTGTCACATGGAATTTTGTTTCGGATTGATTGATTAGTGGTTTGGTTTTTCTTGGTTAGCTACGGTTTGGTGCAGATAATATTGACTAATAGGTCAAAGATATATTGACCTGAGATCTCACACCATCCTCAACCTCCCCATGACCTAACGTTTCCATATCTTTTTCCACTTGTCAATATCTTCCTTAACAAGAAGAGAGATTTGCGGAAGCTTAACGTTCCCTTTGGATATATAATAAGCCTTAGTCTCGTCTCTTCTCTTCATCGGCTACACACACAAAAATCCAACATATCTTTCTGCTTTCTTTTGCAACCCTCACATATCAAAAGTAAGTCTTTAGTCGAGAGTGTATTGTAGTAACAATGGTTCGCCTATTCTGGTTTTCGAGTGTTATGAAACTAGTCTATCTCACGCTTGTATCCTGGGATCCGTACTCGTATTAACTGTCACACTACGGACAATTTTTTGGATTAAGGAAAGTGATATCATATCTCGTCTCCGTGAATCGTTTCCATATTGATTTCGATCATATGGTTGTGTCGTTTACACTTGTAAGACTTCATATCCAGTTATACGAGACCTAACAGTCTTAATCCAATCAAAATCCACTCTTAGCTTTGGTTATAATCTGATAGGAATTTGCAAACGCCACTGTAAACCGTTTCTGCGAACGCTATCTGCAAGTTTGCGATCTCGCAGTAGCAAACGCTTCTCTGGCTTTAGTCGTACCAGGTCTTGGTTTTGCACACGCTTCATAGTGTTTTTAATACACCGAGATTCATGCGATTAAATTTGAACGTTTCTGTTTCCGCGAATGCCTTTAAGCGAGTTTGCGAAACGATCCTATGGCTATTTCAATCGATTTTGCAAACATCTTCTTCGTCGATTTTTTGTGATCCGGTTTAGCTACAAACGCAAACAAATGTGCTCTGTTTTTTGAAAAAACGATCAAAACGCTCCTTTCAACCATTTATGCGAACGCCCTTTGGCGAGATTGCAATCCGGGAATAGTAGCATAGTACAAAAGGCTATCTTACACCTTTTCCGCGAACGCTTCTTTTGGCAAGTTTGCTATCTAGTAAAAGTACATTAATAAACGTGTTTCCCAAACGCTTGATAGTGATTATATGATACGTTTATTGCAACAACAAATTTAGTCTCCGCAAATGGTTATAACAATGTGTGAATGTTACTGTTTAAGAAGAAGATTAATTAACATTGTTTATTGAAAAGTCATTGTTTAGCTCTTGATAGCTAAATTCATCCAAATAAGCACAAATACCACCTGAAAAAGGGTAAAGAGAAGAAAATATGTACAAACCCTATTCTAAACTCGATTCTAAGCTAAATGCACTCTAAATGATGCTCAAATATGCAGAAAAGATGATAAACAATATATACACATGAAAGTGGTAAATAGTAGAGTCTATCAATTCTCCTAGACTTTCTTTTTGTTTGTCCTCAAGCAAACTACAAAAAGCAAACCTAAAGAAAGAGTTTGAAAGTGGGAGCTAAGTGTTGAAAGATGCATTAACAGGTTCATAAACGAGTCCTCAGGAGAATTAAATCAATGCTCTACACTTTCCTACTGTTAGAAAACTTTTCCATGCTCATCATAGAGCATTTCTGTACTCTCCGATACTCAAAGAAACTCCTAAAATCAACAAAGCTCAAACCTTTGACATTCATTAAGGTGTTTGGGGCAGTCCCAATGATGGAATAAGGATCAGTCCTTGTTTGGCTAGGAGAAACAGAAAAGGTTAGAGCAATGAACAAGAGAAGGGCTCAACATCTTTTTGGTGGCTAACTCTCATGAAAGTAATACAATGTATCACGAAAGCAAGTAAAGATAAAGGCCAATTCATGTATACAAGGACTGGAATCCCCATATTCTACCCACCCTTGGCTTAAAAACTTTAACTTTACTTCATTTTCCCATTTCTTAGTAACCACTTAACACTTTTCTGCTAAAAACAAAGATCTTTTTGTTCTCTAACTGTTCTTCCTTTTTGATCCAAAACCTAGGGAGATCTTTCTGCCTTTTTGGCTTTTAGTAGCTATTTTCTTACATTATAGTCTAGCACTTATGTTTCGTAGCTTTTTGTGCTTTTTACTTTTGATTTAATTCAGATAATGCTAGACTGTTCTTTACTTTTATCACTATAGCTATCTTTTCGCTTATTTCTCCCTAAGTCTGGTTTTCTACCTTCTGTTTCCCTGTACACAACCACAATCCTAGAGTTGAATCTAACTGAGCTCAAACCTTTACCAATTCTCAATTCTCTTGAACTAGTCTTAGATGCAAGAAACTAACTCAGAGTGGATTCCTCTTCTTGTCGGCCTAAACTTTTTCACGCTTTTGCAAACATTACATTAAGAAATAGGCCTACCACCTAGTAAATAATGCAGGGATGAAAAAAAAGGTCAGGTATTCAAGGTAGGGTATCATTCTCATCCAAGAAGATGAACTTAGATCGGAATGGCCACCCAAGTCAAGACAGATTGGTAAAACATGGGAAAACATGACTTGAGTATGTATATTCTATCCACATGTTAGGTCCAAAGTCCATCAGAGGGAGAATTAATGTCAAAATTAAGTTCTAATAAACAGGAATGAACTCCAATCAAGCAGGTTTTCAATGAGTAAGCACTTTCAAGGGTGCCATTCCAAACATGGTTGGGACTCAGCATTCAGACTATGTACAAGCATCGGTGAAATTCTAAGTAGGGTTGCAGATTTGAAACATATAATGCACTAGCTAAGAGTTTAACCTCACTGCTCCCTAATGCAAATGCATGATCAGATATGTACAAAGCTTCATGCTAAATGATACAGGACAAGGGAAGTGCAGAAATTGAAAGAAAAATTTGAAAAATTTCATGCTTTTTATGTACAAGAATGAAGACTCAAATGATGCAAGAAGGGAGATCAAAAGAACGAAAACTGTACATTAGCTACTAAGTGTGCATAGCCCTCTCCCCCAGACTTGCTTCTCACTGTCCCAATGAGACAGAGATAGACAAAGCCCCTGAGAAAAAGAATTGCGCACAACACACAAGAGAAGGAAACTGAAAAAGAAAGAAGAGAAAGAGAAAAGAAAAACTAAACTATATACAGGAGGAGGTGGTGGTACCTCAGTGGTTCTGGGCTCTCTTCATGATCATGTGGTGCCAGCTTGAATCCCTATTCTATGTGGCCTGAGATGTTGAGGTTGTTTGGTTTATTTCCATTAGGCTCGAAGCTGCGGCTCGTGCTACTTCTGATTCACTACTCTTAGTTGTTGATGGAGGTTCCTTTTCCGCAGGCTGCTTCTTAGTAACCTTGTCCATTGTTGGTTCCTGTGACGCCCGTGAACCATTTTTGAGGAAAATGGAGGGGTTGTCGATCGACACACGTGGTGTATGTCGATCGACAGGTGCCTTAAAGGGCTGTCGTTCGACATACGTAGTGTGTGTCGATCAACCGGGCCTTTAAGTGGTCGGTTTTCTGGTTTGATTTTAGTCATTCAGATGGACCAGCCCGGTTTGGGGAAAAACTAGGGTTCCTATATAAACCTTTTGGCCGCATTCTGAGCGAAACCAAGTCTCAGGAAAAGAGTTTGTGAGGAGTTCTCTTGTTTCTGATAGGTTTGTCAGTTAGGGTTTCGTTCTTGATCGATCTGGAGTGGAATTTCGTTGTGGTTGCAGCTGATTTTGTTTCTAGCCTCAATTCCCATCAAATTCTATCGAAAATCCAAGGTGAGTACGTGACCATGGCTTCTGGGCCGGTGGATTCGTTAGGGTTGATTGGTGATAGGTTCGGAACATGTGTATTGATTTGGTGTTAATTGATGCGGATGTGGATTGTTGCTTGTTGTGTGTGATTGTTGTTTTCGGGCAAGTTTTTGTGTGGACGCAGAGGAAGCTATCGAACGACACACCTAAGGTTTATCGAACGACAGCTAGTTGACAAGCTGTCGATCGACACCTAGTGGTAGTGTCGATCGACAGGCATGTACAGAAGGTGTCGATCGACACTTAGTGGTAGTATCGATCGACAGCCTGTCTGGTAGGCTGTGGTTGAGCCTTTGTGTTTGCATTATGTGTGCTGTTTATGTTGTATGTTGCCTGAGCGGTTCATCGTGCCTGAGTGCGCAGTCGTAGATGGGATGACCGTGTCAGTGAATATTTATGATAATACTCACGCATCTCTTTTTCCCATGTGATGCAGGTAAAGGCAAATTGTGATCGTGGAATCGCGGCTACGAAGAGGGAGATGATCTAGGTCTCGAGTTTGGTGTTTCTTGTTGTTTTCCACTATTGTTTTAGAACCGTTGTTAGGTTGCTGGATAGTGAAATTATTATTGAGGATTTGTTGTTGAACCGTTTAGTATTCAATGGAATTGGTTTATTTGGTTTAAGTGTTGGTTATCCGCTGTTGTATGTTCCGTGTGTTTTGATTGGTTGTTGAGGATAGCATTTATGGGAATGCTAGTCTGAGACCAAGGGTTTATTGTTAAAAAAAATGGGTTGGGTCGCTTCAGTTCCTCTTCATGATCACTACTAGCCAGAAAATCTTCATGATCTGAGTCTTCCATATGGTATTTAAACGAAGGAACAAAAGTTGCTAAATTCTTAAAGCGCTTTTCATTTCTTTTGTTTATATTCTAAGGGACCTAGTAACAATTGAAGAGGTACTCTTCCCTGTATCCTTTAGGTTCAAAAGGGATGTATGGCAGTTCAGAAGAGCGAGGATTAGGAAGTTGCTAAACATAATTGGTGTCCTTCTTTTTGAACTTGGGTGCATCACATTTGGTGATACCGGATTGAGTAACAATTTGAGATCGGACCAAAGAATAGAGGAATTAGGTTTGAACGTAAAATCACAAGAACCAAGGAAAAGATGTATATAGAATTTTCTACTGAAGGCGATGTCCTCGTTTTGGAGGAATACATCAAGTATTTATACAAGTACAAGGTCGGTCGAAATAACCCTAAAAGGTAAATATAAAATCTCCTAAAAGATGAAAGGAAGTTATAGTAATTCTACGTATTTCCTTTTATCCGAGCTAAATCTTCCAATTTGCTTGTATTTGCCCAGGTCGGCTAACGCTCCTCAACGGGCCGAGACGCCTAAATGGATCCTCGCTGGCCTATTTCTCCGAGATGCTTCCCGAAGCTCCATGTCGGGTCGGATGTGAGTCGGGTTTGGTAATGGGTGCTAAACCTGGCACCACTAACTAGTCCCCCCAAGTTCGGCAAGTATTACGTCAGTAAGCTCGGCCAAAACATACTGAGGAAGATTTGCCCAACTCAGATCTTGATTCGACACGTCGCTTCGCCTTTACATGCGGCACGCTCTGAACAGCTTGTTCTTCAAAGGACACTGCAGAGACGCTTAGGTTCGCTCGCGTCTGCTGGTTTAATGATTACCCTACACTTTCGCGCCTTAGAGTATAAATTCTGGATCTTTCGACCCTTGCATTTTGCGTTTATTCGTCATTGGAACAAGGTAAAATCTTCTTTCTCCCTTCTCTCTCCTACCTTTTCCTTACTCATCTTCATTTCTTTAGGATTTATCTTTTGCTCCGTACGACTCCGATCTGTATCATGACAAAGATTTCTAAATGGTTATCTTCTGCTTTCTCTCCGGAAAGAACCACTAGTCTCCATGTCCACAATGAGACTCCTCCGGTCAATGTTGACCCTATTTATTTTTCAATTGATATTGAAGCATCGTCGTCAAAATTCGCGCTGAGTTTTGCTAATACTCCAGAGCAAACCGGTGCGAATCTTGAGGCTTCAACTCCGGTTGTCGGTTCCAGTAATTGTACATGAGATGGATCTGGTGAACGATGTCCAGATGAACAGATCGGCCAAGCACAGGTTGCTCAAGAACAGGTCGTTCGGGAGATCCTTGCTGCTCAGTTCGATATTTACAATATCTCTCCATCGCTATCAGATGAGAGGTCGTTGGACTCGATGAGGAGGGTTTGTCGAATGTTGGGGGAATTAGAATTCCTGGCCCCCTGACCCCATGAACGTCCATGGGATTGTTTCGCAAGTTACATCTGTCTTCACGAACAGATGTTCGTTGATTGTTTCTTGTGGTTCTCGTTGTCTTATGTCTTCGTAAGGTATTTCAAGAATAGGAACATCTGTTTCTCACAGATGATGATGGCTGGGACATGTAATCTCGTGGCACTTGTAGTGCTTGGTGCCGAGCTCGGCAGTAACTTTTCTGTCAAAAAGTATGAGCAGATTTATGTGACAAAGGAGGGTCAATTCCCTGGCCGTTTTTATAACAGCATGAAGGCTGGATGTAAATCCATCGAGCTGAAAAGCAAGATCGACAAGTGGTTTCACCGATATTTCTTTGTGAAGATTAATGACTCTTTGGTCTGAGATACCACTAGGACTTATCATAGTCGTTGGAACCCTTCGATGGATAGATTTTCGTAAATCTTGCATGCATGAAACGCTTTGGTTATCATGATACTTTTTTAACACATTTGTGTTGTATTCTGTTTTATAGTTCCTCATCCTCCGGCTTCTTCTCTTGCGGATTCGCCTTTCAGATAAGATCTCAACAGACTAAGAGCAGGAAATCATCGCTGGGACGATCTGTCCTACTACCGCATATGTCGCGCTCGTGACAGACTTCGTAATGACTCTCTGCGAGTTACTTTAATTTCATAAAGTTCTCTAATTTTGAGACTTTCAAAGTCTGACATCATTCCGAATGTTTACAGCTTTCGGATATCTAGAATAGCGAGTACTGGGCTGCATAGATGAGAGGAGATACCCCGGTATCCCTGCGTTCAATGTTCCTTCTATCCCAATACGTTCCAGGAAGTCTAGGAGACTCTCCGAGGTATCTAACATGTCGGATGCCGAGGTCACGGCCAATCCTTATGCCATAGTGATTATCCAAGATTCTGAAGATAACACTGAACACATCTCTCTTCTAAACCAGGAAGACAACCTAGCTATTCGAGATGGCTCTCAGAAGATTCCTTATGTGACCGATGCTGCCAATATGCAAAGGGCTGAGGATGCGCTAGCTCAAGGGTCGGTCCCTGGCGAGTCTAACGAGCTAAAGGATCCTGGCTAAAGGATCTTGAAGCAGAGAGAATTCCAGCCTTTCGGATCGGTGGTTAGTTCTTCCGTCCGAAGCACCTGTTGCATAAAGTTTGGATGTTACACTTCCTGCTCCTCTTCCCGTCAACTTTGACAGCTTGGCGATTCCGCAGTGTTCAGCTGTTCAAACAACTGTTGATATATCTCAACCTCCTCTTCCTCGTGCTCCCTCTCTTACTCTGTTGGCTAGATCAGCCTCGGAGCTCTCGTCCGAGTCTTCTCTTTCGAAGAGAAAGCGTACTTGCCAATGGGCATTTTCTCACGTTGATCCAGTGTTGCCTTTTTGCAACGCTGCTCCGCATCTTAAAGCTACGCTGATATCTCTTACCGACAGTGTCGGAGTCAACCTTCTTAACCAGGATAGACTATCGATCTCTGAACTCCTATTCTTTGACTAGGCTTCAGATACCATTGGCATAAGTCATCCTCCGCCTCAATCGTTTGATTCTTTCTAGCTCGTCTTTAGCCTTTTTCTTCCTTTTTACAGGTGATCAGTATGGGTAATCGCCTCATCGGCGCGTATGAGGCCGAAGTGCAAAACCAAGAAGATAGGATTAAGACTCTTGCGTCCCGTTCCGATGTAGATGAAACATGCCATGAAGTCGGTCATCAGATGCATAGAGCCGATAGTTAGGAAGCAACTGCTTCTGAGAATCAACATAGTCTAAATGACTTATTGGACTAGGCTAGTGCTTTAAAGGAGGAGAAAAAGAAGCTGGAATAAGAAGTGAAGAGAAGAGATGCACATTTCGAGGCGGCTCCAGCCGAGATGGCTAAACTTCGAGCCACTATAGAGAAGTCACGCCTTACGGAGGATCGTCTCAGGAAGGAGTGTAATGAAGCACGCCGCCGAGCTGATGAGATCGGTAGTGGTAGTTCTGCCCAAAGTGCCAGACATTCCTCTCGTTTAGAGAGGATACGTTTGTATCTGATCACTCTCCAAGCTCAGGAAGAGGTAAAGGTTCAACTTTGTTACAGGCGCGGAGCCCAGATAAGTTTAGAGAGGATGGTGGGGCCTGAGTATGAACTTCCTCCTGGTCTTCTTGAGAATTACATGAAGGAAGAGAAAGAGTACCTCGCCCAGCTCGAATACTCTAGTGTTGACTCCCTTGGCGATGATACTTTGTTTCCAAATCCGCCGCTTCCTCCTGCTGGTCCTCCTCGAGACGTTGCATCCCAAGTTCCAGAAGGAATCAGTGAGCACGGATTGTTTCTCCTCTCTCAAGATGAACAAGATGGTTACAAAACTTAAGCGTCACACGGCTTGTAACTTTATTTTATATTGGAACAAGGTACCCACTTTTGTGGATTTAATTTACTTTTGTAAACGTTTCCCTTCTCAAGGGTTTTAACTTGCTTGTAGGGTTCCATTGATTCTCCTAATACTTTTAAGTATTTCGTTAATGCTTTAGATTTTCTTTGCAATCCTTTCTAGAAGATTAGTATTTTGTCATACTTAGGAATTTTTTCTTTTTCTTGCGATCTTTGTAGAAGATCGGCTTATTGAGAGTATTTTTCTTTGCGATCTTACGGGAGATCAGCTTAAAGTATTTCATAACACTTTGATTTCTTTTTGCGACCTTATGGAAGGTCGGCTTAAAGTATTCCATAACATTTTGATTTCTTTTTGAGACCTTATGGAAGGTCAGCTTAAAGTATTTCATAACACTATGATGCAAATCACGTAGTTAGACTGTATTAACATGTTTTGCTCCTTAAGAAGCTCAAGTGATGGCAAGCTTTATGGAGTTTGGCTTATTCTTCACACTTTAAGGTTGCTTTCGTAAGAAACCTTGACTGGTTGCGAGCTAAGAATACTTTCGGAAGACTCTTTAGTAGTTGCGAACTATGAAGTCCGGCTTATTAGAGATAAGATTCCTCTGAGACTCCGTTGCTTACCAGCTCGGTGTCGGTTCTTAAAATCTGTACCTAAGTACGAGGTGGTTTGGGTTTGGGGTCTGAGAGTGCAAAGGACTACTGCTATGGCTTATCTCAACTTTTGCCATTAGACGAAATTTCAGTATGCGATCGAGAGCGCGTATAATTTATTTGGTTGTCCTAAGTGCGAGGTGTGGACCTGGCTCCGGCTTATTAAAGTTTGTAAGTTAATTCACCACGGCACTCACGAGAAGCGCGTTGAATATCGGATACATGGCTAGGGTACCAGCGTGAGTAATCACAGTCCGAACAAGGTAAGCTCAGATTTTTGTAAGGGCATGCATTCTTAAGGGTTGGATTAGTCAGAATGTTTACTTTCTATAAAAACTTAAAGTTTTTATTAAGGGTGTGATTGCGCTTTTGCAAGGAGCTGCCTACGTATTCTCAAAGAGGAATCAAGTCACTCGTAGTTTATACATATGTATGGGCTCGTGTATAACAAGTAGTTTTTTTTTTTGCGATCTGAAGTTATCAGATCGGCTTTAATGCTTGACTCTTCGGCGTCATGGCTCGGGCTTTCTTGACCTCCTTTTCCTTCGGAGCATGGACCTCACCGTTTCTTAAGCGAGCTTATTATTCAACTTTGAGCCGATTCTTCTTTTCATTAACGAATTGCGAGCTTCCTTTTGGTTGCCCTTGATCGTGTACGCTCCGCTAGTAATAGGAAACTTAACACATTGATGGTAAGTTGAAGCTACCTCTTTCATGGCGTAAAGCCAATGTATTCTCAAGATTGCATTGAAGGTGTGTCCACAGTAACAAACTTGACGGAATGAGTAACTCCAACCACGTAGACTAAAAGGTTGATCGTCCCAACTGTCGATGTGGTTTTGTTAGCAAAGCCAGTTAGTTGTCTATTCCAAAATTGATGTCATCGTGAGTTACCCTCATCCTTTCGAGGGTGTTTCGATAGATTTGGTCTACCGGGCTTTCGGTGTCGATCATCACACGACCAACTTTGCAATCATTGATAACAAGCTGAATCACCAGAGGATCGTTATGGGGTCGATCCAGACCCTTAGTTCTTGCTCGTTGAATGTAATGAAAAGGTCTTTCTCAGCCAGAACCGGCCACTTCCTGGCGGTTTCGACCTTCCGTTCATATTGCTGTATCGATCTTACATAATCGTTACATTCTTCAAGCTCACTCATAATCTTGTAGAGCTTTTTATGAGGTGCATATGGATTCTTATCCTCATGCACATCGTCTCGGTCCCGCTTAGGGGGGTTCACTCCAGGCGGCAATTGCCTCGGCTGGTTCTGATCGTCTTCTCGCTCTGACGGGTTTGTTTTTCCAGGGAAGTTCTTCTAAAATTCCATATCATGAACTCTCCCAGCATGGTAGCATTTTATCAACACATCCAAGAGGTGAAGACACTGAGCTGTTGAATGCTCCGACGTCAGGTGCAAGTCCCACCAGCTCCGGGCGTTACTTTCTTCCATAGGTCGGTTGCTCCGAGGCCATTGTTTCTGCGCTGGTTCTTCAGCGTCATCGCTGATTTGGAAACTCTGTCCCTTTCTTCCCCGGTTTGGTTTGTCACCTTCCTTTACCTCCTGCTGACCCTCTTCCAACTCCATAAAGCCTGATGCTTTGTGCATAGCGTTTTCCAAGGTCGCTGGTCGGTTGATAATCAATTCCTTTTGGAACGGACTTTTCAGGAGTAACGCTCTCTGAAGCGCGTCGATTGCGGCATCTTCTGCAACAACCAATTTGAAAAACGTTCCTTTGAACCTTTCCATGAACTCTCTCAATGGCTCATCCTGTTTTTGTTGGAGAGGCCAGAGATTGGCGGTCGAAGTCTTCTTCTCGATATGCATCGAGTAGTGCTTAAGGAAAGCCGTTGATAACTAATGGAAGTTATCGATCGAATTTGATCAAGCTGACAGCAACCAGGCTAGAGCATCGCCAGCGAGGTGTTCTACGGACAGTTGCAGTAACCAGCCTCTTTTTCCTTGGGAGGAAAGTGAGCTCGGCCCATGGGGATGTTAAACGATGTGAGATACTGAGTTGGATCGGTTTTTCCATCGTAAAGCGCGATCCGAATCTTAGCGTTTGGTTTGACCGGAGTAATTACAATCTAGGTGGTGAAAGGGGTCTTTTTTCGTTCCCTCAAGGACCTTATCGAGCTCGGGGGCCGAACTTACTATGCGATGCATCCTTGAGTTCATCAAACGGATGGTCTCCTTCAGGGCCGCTATCTCATCGTCTCTTTCCTCCAAGCTTCGTGAAGGTGTTGTGACTTCAGTCGCTTGTTGGCCTCCCACCGATAAGACTCTAAGCGTTGTCTCGGTTGGAAACAAGTTTCGATCAACTCGAGTTGTCCTGTATTGGGAGTTCTAATCGGATCGTTCTATGAAGAGAGTCTTCTTCTCATGGAACTTTTCGTGGTCGCTCTGCTGGTTATCGTAATTTTCCTGTAGCGATTGAAGCGCGGCAGGAACATCAAGTTTTGTGTCTTTGATCAAGATTATCTGGTGGTCTGATGTCTTCGCTCGGGCCTCCGGTTGGTAATCCTTCTCAGTATTAAGGGCCTCCGGACTTGGATTCCGCTTTTCTGAGGCTCGCAGCTGGTGAAGTTAGGGCTTCATCTCTGGACATCTTCGAAGAGATTTTCTCACGTGAAAGCTACGTAGTAAACCTATTTGGTCCCCTTAGTCGGCGCCAATTTGGTGATACCAGATTCAGCAACAATCCGAGATCCGTCCAAAGAATAGAGGAACTATGTTTAAACGTAAAATCACAAGGAAGAATCAAGGAAAAATATGTGTATAGAATTCTCTATTGAAGGCGATCTTCTCGTTTTGGAGGAATACATCAAGTATTTATACAAGTACAAAGTCGGTCGAAATAACCCTAAAAGATAAATGAAAAATCTCCTAAAAGATAAAAGGAAGTTATAGTAATTCTAAGTATTTCCTTCTATCCGAGCTAAATCTTCCAATTTGCTTGTATTTACCCAGATCGGCTAACGCTCCTCAACGGGCCGAGATGCCTAAATGGATCCTCGCTGGCCTATTTCTCCGAGATGCTACCCGAAGCTCTGTGTCGGGTCGGATAGTCGGGTATGGTAATGGGTGCTAAACCCGGTACGACCAGTATTCCTGGAAGTCATGCTCAAAGGAGAGTGGGGAAGTCGTATAGGGTCCCATCATTGAAATCATACATAGCACATACGTCGGAAACAGAGAGGGAAAGCAGATCATCCTTGATTTTGAATGTTAACTTCCCTTCGCTGGGCTTCTTTTCCCTTGGTTTTGCGTAGCTGAACTCTTTGTGGTAAAATTCTTGGTAATTGAAGAAGAAACCCATGCCCATTTTTCTTATCACACGCTTTAGATCCCCGTAAAGGCCTAACTTTTTCAAGAATCGCAGTTGCAGGAGCCGCGACAGGTGAATCTTCATTCTGGTTAATGTAGCATGTGCTTTACACTCAGCTTCTGACCATGATACTGGCAATGTGCTAATCGCTTGGGGCAAATCCTTTGGTTCTTCAGTCTCATTCACAACCTGCTTCAGCTTTTTTTCAGTCCAAAGGGTCCCAGGCCCCATTTCCGGAGCAAAGCGAAAGAATTCCTAATACTTTGAGAGAGAGAGCACGAAACCAGAGGAGAGAAGGTAAATAAATGTGAGATGATGAAGATGCTTTTACCTGCGAAAGAGGAGGAAATTCAGGCGAAAGAAACCGAATGAAATGAGATTGCAAAGGAAGAGAGGAGATTCTGGATTTGCATTGAAAGGTTAACCGGAATCGAATCAGGGTCCGAACCGGAATTTGAAATTAAACCGGAGTTTAAATTGAAATTGAATTTAAACCAATCAAACCACAGAGAACCGAAATTGAAAAGAGAAAATCCGGTTTATCGCATTCAAGCTTGTGTTTCCGCATCCGAAAGCTTGCTCGAATTGGACGTGGCCAGGATGTTGTGGTCTTCTTTACTAGTTCATGTTCTTGCACGATCCACGTTCTTAGTCTGACATTGATGCACCATGAGCTTGAAATGGGATGTTCTACACCATATCTCTTGCTAAACACTTGGTTTCCTTCAATGTCTCTGATTCCTTTCATTTCTCATCCTCTTTACCCCTTGATTGCAACTTTTGAAGCTGATAAATCTTGTTGCTGAGTCACACGAAAATGAAAATAGTACTGCAGGAAGAAACTAAATACTGAAATTGAAGATGAATTTAAAAACTTTAAACATAAAAAAGGATAGACATGAGATTGTCTCTAAAGTGCGCTTGTTTTATGTCACTGAGCTTGACATTATTGGATCGTTTTTGTTGGAAGAAGAGAGAGACTTGTTGGCTAAGCTTGGTCCCAGTCATGTGATGCTTCAAAGACAAACTCTCTGTCTTTTCTTGCAGAGCCTTCAGCTGTACCATTACCATCAGGCTCAGAAGAGTTGGAGCTGCTACCCGTATCCTTGTACTTATCCTTAAAGTTCAGGGAGCTTCCACTTGGTCCTGGGTGAAGGTCTGGTGTGGTTCCAGCTGTAGCACCAATTGTCCTAGCATAGTCTGTTATGTCACGCTCATTCTTAGTTGGAGCAAGCAGGTTCTTCACTCTAACAACAATTGATCTTGTTGGAGGCTCTCCAGTCTTCAGTATGATCGGGCTTTCCATTTCATATGCTACTCTAGCATCTATGTTCTTGAGGATTAGCTTATGGTGAGTCAAGCTCATGACTGCCCAAGTGGTATTCAGGAAAGGCATGCCAAAGACAACTGGCAACTATTTGTCATCCGCCATTTTCACCACCATAAAGTCTATGGGAATCAGTGCATCTGCTATCCTCAGAGGATAGCTCTCTATCATACCAAGGGAGTTTACAGAAGACGAGTTTGCCATGGTCATAGTGCAAATTTTCTTCTTATTAGGTTTCACACCCAATTGATGCACAATCCTTGATGAGATCAGGTTGATACTGGATCATGTATCACACAACCCTTTCACCTCATACCCTTCCATCAAGAAAGTCACTATGAACCTTCGTGGACTTTTCTCTTTGAGCAGAGTCCTTAGCTCAGACAGCTGATGCATTCGATCCTTGAACTGCTTCATTGAAGCCTTTCACATCTTATCACAGGAGATGACTGTATAAATGAACCTCTGTTCCACCGGGTCTCTGAGTGAGGCCTCCCTCATATGGAGTGGTACTAGTAGATCATTCATCATTTTCTGATCAACATGAATCTCTTCAAACTTTTCTATCTTTGTGGTTAGAGCTGAGCTTCCACTTGAGTCATCTTCCTTCTCTTCATTAGTAGGGGAATCTTCCACCATTCTGTCACCATTAGTCTCTACCTCTAGTTGAGGTCCTTCATTAGACTCTTTAGTGTAGTGATCTTTTGAGTGGATGACATTGCATGATTCCTTTTGATTCATTTCACATTTTCCAGGAAGAGTTCCTAGAGCTCTCTAAGAAAAGGATGCTACTTGTGCAACTTTGGTATCCAGGGATTTGAATTGAGTTTTCAAAGTTCTAAACTTTCCCAGGAGATAATCATAACCGTCATTGACATGACTTTTCAACTCGTTGATCTTCTGGTTTAGATCTTTCTGGTTCTTAGCTTGACTATCTATGATACGCTGCAGGGCTCCGTCGAGGTCAAAACCAGGAGGAAGAGCATATGCTGTTGCAGCTTGTTGCTGTTGTTGAACTTGTTGAGGTTGAAATCCTTGTGCAACAGCATGTACAAACTGGTTTTTCTGTGGGAATCCTTGATTATAGTTGTTGTTGTAACCTTTGTTCATGTATCCTTGGCCTTGTTGAGGTGGATACACTTGGTCCTGAGGATTCTCCACATTAGTGCTTCTGTAGGAGAGGTTGTTGCTCTTGAAGTTGGGATTGTAGTTCTTGAACTGGTACTAGCCTTGGTTTCCAATGTAGTTAACCTCTGCTAGTCGTTCTGCAGTCAGCTCAACATTCTCCTCTAGGTACATCAGCTGGAGGTCTTCTCGTTCTTCAACATAGTGGACTCCTTTCTGGTTAGCCATCAGTAGCTTACCCATTCTATCCAGCCTTTCACTCATTTCCTTGAACTTTTGCTCAGTGTTGCTGTCAGATGCATGAAAGTTTCTATCATAGTCTCCTCCGTAGCAAGCATCACGTTGAGCAAGGTTCTCTATCAGCTGTTCTGCTTGAGCTTTATTGAGGCCAGTGAAATTACCTTGACTAGTAGTGTTAAGTTGAGTACTGGTGTGTTCTTAGTAACACCTTTGTAGATGATTCCTAGCAGATAGTCCTTAGGAATTCCATGATGTGGGCAGCTTCTAGTGTACCCCTTTAAACGCTCCCAAGGTTCACTTAAGGATTCCTGGTTGCCTTCAATTCTGAATTTAGCAGTCTTCTGCTTTGGAAAGAACTTTGATAGGAACCCCTTCTTGCAGAGGTCCCATGTAGTGACAAACACTGAGAGGATGTCACGCTCCCACTGTGAGGCTTTTCCTCCTAAAGAGAAAGGAAATAGGATCATTCTTATGGTGTCTTCAGGCACACCATTCATCTTAACAGTCCTGTAGAGCCTACCAAACCGTTCCAGGTGGTCAAGTGGGTCTTCAAAGGGCATACCATTGAAGATGGAGCTCTGTACCATGTTGATCATGCTTGACTTGATCTCAAAAAAAAAATTTGGCACAAGAGGATGACGGATACCTAGCTCTATGGTCGTGACATTGGGCTCATCAAAAGCTCCATTAGGCCTTAGTTCAACTATAGGTCTTCCCTGAGCTATTGGTGGAGCTTTTGGTTGCTGTCCAATTCCTTGGTTCTAGACTCTTTGGTTACCAAGATTGTTATTGATAGCAGCTTCTAAAGCAATAGGCTGCGGAACATGATTGTTCTGAGCAGCTGCAGCTCCAGCAAGACCCAAGCAATTTTCCATTTTACTGGTCCTGTTAGTCTTCTCTGTTTAGTTGCGGCTTTGTTCTGTCTTTCAAGCTTTTTGATGTCAGGTACCAAATCGAGAATTTCTCCTCTTTGGCTTCTCTTTAACATACACTACAAAACATACACAACCAACCAAATCCAAACAAAGCACAAATACACTAATAAAAAGATGCAGAAATTAAAAGCTAAAGTCTAAATCTACTAATTCAAACTTAATATCTATATGCGCAATGCTTCCCGGGCAACAACACCAATTGGATGAGTCATTTTCTATGCATACACTTAACAGGCAAGCACAAAGGATGTCACAAATAAAAACCAAGCGATGCTGACAACTTAACTCATAAATCTTATTGTAGCAGGGGATGAGATTGAACACAAGGAAGCATGGATAAAGAGTATTAAGCCATAGAACATTCAGTCTAAGCTAAAGCAGCAATAAAGGGGGTTCATTTCAGGTTAACAGGCTATAACTAAGCTCAAGCGAGAACTAAACAAGAGATATTTAAAGCAATAAGATTAAAGAGTTGAGCTTTCGGGTTAGCAACTGACAATGGATCTTAAGGCGCGGCTAAAGATGCTAAAGGCCTCTGATTTGGGAGGCTAAATGTTTTAAGAACCACATAGGGCATGGACACGAAAGATAGCAAGCCACTGTCGTGGTGCAATACTACTTCTCCAAGCTCCTGTTCCTGCTTCACTGTCGTGGCTGGACTCAAGAGCTCTTCAAGCATTACCGAACAAAATCCAACAAAGCCCATGCAGCGCAACTACATCACTGTCGTGGTCGAGGACACTACGCTGAGCAAAAGATCGGTCAAGCATTTCCACAAACACTTGTCGAGCAGGGAATCACTTGAGGTCAAGATCCGAGTGATCAAGTTTGGACCAGGCTTTGAGCTCAACTAACCTCGAGGATCTACTGCTACTGGCCTTCTACTACCTTAGCCGCGCTTTATAAACCCTCGTATACTAACCCTAAGCTCAACAAGCGGACTACTCACTCATGGCTACGGAAAAAGCCATGATTGTGCTCGGAGAAAGCTTCGAACAAGAACACATAAAAGCGATTAAGAAATAAAGACTAAATATCGAAACTTTAACTAGATTAAGAACTAAAAATATCGAAACATTCAAAGTTACAAATGCACTAAGGAAGCTTAAAAATGGAGAAAAATAAAAAGAAGCTCTTTGTTCAGTTCAGCCATAACGATGAAATTATAGGCTGAGTGAACAGTGCTTGAGTCAACCCTAGTCAAGTCAAGTAAACCAAAATAAAAAGTCTTAAAAAGTCAACAAAATACAAGAAATATCGGTCACACCCGATGTGGTATGTGACCGATAAGTTGTGCAGTCCGTCTTCAGTCTGAGCGGTCAACAACCGGTACATGCTGGATTTGGGGCAGTCTATCGGTCTTCACCGATATCTCGTGGTATCGGGCGTTATCTCTATCGGGTTCAGCCGATACACCGGCTCTCGTACCGTAATCTTTGATATGGTCAAGTAGGTGCTCGAATGGCGAACCATGGAATTTGTTTTGCTTCACCAAGACTATGATTTGAGGCTTGATCTCAAAATCGTTCCTTTGTGGAAGTGGTGGACGAATTGGGTTTATAATCAAGAAGCAAGCATCGAAGGATTCGACATCTCCAATTGTTTGTTATTGAAGCTGAGCAAATGGGGCTTGTATTTGTTGTTGGGGCTGCTGGAAATTGGCATTCCCCTAGTGTTTAAGGTTACAAGCACGCTGCTGGTTCCTTTGATTATCCGGTGCATTAAGGTGTTGATCTTCCAAACAGTGTTGATTTTGCATAAGGTCTTCGGGAAGCTTGTTGACATTGTCATTGACATTGTCACGAGCAGGCGGGTCAGGACATCCTTCAATGGGTTGGTCAACCCCTTGGCATCCCTCCTCACCGGCAGCAGCATCAACGAGGGCTCCCTCCTCACCTGTCATCTCACGACGGTCATCTCCTTCGGCCTTCGTGAGTAATATTTGTCTTCTAAGGACTCGGCCGAGTTTGTTGATCTCTTCTTCAAATACTACTAGATTCTCTTTGGGAGAGTTTCTAGTGCTTAGTAGACGAAACAAAGTGATGAAAAGGAAAAGTAAAAACTAAAAAACTAAAATTGAAAAGTGTTCTAGACAAGGTTTTAAGCAAAAATTCAAAGGCGATGTTCTTCAAAGTCCCAGGAAACGGCGACAAAAACTTGATGTCAGTTATTTCTCCTGTCTAATTTTAACCTTTTAACAAACTTCCTGCAAGTGCACAGCAATCACGGTTAGTATAGTAAAGGGATCAAATCCACAAGGACTTCTTAACCACACTTCAAATTGTAATGAATAAAACTAAGCTAGAACAGAATATGGTGTCGTTTGTGATTGAGTGAATCATGAACAAGGTGACTTGAGTTGTAAGTGGTAAATCAATGGGAGAAAAGTGTTAGGACTCGGGAAATGTGCAGAGAATTATGTCACAACAAAGATCGAATGAAAGTCTAGGGATAAGGGTATGATTTCGGATGTTTAGAACTCAGAATACGGATGTAAGTTTTTCCTAATGTTATGGCTCCAACCTTCTATGCTCTATACCCTAATAGACTCAGACATCGCATGATTATTAAAAAGTAAGAACACGCTATATATATATAAGTTCTGATAAAGTTCACTAAACTCCTTAACTAATTTGTTCGATTGTTAAGACGCTTAGCTCATCAAATACTAGATCTGAAGATATTAAGAACACTTTTGTGGATACACTAACCTAAACTCGGATCGCTAGATGCGCGGTAAAGAAATCAGCATTAAGAACGAGTAAAGATGAAGACTGGATTTATCCCTAAACGATCATCGATTTTATTGGAACATAAGACTCAATGAAAACCCTAAATCTTAACTATGGAACTACTCAAGCATGGTGCACGAAAATAGCAAGGTAATGATGAATTCATGATCAATAAACTTGATTAAAAAAGAAAGGATTAGAAGATTCTTCTCTATAGCGAAGTACAAAGCAAAATCTCCTTCTTAGAGCTCTTGAAACACAAATCTATGAAGAAACAATAGTGGCTGCGTTTTTTATGGTAATACGTAAGTATAATTTTTGGCACACACCTAACAAGAGACTAAAAGCAAGTATACATAGGTCTTGAGTCTTCTAGGGCTTCGGTTACGGGCATAAACGTCTTTTTAGTCAAAACAACTCCATCTTGGGCCAGGCCACCGATCGTGATGTTGGGTCAGTATGGGGAACAAATTAGCCTTGTCTTGTCGCGTCGTGATGGTCTGGACACCGATCGTGTAATCGGGTCGGTATGGGGGGATCGGTTTTCCCCTGCTTCATCTCATGGGCAGTTTTAAATGTCTTCAGGTTTATGGGTATAACTCTCTCTTCACAACTCCAAGTGATATGTATACAACTCCATCGGAAAGATAACTCAAAGGGATATCTTCCCTCAAAGTTTCATCTAATTGCCAATTGATTTGCTCCTCCGTCCATTGCTTGGCGCGCGGCATATGTAATCTATCTAACTTGGTCGATAGCGAAAACTTGTGAATTCCTTGGCTTAAATGGGTTCTTTGGCTCGCTACTGTAGCTTGGGTTATACCTCATTCTTCCTTTTGGTCTTTTTTTATTCATTTTCCTAATAAAGACATTTGAACTACAAATAGGAGAAATTTAATTCTAAAGATGTATAATCATGCATAAATGCACTAAATGTATATAAAAACCATAATGATAGGTTAAATATGGGACTTATCAAATATATGGGCAAACTAAAGGCGGTAAAAAATACTTTGTCACCTTCATAGACGATTACACAAAATTTAGTTATGTAGCAAAAATGAAGCGCTAGAAAAATTCAAAGAGTTCAAACTTGAAGTAGAAAACGAGCTACAGAAAACTATCAAAATAGTTGGAAATGATAGAGGAGGGGAGTATAGTGAATTATTCAATGCAATTTGCAAAGAAAATTGTATTATACATGAGACAACCGCTCCCTACTCACCAAAATCCAACGGGGTTGCAGAACGAAAAAATCAAACTCTAAAAGAGATGATGAATGCGATGTTGTAGGAATCTGGGTTAGCCCAGAACATGTGGGGAAAGCGTTACTTACCAGAAATTATATCCTCAACAAAATACCGCATAAAATTAAAGATTTTTTTTTAAGGAAAACATTTGTTATACAACAAACCCGTATAAATAACTTTGTTAAGAAAACATTAGTATAAAAAAGATAACATATATACAAAGTACATATATATCAAATAACATATTTTGTTACAATACACTTTAACACCAAATTAGTGTGATGACTTAGCATTCACAACTTAGTTCATAAGAAGAAAAAAAAACAGAAAACTCACTTAAACATTACTTAATTAGTTTTAAACTAAAAAAGATTTATGGTCGTTTTTTCCAATCAAGTTTTTTTCCCGGCGGACTCCAATATTTTTCCTTAGTATAAATACCATCAGTTCTAGCAATCCATGAACGTAGCTGACCACATCGTCGAACGTTAGTTGAATGATATACTTCAATGTCATAATAATACGTTGGTTTAGTCCCGTGACTAAGAGTACAATACCAACCTGTTTTTAAAAAAATATGGGGCGCTTCGACGAATTCAATTACATAAAAAGGATCCTTATATTTTAATTGGTGTATCTTTGTTGGTGGATAGTTCCAGCTATTTTATGACATGTGATGTTGAGAACAATACCAGGGACAAGTTCGTTGTGAAAGACTATATGATTCTTTTTGCAAGCTTCATTTAACCTAAAATATATAGTAGTAGCTAACATAAAACCTATGAAATAATTCATTTTTGGAACTGTGATAATTTTTGAAGTAAGTAAAAGATATCAACATGTAGTATTTATAACTTTTTGTGTGGAAACCACTTTTGCTTTGTTTAGTAAATAATGTGTTAATGGTCTTAGCTAATTTTTGAAACAAT
The DNA here is from genome assembly GCA_900128785.1 of Arabis alpina. Lineage (NCBI taxonomy): Eukaryota > Viridiplantae > Streptophyta > Magnoliopsida > Brassicales > Brassicaceae > Arabis > Arabis alpina. The sequence goes on from LT669791.1 coordinate 16,196,932, forward strand.
CATGCACCAACCAAACCTCCGGTAATTGGAGAGTTTATTGTCTAAATATGTGGTTAGCCAATAATATCAAACCAAATGAACGAACCTTACAAATTATAGTTGATCCTGAAAACCAAATCAAAATTCTAAGATTAACAACTACACTAATTTGAAGAAAATCATGGTGGAAAAATACCATTTCCAAAACTTCACTACATCTGGCCCTCGATATCGGTTCACACACATTGTTTTACTTAGTTATATGTAATAAGATATTATGGAAAGCACATAGATCTTGTTAGAGCTTCTCTTTAATTTCATTGATTGGGCCTCTTCAAACAACATCGACTGTTAAACTTATATGCGGAAGCGTTAAACCGGAACACATACCTTGGCCGGTTTGATGACGAATTTGGTTTGGATTCAACAAGGAATTGACGCAGAGAGTCGGGGCTGAGATCACGAACAGAAATCAACCACTAGCCACCGTTCAAGTGCCCTTCCGGTTGATCTCTCGAAGCTTTCTCTCTCTAGAACGTTTTACTCTCTCTCTACAATTCTCCCTTGTAACTGTCGGGCAGTTACTTGTCTTACTTGTTTCTCATGTCTCTTACAAATGTCTCTTTTATAGACAAAGACATGAAGAGTTACAAAGAGAAGAGACATGTTGTTTGGGAAGGGTTATGAATGTTAACACCTCATAACTATCGGTTGATTAAACCGGTTCGGTATAATCCCAAATCATGGGCGTAAACCGATCATAAACCAACATCTCCCACTCGCACATGATATGGAGCATAATGTTTATTAAACAATTCAGAGAGTTTAAGATCGAGATTCATAATTCGGAAATCATACGGCAAATGAACCGTGCGACCCTTGCGAGTACACCTGCACTTGGGAGCTAAACTATGTACCTGTTAAGGATACATAACTGCTACAACCCTAAATAAAATATTTGCATTTCAGCATGTCTCGCTGTTCCCCAAACTTATTTATGTTTTACATCAATCTCAACATATCTTATCCCTATAGCATATGTTAGACATTTCACATCATGTGTTCACTATATTCAAACTCCAATTGAGCGATATAGTGGCTGGCCAGCAAGCACATATGTCAATGTAAAATCAAATAGTTTTCCCTTCCGTACTCATGCCCATCTGTTCCAAACTAACCGCTTTCCTAGCATGTCCCATAAGGCTAATTATTCCATCACCATCGAAATACATACTAAAGTAGCGAACATTAGCTTATCCCTTCAAGAACATAGACGAAGGTTCAAGGGTAACCACTTGAAACCATAATAAGGTTAATAGGAACTCACATTGCGAGTGATGGGGATTACAAATAAAATATCACTTTCTTCCTATATGGTCGTACTAACACATGTGGTATGACTTACATGCCATATCAGTTAACTCTTTTTTTTAAAGAGCATATGTCAATTGGTTAAACCAAATACTATTATGTGGATCAAGCTACTATCAGCTCGCTATCTAGCGCCTGATTATGTACTTATCCAGCTTTTCCAAGTATTCATGATTCTGGGTTAATCATGATCGATATCTCAATGAGCATATCTCATCTTGACTCTTTATCAAGGTGATATTTGATAATAACTATAAGGCAAGCTCCCACTAGCGCCAGACTCATCATATCTCATCTTAGCTTTTCACTAAGAAAACTAATGCGATTATTCATGTGAGTGAATCAATCTCCAACTTGTTGACATTCCTTACATATTTATGTGTGAGTATGCAAAAACAATAAAAATGACCATCATAAACTATGTATGAAAACATCTTTATATATATAAATCCTCAAACATAAATACAATGTCAAATGGCAAAGCACCATTAGTACATACATCAAATTCTACGCAAACCTAGAGCTCGAACATGAGCAAGATAAACATCTCTAGGAATGGGCTTAGTAAACGGATCAGCTACCATCTTGTGCTAGAAATGTACTTTAGGACCACCTCTTTCTTTGCCACAATGTCTCTCACAAACTGATGTTTGATTTCAATGTGTTTGGTCCTACCATGATACTTGGGGTCCTTCACATAACCAATACAAGCTTGACTATCACAATGAATAGTCACAGGACACGAAGCCTCTTTAGTGACTTGTAAGCTTTGTAAGAACCTCCTCAGCCATACAGCTTCTTGAACTGATGCTGAACATGCAATGAACTCAGCTTTCATTGTGGATAAAGCTGTACAACTTTGTTTCTTGCTACTCCAAGTAATGGCACCATCACTTAGCAAGAAAGCGTATCATGAAGTTGATCTACGCTCATCTAAATCACCAGCCCAGTCGGCATCCGTATAGCCCGTTAAGCGTAAATCACTTTCTTGATAACACAAAGAATAGTCCATAGTTTCTTTCAAGTATCTAAGGATCCTCTTCACCGCCATCCAGTGTTTCTTCCCAGGGTTTGACTGGTAACGACTTACCAAGCCAACATCATAACAAATATCCGGCCGGGTACACATCATAGCTTACATCAAACTTCCCACAGCACTAGAGTATGGGACTCCTTCCATCTCCTTTTTCTCATTATCGGTTTTAGGGCACATATCAAGGCTTAGGCCTTCACCTTTTGCGATTGGAGTATCAATGAGATTACAATCATGCATCTTAAACCTTTCGAGGATTGTACGAATGTATGACTCTTGTGAAAGAGCTAACAATTTCCTCGATCGGTCTCGGTGTATCTTAACACCAAGTACATAATCAGCTTCTCCCATATCTTTCATCTCAAAATGAGATGATAACCATTGCTCAATGGTTACTAGAAACTCCATATCGTTTCCAGCCAACAAGATGTCGTCAACATATAGAGACAGAATTACAAAGGACTGTCCTATGCTCTTGACATAGACACAATGGTCTTCGTTAATCATCGTAAACTCATAAGATATTATAGCTCGATGAAAACGAAGATACCATTGCCTAGAAGATTGTTTTAGACCATATATTGAACGTTTGAGCTTACAAACTTTCTGCTCATGGCCTTCTACAATGAAACCCACAGGTTGTTCCATGTAAATTTCTTCTTCTAGCTCCCCGTTAAGAAACGCAGTCTTAACATCCATTTGATGTAATTCTAAATCCAATCCAACAACTATGGCTAGAATAAGGCGAATTGAGGCAAACCTCACCACTGGAGAGAACATTTCCTCATAGTCTATACCTTTTTGTTGAGTATATCCTTTCGCTACCAAGCGAGCCTTATACCTATCAATGGATGCATCCGCCTTTCGTTTGATCTTGAAAACCCATTTGTTTCCGATCGCCCGACGTCCTGGCGGAAGATCAATCAAGTCCCATACTTGGTTTACCCTCATAGATTCTAGTTCTTCTCCCATTGCATCATTCCATTTTTCAGAGTTTGGAGAAGAGAGAGCCTCATGAACTGATCTGGGTTCTAAGGCATCGACCGAAGCTACCATAAAAGCTTCCCCTTCGATTTCAAAACGACGTCGAGGAACTTTTCCACGTTCGCTTCTACGAACCTCATATTCATGTGATTCTTTCTCAAAAGAATCATTAACCAATGTCACTCTCCCACTAAATTGGTATGTTTCATCTCGTGAACTTTCACCAACTTCCATAGATTGGTTAGTAAGAGAAACATTAGTTGGGTCAACCATCTCTTGAAGATGGAATTCCCTGGCAATCTCTCCTCTTCGAGGAAAATCATTTTCCAAGAACGTAGCATCTCGTGATTCGATTTCTGTTACACTTTTATCATATTGTTCGCCGATAAACACATAACCTTTAGATTGGTCAGAGTATCTTATGAAGATACACTTTTTTCCCTCTTGGACCCAATTTTCCATGAGGATGTGCAGTATCGCGAACAAATGCAGCAGACCCCCAAGGTCTTAGATGCATTAAATCGGGTTTTCTTCCCTTCCATAATTCATAAGGGGTAGAAGTAACAGATTTGGAGGGCACTAGATTAAGTATATAGGCAGCAATCAACAATGCATCACCCCAATACGAAACTGGGAGATTCGCTTGCGCCATCATGGACCTAACCATTTCAAGAAGCGTTCGGTTTCTTCTTTCCGCTACACCATTTTGTTGCGGGGTGTAAGGTGTTGTCAATTGTCTGACAATACCCTTTTCATCACACAGTTCTTTAAACTGGTCAGATAAATATTCACCACCTCGATCCGTTCTCAAACATTTGATCGTCCTCTCCAACTGATTTTTGACCAAAATGACATATCGTCTAAAGCACTCTAATGCTTCAGACTTATGAGAAATAAGGTACACAACCCCGAATCGAGTGAAATCATCTATAAAAGTGATGAAATATGAAGCTCCATGCCTCGCCCTCACATTCATCGGACCACAAATGTCTGAATGGATTAATTGCAATGAAAATTCAGCTCTCATTGCTTTTCCAAATGGTTTACGTTTTGCTTTTCCAGCTAAACATGGTTCACATGTGTCAAGATCAACTCGGGCGAGAGAGCCTAAAAGACCTTCTCTAGCCAATCTATTCATTCGATCGACACCAATATGACCAAGTCTAGCATGCCACACATTTGGTTCAACATGAGTAGAACTAGTGACAAATGAAAAACAACGATCAACATTACTACTAGTAAAGTTTGTAGTACAATCGAGTACAATGAAACCATCACAAACATAACCAGAACCATAGAACACAGATCCTAGAGCAATGTTTAAAGACATATCATGGAAGTTCAAACCAAATCCTAACTTAAGTAAAGTTAAAACAGAGACAAGGTCCCGGCGAATTTCAGGAGCATACAAGACATCATGTAAGATAAGGGTTCTCCCACCACGCATGTGTAGCTGGCATGTGCCAATACCCAGTATTGGAACTTTGGAGTTATTGCCCACGAACAACCATCTTGCACCTTTAGATAATTGCCGATACTCCACAAATGCTTCTCGATTTTTAGCTACGTGGTCTGTTGCTCCTGAGTCTACAATCCACAAAGGATGAGATTCAGCAATCATTGCACAACTAGAAACAGAAGCATATTTACAAGTAGAGTCAAAAGATAATACCTTCTTTGCCTCAATGCATTCACGAGCAAAGTGACCCATTGAGCCACAATTGTAGCATTTTATTTTGGTCTTATCCTTCTTTCCTCCACGTTTGCCACACTTGGCAAATTTCTTTTGTCTCTTAGGATCTGGTTGATCAGGAGCCTTGTTTCCCTTGTTACCTCTCTTTCGTTTCGAACCTGAGCTCGAACTCGTGAAGTTGGCCTCATTAAAGGGTTTTGCTGCCTCTAGGCACTCATCCTCTAACTCAAGATGACGTGACATTGTGTGTCATCTGAACCTTCATATGGTCCCAACTTTCAGGTAATGAGCGGAGAACAACTTGCACTTGCTGTTCATCAGACATAATCTGACCAGCAGTCTTAAGCTCTCTAATCATGTTTGACATGACTCTAAGATGCTGCCTCATTGATTGATTTGGGTGCTTCTTGTAGTCATTAAACCTTTGATTAAGTCTCCTTAGTTTGGTAGCCGATGTGGTACCAAACTTTTCTTTCAAGGCCTCCCACATGCCTTTTACAGTTTCATACTCCTCAAACTCACACATTAGATCATCTTGCATACAACTCAGCAACATAATGCGAGCAATGCTATTCTTCTTTTTCCACGCAGCATATGCCTCTTGATCTCTCCTGTGTTGAGCTGTAGTACCCTGCTCAGGCTCTTCCATGAGATGGAAAAGAGTCTCTTTAACCTCTTGCTCTTCGAGTACATACTGGACTTTACGATACCAAATATCGTAATTTTCACCATCCAGTTTGTCACCTCGATTGAGCTCAGCAATAATGTTCTTACAAGCAGAAGCCATTCTTGCTTGAACATTTAGAGACATTCATTTATTTGCATAATATTAACACATAATTCATAACTTTTCAATGAACACAAACTAATCTAACATAACTCGATACATAATACAGGATCGAAAGTTCACTATGTTCCCAATCATCACCCATATTATAATCTAAATATATAAATTAATTTGTTTCATGCAAAATTTTAAGTTCTAAACAAATTAGAACTCCCACTTAATCAATGTATTTTCTAACATGAATCAACAAATGAAACATGATCATACAAAGCTTATTTTTTAAAAAAAAATTAAAACTTAATATATTTTAAATTTTTTTTTAAAAATTTAATAATAATTTTAAACTTAAAAATAAGCATATTCTTAATCTCCTTAAGAAAAAAAATCTAGCAAAATTTTCATTTTTAAATTTGGACTTATTAAACAAATTCTATGATTAAAATACAATATGCAATTTCAGACAAATCAGACGCTGCCACGTGGCGGTACTGTTCATCATCTTCCTCAATGCATATTGTTTTACAGAGTTTTGGCCGAAACTTTCGACCACAATATCTCTCTCGATGCGGACTCAAATTGCACGTTCGATATACCGTTGGAAATATAATCGTAGCATCTACGCATAGACACCAAAATCGCACGATTCAGATAATCGACCAGAGAGATATGGGCGAAACAAAAAATTCGGTTTACTTAAAATTTATCCAAATTCATGCAATATGTTTCGGTTCTCAATATGATAATTTCCAGAAACATTTAAGTGAATATGAAGGACATTTATGCAAAATTTCAATTCATTTCATCAACGAATCACGAAGTTACCATTTGCAACCATTCCTTACATAACCAAAAAAATTTCAATTCATCATGAATGAGCGAAACTAACACAAATAACGTATTCTACATGTTAACTAAGAACCAAAACATTCCAGAACCGAAACCTAATGCTCTGATGCCAATGTTAAACTTATATGCGGAAGGGTTAAAACCGGAACACATACCTTGGCCGGTTTGATGACGAATTTGGTTCGGATTCAACAAGGAATTGACGCAGAGAGTCGGGGCTGAGATCACGAACGGAAATCAACCACTAGCCACCGTTCAAGTGCCCTTCAGGTTGATCTCTCGAAGCTTTCTCTCTCTAGAACGTTTTACTCTCTCTCTACAATTCTCCCTTGTAACTGTCGGGCAGTTACTTGTCTTACTTGTTTCTCATGTCTCCTACAAATGTCTCTTTTACAGACAAAGACATGAAGAGTTACAAAGAGAAGAGACATGGTGTTTGGGAAGGGTTATGAATGTTAACACCTCATAACTATCGGTTGATTAAACCGGTTCGGTATAATTCCAAATCATGGGCGTAAACCGATCATAAACCAACATCGACTGGGTCGCTACTAGGTTTTACAATGAGCCTTCATTTTTGAGCAGGACAAATGAAAATCGGGTTTCTTTCTCACTACTTGGTTCACTATGGTTCTTTAATTTAGGTTTATTTATATAATTATGTAATTTAAGATGATTCTTGTAAACAATTAAGCACTAAATTTATGCATATGAAATCTTCTTTATATTAAAGGGAAAGAATTTGTAGGCTCTGAAGGGTCTCTGATCCGGTGAGATCCCTTTCTTTTTCTTCTTTTTTCTGCCAAAGCTAATACAAAAGATTAGAAATCTAAAAACCAAAACTTAGAAGAATTCAAAACATAAAATCAAAAATGTGGATTGCCTCCCACAAGAGTGCGTGTTTAAAGTTATTAGCTCAACTCCTTATCGATGATTAAGCTTCCGGTGAATCCACTAAAGGATTGGTGGCTCCTTTAGCTTCACTGGCCGTGGGTTTCTCATCTCCTTAAAGGGGTTTTAGATGCGTCTCCAACATCATACTGGACAACAATAACTTTAGGGAAAAGCTTCAAAGTGTTCTAAAGCTTCTTGTCGATGGTCTCCTTGGGATTTGTCTCATCCTCTTTTGGCACAATGATCTTAATCACGTTGAACATATTTGTGAGGCCTTCATCAACAACTCTCTCTAGCTCATAAATTTCCTTGGTAGTTAAGATCAAATTTACATCCTTGTAAATCTCCTCACACTTTATATTTGGCGGTTTTACAACCTTCTTAGATTTAGCATTTGAAGTCCTTCTTTAGCAACTTGTAATCTTCTTATATGATATACGGAGTCTAAACTAGGCTCCATAAACTTAGTTTCATTCAAGGCTATAACACTCCCCGTGTTCACTTCGTGGTAGAAGACGTTCTTGTTAATCTTCGCGAAAGAGATTCTTCGGTAGGGAAAATCAACAATGGCTCAAGCGGTTGCTAAGAATTGCAAACCAAGTATCAATGGGTTAAGCTTTCCGGTCTTCATCTCTAATACTTGAAAGTCAGTAGGGCCAATACCATCTCCTACTTTCACTATGACTTTTTCAAGCATTCCATAAGGCGTAGAAGACGATAAATCTGCATAATCTATGTAGACTCTTGATGATTTTAAATCTGAGCATTTAAGCTCCCTTGCCATGGCCAACGACATGACATTAAGATTAGCTCCAGTATCACAGAAGCAATCAAAGACTTCAATTTCATTTATAGAGCATGGAGCAATGAACTTACCCGGATTGTCGATTTTCTCAAGTGGCTCTCCCTTAAACCTTCTCTTGTAAGCTTTTCTAGACTCTTCGGGTCGTCGTCCCTCCACTAGTTTTGGGACCAATGTAGACTCTTCCTTAAGTGGTTTAGAGGCAACCACAAGTGCATCTTCAATGGTGGAAACAACGTTGCCAAACTTCTTCGATTTCACCTCATCTTGTTTCCTAACAGCTTCACTTGTTTGAGTAAGTTGGACGTCCATCTTGGAGGCGTGGGTCCAAATGGAATTAATCTTGGTATTGAGCTCCGTATAGACATTATCAACCCTTTAGGTTATCTTCTTCTTAGGTTGACCAAGAGCTTCAAGTAGTTGATTCTTCATCTCCTCAACTCTCGTATCTAGAGAGAATGGTGCAGTAGGCTTAGTGAAAGGGAACGGTGTTGTTTCCAAAGTCGGGTGGAGGTGAATGTATTAAGTGAAAAGAGGGGTCGAGATTTCTATAAATAAGAACGAACTGGGTCGAGAAATAAACGTAAAATAACACGGGTGAAGGTACTCGAAATGATCGGTATTGCTCTGAATAATATTGCATGAGTCGTCCAATCAAGTGATGTGACAACTATATATAGTACATACTTAGAGTTAAATATGAACTATGGTTTACATAAAGTAACTACACAAATAAAGCACTTTGGTTAACTCTTTGATGAGTTGGGCCTTGAACTTGGTTCTTCTTATGGACTTTAAGCTTTATTCTTCTGGTGGGCCGAAGGTAAATCTGGGAGGCCCAGATGTATATCCAACAGTAGTCCCCCCCCCCCAAGTCTGTAAATCGAATGGGTCACGTTTACTGAGTAATTGACCGGTCCAAGAAGAATAAAGCCCGACTGAAATCCTTGTTACTTCTCTTGATGGGCTTTTAGGTTTTTTTTGTGTGAATAGTAACCTGATTTTTGCCTCCCTATAAATACTCTCACAATTTCTCTTTTCTCCTCTTTTGCTTCTCCTGCCGACACTTCCCTAGGTAAATTTCTTTCCCTTGTTATTTTTTCTTTGGGTTTTTGTATCGCGCCGTCTGTGAGCTCCGTTGCCTCCGACTACGGATCTTTTTCTCTCCTCCGGCCACAAGCTTCGTTGAGTTTTCATGGAGATCCGGTCGGGTTCATGCTAAGCTTTGGTCGGGTTACGGATTGACTTGGTCGGGTTTGCGTGGAGACTTGGTCGGCGTTTGTAGAGGTTTCTGGTCGGGTTCCGGTTTGATTTGTTCGGGTTTTCGTGGAGACTTGGTCGGGTTTGCGTGGAGACTTGGTCGGGATTGTAGAGGTTTCTGGTCGGGATTCGTTGAGGTCTCTGGTCGGGACGAAGGGGTTTGGTCGGGATTGAGACAGCTTTTGAATTTGAATCCGATTGAAGTGAGATTTGAGTCGGATTCCGGTTTGGTAATGGTCGGGTTTCGTCATCGATTTGGTCGGGTTTCGTATTGACTTTGGTTATTGGTTGATTCGATAACACAAGGATTTGGGTCGGGATCTTGTTTGCGACGGAGGAGGTTTTAGGTCGGGTTGAGGACTCGAGTCGGTTTTATGGAGCTTTCGAATTCACATCGGTTTGAAGTAAAACTCGAGTCGGGTTTCTGTTTGGTCGAGCTACGAGTTGATTGCGGTCGGGTTGAAATAATTCTGGTCGGGTAACCGAACAAAACAATACCGGTTTTGGTTTAATTGGGTGTTGGTCACAGTTCGGTCGGAGTTTGAGAGGTACCCTTTCACTTTGTTTTTTTTGCTTTGCGTTGAAGCCGTCCTAAAATCATGTTTCTTTTTGATTTTTACCGACCCAAAATCTTGGTTTTTGATTGACTCTTTTATTGTTGCAGAGTCAGTGGTTTTATGAAGGTCTTGGCTTTGATGAGTGAGTTGAGGTCTTCGAGGGCTTCAGGTTCTACCCCGAGTGAGGCGGGTTCTTTTTCCTCCCCGTTGACTGGGTCTGATGAGGGCTAGGTCTCCGATCCGCCAGCGATTGATGACTCCGAAAATAGTGGTGGTGACGAGAATAGTCAGGGTGATGCAGAGATAAAGTATGAGCGTGGCATTTCTGGTGGTGGAGTAGGAGATGACATTGGTTTGCAAATTCTCAAGGTGTCGGGGTTGTGTGATCATGCGGTCCTTGGTCCCAAAGTTGATTTTAAAACGACGTCGACGATGGAAGCCATTAACACGTTCGCCGACCAAACTTGGGCTGGTATACGAATTTTGATTCCCAAAAAGAAGGAGAGGCCATGGCCGCCTCCTGATGGGTTTATGGGTTTGTATGAGAGCTTCTTCAGGTATGGTGGGTTGTGGTTTCCGATCCCGTGGATCTTGTTGGAGTATTGTGCCCGGCCTCGTATCTCGATTTCTCAGTTGACCCCTGCTGCTATTCGAAACGTATGTGGTATTCTGATAATGGCAGCTGAGCTTAGTCGGGTTGTTAGTCGATGACAGCTTGATGAGATTGTGCAGCTTGGTTGCTTGGATGCCACAGGTCGGTTCTATGTTGCATCGAGACCCAGGTGTAGACTTTTGAGAGATACTGGAAGGAAAGTGGACCATTGGAAGTTAAAGTATTTCTTTGTTGAGATTAACAAGGCTTCGGTCGGCAATTTTTCTAGGCAATTTCGTGTTGGATAGAATACTTTTGTTGGTACGCATTTTTTTGCGAACTCTACTCTTCATATTTGGACTGATCCTTAATCTTTTTCCTTTTGTTTTGTAGAGCACCCGGTCCAAGTGTTCTATCGTGATCTTAAAGAGGTCGTTCCTATGCTGGCGGTTTTGAAGGCGTTGGGGTATCAGCAGTGGGAAGAGTTTCTAGAGCAGCGGATTCAGCGGTGTCGTCAACGGATTATCACAAGTACGTTGGAAATCAGCTGGCGGTTTTTTTTTTTTTTTTTGATCGGCTTTTCTTTTGGCAGGGAACTACTATCTGCCTATGTCCCAACTTAGACCATACACCTTCAAACCGATCAAAGACCGAAAGCCTAGATCGAGAAAGAAAGCTGTTGTGCCGGTTGACCAGGGAGGTGAAATGGGTCGGGCTCGTCTTGCACTTGATGTTTATGACGTTTATGCAACGTCTGTTACCATGTCGCCTACGCGTGTTGACCTGTCTTTAGCTGATACCCGGGCCCAACAGTCGAAAGACAAAGGCCCGGCTAGAGAGACTACGAGTAGGGTTGGTGCTGAGGTGTTGATGCGAGATGGTGTAGTGGCAAAAGAGACCAACGACCGAAGGAAGAAAGACAAAGAGGCCGCTGAGACATCGAAGAAGAGGAAAGCAGATGATGTGCCTGGTCGCATGGACTTGAGGGAGTTGGGTAAGAGGGCGAGGAACCAAGATAAGGTGACCGATGGTGATGTTGATCGGGTCAGCGTGGAGAATGTGGGTGACGTCGGGAATGTTGGTCAAGACGTTGTTGTGGTCGGGGATGGCTCGACGGCTAAGTCTGGGAGGTATGATTTTGACTATAGCTTTAGGGGAAATGGCCAACACATTTCTCAAGACAAGGTGGCTTGTGCCGAGCTAGTTCGTTCCGTCCAGGGTCCTACTTCCCAGTTTGTTCCTCCACTCAACCAGCTCGTTGATCGGGATCCTTTCACGTCTTTTGGTGGTCACGTTGTTGAGGTATGCTGCTGTTTTCGCTTCTCTTTTCTATACATGTATTCCCGACTCCTCCTTTTTTTATTAACTACTTTCCGTCCGTTTTGAGCCTTTGCAAACCCTTTCCTTTTAATGTTGACAGATGATTGCTGACTACAACATAATGGTGGCTAAGTATGAGAAGATTTGGCCAGGGCGAACAGGCGCATTGAGGAGAGGAAAGCTTTGAGAGAAAAAGTTGATCAGCTTAATGAGTCGGCTGCTCGAAAGGTTAAGCGTTTTTGTGAACTCGAGCAGGAGAAAAAGGCTCTTGAGGTAGACATGGTTGAGTTGAAGAAGAGGCTCGAGAAAGAGGTCGGTCGGAGGAGGGAGGTGGCTTCGTTTGTGAAGGAGCAGATGACCCGCCTGAGGAAGTCGAGGGCCACGATGGTTGAGAGGGCGGGTACTATTCTGAGGAAGAAAACAAAGGCTCGGGTGGCGGACGAGTTTGGGGCTCAGCTAGCGAGGCTTAGTCGTTATGTTCAGGAAAATGCGACTGTCAGCCACTTGAATTCGAAGATTAGTCAGATTATGAGTTGCATTGCCTTGTACAAGCAGGTGGAAAAGATGGGTAGTGTGTTCCAGCAGGAACCTATGAGTTCGCCAACCTTGACATTTTGGAGGTTACTGAGGCGGATTTTCGATACAACCCGACTGCTCCTCAGGCTTCCCCCGACCTTCTTAGTTATACTATGGAGACCAACCTTTCGGCAGACGACTTTGGGATGCATGACTCGTGGGGATCGGTCGAGAGCAGGGTTCCGGATAATCGCGAGGTAGATGATGATGCGGACTCCGCACACATTCCTCCCGCCGCTCAGCTTGGATCCCCGACCCGATCTGCTTCGCCCGCTGCGAGATCTACAGACGCTTGATTCTGTTTTCTTTATTTAGTCGGGTCGCATGTGACTCTAGCTTTTTATATGTATGAACATGTTATGCTTTTGACCCCCGTGGGTTTTCTTTTGACTTTTGCTTTGAACCCTTGGTGGGTTTTTTTTTTACTTTGATATTTTGGCCGGTAGCTCGGCTTATCGGTTTAATATAATATTTTGTTGGATTGATGATTTTTAGGAAAGTTTTACGATTTTGATCTACTTATTTACTTAACCTTAATATCAAAAAAATTGAACAAAACAGGATAAAATGAGGAAACCCAGGCCGTTTTGCTCGATGGATGGCCGAGTTTGTTTGTTTGCCGGCGGGTCGGGACCCAGCTTATGACGAAATCCGTCTCGTGGCTAAGTGTGCGAGACATATTCGGCTTATTATACTTAGACATTCCATGGATTTCTTGCGGGTCGGGGCCCGGCTTATTATAATTGTAGGATAAGTACCTACAGCATTTCTGCGAATACGTATTTAGTTGTAGTCGGGTACCTGACCAGGGTACCGACGTGAAATGAGCATGGGGCTGTAAATTAAAATGCGAATAAAGTGGATGCGTTTTTTTTTTTTTTTAGAAGTAGCTGAGCCTCCGGAGAGGTTGCCTACGTACCCGAAGTCGGGATCAAGCCGACTGTATTTCAAAAACAAAGAGAACGGGTTTTTTTTTTTTTTTTTTTTTTGTAGAAGTAGCTGAGCCTCCGGAGAGGTTGCCTACGTACCCGAAGTCGGGATCAAGCCGACCAAAGTTCAAGTACAAAGAGTACGGTTTTTTTTTTTTTTTTGGAGTAGTAGTTGAGCCTCTGGAGAGGTTGCCTACGTACCCGAAGTCGGGACCAAGCCGATCGTAGTTCAAGTACAAAGAGTACGGATTTTTTTTTTTTTTTTTTTTTTTTTTGGAGAAATAGCTGAGCCTCCGGAGAGGTTGGCTACGTACCCGAAGTCGGGATCAAGCCGACCGTACTTCAAGTACAAAGAGTACGCTTTTTTTTTTTTTTTTTGGGTTTCGAGACTGAGCCGACCGTGGGTACTAGACTTGAAATTAAAAATGTTAAAACGATGTTGCGCGTGAGGTAATGGCGGTGAAGATTTCAACCTAGCAGACTCGTGGTCGGGGTTGTACTTCATTGATTGGAAGTGGATTGTAATTGTATCGTTTTAAAGACATCGCGTTCCAAGACCGCGGAATCATTGTTCCATCCATGGTCATGAGTTCGTACTCGCCGGGGCGAACAACTTTAGAAACCTGGTATATCCTTCCCAGTGATCGCCTAGTTTCTTGCCTTGTACTCAGCTGTGTTTTCGTACACCTTCCTGAGAACGAGGTCGCCAACGGTGAAACTTCTGCTTTGAACGCGCTTGTTGTAGTAACGCGCGGCTATCTGTTGGTAATTTTGTATGCGGATGAGAGCCTGGCCGCGTTCTTCTTCGATGTGGTCCAAGTTGTCTATTAACATTCTCTCGTTAAGGTCGGGATCCGCCGTCATCATTACTCTTCGTACACTGTTGACGCTAACTTCGGCTGGGGCCATTGCCTCGATACTGTAAGCCAAAGAGAAAGGGGTGCGCTTGGTTTTTTGTCGGGGTGTCTTTCTGAACGACTAGTGTACTCCATCTAGTTCGTCAGCCCAGATCCCTTTCTTTTCATCGAAGTGTTTTTTTAGTTCAGAGATAATAGCCTTGTTTGTTGCTTCCGCCTGTCCGTTGATCATAGTACCGTAGCGTTGGCGTAGTCTGCGCAGCCTATGAGCATGGTCGGCCAATAGAAACCGAGTTTTTTTATCTTCATTGTGAGAGTCCGTCCGCCGGAGTGATTGCCACCTTCGCCTTCGTGTGTCTCGGTCATAATTACACTGATTTCGTCTCCGTCAACACATTAGAGTAGGACTCCGGCTGCGTTCCACCTGTAGAGCTTTCCTTCCATCACTACGTAATGCGCACTCCGGGTTTTTAGGATATGTGCCGCCCACTTGTCTTCCGGGACCGTTCTTTCCTTGATGTATTCAATAATTTCAATCCGCCAATCGACCATCTCGACCCGGTCGGGCTTTGGGCTTAAGGGCGGCTCATCCTCTTCAATGCCAACTCCGTCGTCATTCTCGATAATGTTTATCCGGCTAGCGCCGCATTGTAACTCAATGCTTGGGTCGGGGATGGTTTCGACCGGTATAATCCGTTTAAGGTCAGAGTCTGAACTTGTTGCCAGTGAGGCCAACGCGTCGGCTGTGAAGTTTTCGGATCGGGGTATATTGGTGATAACAAAGCTGTCGAAATCAGAGAGGATTAGAGCTTCAGTGAGTTTTAAGTAAGCGCTCATGCGCTCGTCCCGCACGTCGTAGTCGTGATTTAGTTGGTTAGTGATAAGCTGGGAATCACTGTACGCATGAATTCGCTTAGCCCCAACCTCTTTAGCTAGGCGGAGCCCGACGACGAGAGCTTCCCACTCTGCTTCATTGTTGGTAGCCTTAAATTCAAGTCGGAAACTTTGTTTTGAGTATTTCATTTGTCGGGGAAATCAGGCGTATCCCTGCTCCACAACCATGTCGGGAGGCCGACCCATCAATGTAAAGACTCCAATCTTGATTGGCTGGTGTAGTCACAATAGCTTCCGAGGGTAGTTCGATCAAGAAGTCGGCCAGGGATTGAGACTTGGTCCTTGTGCGATTGCGGTAGTCGATGTCATATTCGCTTAGCTCGACTGCCCATTTTGCCATGCGACCAAATTGGCTCGGGCTGTGGAGAATTGTTCGTAGCGGATGGGTGTACATAACAACAATCGTATGCGACTGAAAGTAAGGGCGGAGCTTCCGGGCGGCGACTGTAAGTAAGGGCGGAGCTTCCCGGCGGCAACCACGATGGCCAGAGCCAACTTTTCTAAGGTCGGATACCAACTTTCTGCACCATCAAGAGACTTGCTGACATAGAAAATGGGTTTTTGGTCTCCTCGGTCCTCTCGAACTAGGACGCCGCTGACTACAGCGTTCGTGACAGAAACATAGGGGTAGAGTATTTCGCCGTGCTTGGGTTTCGACAAGATCGGAGGCATCGTTAGATATGTCTTCAATTCATTGAAAGCCGCTTCACACTTATCATCCCAAATGAATGCTTTGTTCCCACGAAGGAGTTGGTAAAAGGGGAGGCTTCGGTCCGTGGATCGGGAGATGAATCGGTTGAGCGCTGCTATTCTGCCGGTGAGTCGTTGTACTTCTCTTTTGTTCTTCGGAGATGGAAGGTCGATGATCGCGGTTATCTGCTTTGGGTTTGCCTCTATTCCCCTTTTCGTAACGATGTAGCCAAGAAATTCGCCTTAGGTGACCCCAAATGTGCATTTGGTCGGGTTGAGTTTCATCCCATACTCATTAAGAATCTTGAAGCAGTCTCGGAGGTGGCCGACATGGTCGAGGGCGCTCTGAGACTTTACCAACATGTCATCTATGTAAACCTCCATCGTATCGCCCAGTTGGTCGGCGAACATCTTGTTCACCAGTCTCTGGTATGTTGGTCCCGCGTTCTTCAGTCCAAAAGGCATAACTCGATAGCAGAATGTTCCCTGGTCGGTTATGAAAGATGTCTTCTCGCGATCGTCGGGTGCATTGCGATCTGGTTGTATCTAGAAAAAGCATCCATAAATGACAACAATTCATTTCCTGCCGTAGCTTCTACCACGCGATCGATGTGGGGCAGGGGAAAACTGTCTTTTGGACACGCCTTGTTCAAATCAGTGAAGTCAACGTAGACATGCCAATTGCCATTCTTTTTCTTGACTACGACCGAGTTGGCCAACCACTCGGGGTATTGAACTTCCGTGATCGAACCGGCTTCAAGCAGCTTGGTGACTTCTTCGTTGACGGCGCGGGCTCTTTCGGAGCCAAGCTTCCTCCGCTTCTGCTTTATAAGTTTATCAGTGGGATCGACGTGAAGTTCGTGGCTTGTAATGGTCGGGTTGATGCCCTTCATATCTTCTATTGACCATGCTAATGTTGTCACATTTTCACGCAGAAATTCGACCAAGTCTGATTTGGTCGGTTCGTAAAGCTCGGTGCCAATGTTGACGCATCGTTCGGGGCATTGCGGATCGATGTTCACCAGGATTGTAAGTTCCAGTCTTGGGTCTGTCGCGTTTGGCTCCTCTGGGTTGCTTATGTGCAGGTTTACTTTTTGCAATTTTTGACTGGTGATGAAACAGGTCCTGGCAGCTTTTTGGTCGCCTCTTATCGTGTGAACTCCGGTCGGGGTCGGGAATTTAAGGCACTGATGGTAGATCGAAGCTATCGCTCTGACAGAAAATAACCAAGGTGTTCCCATGATAATACACCGCAGGTTTGTCTACGACCAAGAATTTGACGTCTCCGATTAGGCCCCCCGCGTATAGTGTTAACTTGATCGACCCGACAGTCATTGTAGTGATGCCGTAGAAACCGACGAGGAGTCTTACACTTGGTTTGACTTTGCTGTCTGGGATGTCCATTCTTTTGAGTGTGTCTTTGAAGATAACGTCTACCGCGCTCCCAGTTTCGATCAGAACGCGCGTGACGTTGCAGTCCTCAACCTTGAGTTCGACGACCAGGGGGTCGTTGTGGGGCATTGCGAGGTCCTTAGTATCAGCTTTAGAAAAGATGATTGGCATGTCTACTTCTGCTCGACCGTAGCAATCTTGGTCGGCCTGACTCTTCTTCTTGTACTTCTTAAGAGATTGCACTGATGGGTGAATTGGCTGGAGACCGCCCATGATAACCAACACTTTACGCTTCGAGGTCGGCGGACCGTTACGGGAATCTTCTTTCGGTGGCAACGCTTGGGCAGGTTTATTGTTCGGGCGTTGTTCATTTTGCCCTGAGTTTTCTCCTCCTTTCCGCTTTTCGCCGCGGTCGGGAGGGCTATCCACCTTTATCTCTCCGCGCTGGTAACTGGTGAGTAGAGCGTCTTTGAGGCCCCGACACTGTGTTGTAGAGTGACCGAATACCTGATGGTAATCGCAGTACAACTTGGTGTCTTTCCAGTCTTGCCCTCGTATCCACTTGTTCGATTGTCGCTGAGGTGGTTGGTCTGTTCCAACTTGATGCACAGAGAGTTTTTTGGCTTTGTACTCTTGGTCATAATGCTGGCAGGGTTCCTGGTACTCGCCGCCGTCATTCTTTGGTTTCGCTTTTTGCACCGGGGGCTTTGCGGGAGAGTGCTTTTGTGAGTTGACGGCCTTGTCTTCTTCAAGGTGGATATACCGCAAAGACCGATGCATAGCGTCTTCTAAACATATCCATGTATTCCCAAGATTTTCCCTGAACTTGGAGTCATGCCACAATCCTTGTCTTAGCGCTGAAATTGCGGAGTTATCGCTAACTGTAACCCTTGAGAGCACTAATTTGAACATATCCATGTATTCCTATAACGTCTCAACTTCCTTCTGGACCAGGGACCAGAGGTTGGCGTCGAAAATTCCCTCTTCGAGGTACATCGAGTAGTGTTTGTGTAAAACTTCGGATAATTGTGAGAAGCTACTTATTGATCGTGGACTGAGTCGGGCGAACCACTCAAGGGCGGGTCCCGAGAGATGCTCGACGAAATGTTGGCAACAGCCCGCGTTTTTTTCTTCTGGGAGATAGTAGGTGCGTCCCATTGCTAGATTGAACCTTCTTAAATGCTGTATTGGGTCAGTATCTCCAGAGTAATGCGGAATACGAAGTTTGCTAGAATCTTTTATTGGGACCGACATGATTCGGTCGGTGAAGGGTGTTTGCTGCATTTCCGCTAAGACACGGTCGATTTCAGGGGCTGAGCTAATCTCCCGGTGCATCTTCGAGTTGATTTCCTTAATCTTCGCTTGCAAATCGTCCATCTCGAAGTCTCGATCGGTTCTTGGTTCCTGCGACCGGGACCTGGCATGCCTGGCGTGTTGAGAGACGGTCGGGTTAACTAAGGGAGGAATGACTGTTTCGTTTTGGTCGGTTCGCCAACCCAATCTCTCGAAGATGTCCGTTGATCTGCCCAATCTGTCGAAAACATCAGTCGGGCGGCCCAATCTGTCAAAGACATCTGGTTGTCGGCCCAATCTGTCAAAAATTGTATGCGACGTGCTAGCTCCGAGCTGCGGGGAGTCATGGTTGGGACGGTTGTTGCCGACCTCGGCCCGCTCGCGAGTGGCCTCTCGAGAAATCTGTAAATCTTCAAGACGAGAGTTGGTCTGGCGAGTTAGCTGATCCTTGTCGTCGAGGTGTCGCATGATGACACCCATCATCCGGGTCAGGTCGACCTGTACATCAGCGATCCGGATAGTCCCCTGCTGGACGACGCCGGGAGTGTTGACAGTTGCAGGCTGGTGGGCATTGGTACTGCCGTTCAGAATTGACCTTTCGATAGCGAGTGCGACCGGGGTCTGCTGAACAGGTCATGGGGTCGCGCTCCGAATGGTCGGGGTGGCAACCCTGTCCCTCTTGCAAAAGAGGACCAGGTTCGGTGACCGGGCTCATTCTTTGTTGTTTCCAAAGTCGGGTGGAGGTGAATGTATTAAGTGAAAAGAGGGGTCGTGATTTCTGTAAATAAGAACGAACCGAGTCAAGAAATAAACGTAAAATAACACGGGTGAAGGTACTCGAAATGATCGGTATTGCTCTGAATAATATTGCATGAGTCGTCCCATCAAGTGATGTGACAACTATATATAGAACATACTTAGAGTCAAATATGAACTAGGGTTTACATAAAGTAACTACACAATTAAAGCACTGTGGTTAACTCTTTGATGAGTTGGACCTTGAACTTGGTTCTTCTGATGGACTTTTAAGCTTTATTCTTCTGGTGGGCCGAAGGTAAATCTGGGAGGCCCAGATGTATATCCAACAAACGGCTGCTTCACTTGGTACATACCCAATGAGTAGGGTTGTTGCCTAGGCTGGTATTGGGCTCCTTCAGTGGCGTTTTGGTTAGGATATAACAGATCTTAAGGGTTCTCCACATTGTTACATCTGTAGGACAGATTTGGATTTGATCGATAGTTATTGTTGTAACCTTGATTTTCATAGCTACCTCCAATGTAGTTGACTTCCTTTTGATTATCCTCTAATGTGTCTTCGAAGTTCTCCATATTAGGGCTGAAATTTGGACCAACAACCTCCTCAATAGCATGAACTCCATGATTAGCTAAGTAGTTGTGAAACCATGGTCTTAAGATCCGCAATTTAAGTTGATTCGAATGAAGATCGTGTGGGGTTGATACTTCTATTGTGTCTTGGGAACAATGAGAATCACTTGCAGCAAGGTTCTTGATATACTCATATATTTACCGCTTTCATGTGTATATTTGCATCCCTTTATCACCCCTTCGGCATCTTTTGTCATCATTTATAGTGCATTTAGTCTAGATTAGCTTAGACTCACATCTTAGGACCTTAGTTTAGGTTTTGTACATATTTTCTTCTATTTTATCCGGATAAATGGTGATATATGGCTAGCTAGAGCCTAGACGAGTGCAGAGGATGTGAATCTGGGTGCAAAGGAGCGGAAAATCTTAAAGTATGAAGTAGAGGAGCATTTCGGGCGCTCAAGTATCGATTGAGACCGATAGACCGCGTAATTGATCATGGTACGAAGAACAGAAGAAGATTTACTGACAGCGGTACGATGGCTGGCGTATCGATTAAAAATGATTGAGAAGACAACCGATACCCCATGGTATCGGTGAAGACTGATGAACAAAACCCATATACCGCTCCAGCAAGCACACGTACCAGCTACTGACCGCCTGGACTGAAGACGGACTATGCAGCCTATCGATCACACACCATATGGGTTGTGACCGATACCTTATACATTTTGTTGACTTTTTTGGATCATTTTATTGTGTTGACCCGCGTTGACTAGGGTTCACCCAGCTACTATTCACAAGGCAGTATAAATACCATCTTTTAGCCATGTGAAGAGTAAGCGGATTCTCCTGATTTTAGCTACTCTTTAGTTTTTCTTTGAGATTTTAGCTTCCTTAGTGCATTTGTTGACATTGAATGTGCTAAGTACTTCTTGTTTTAGTTTTAATCAAGTACTTAAAGTTTCCATCTTTGCATCTTCTTTAATCGCTCTTTATGATTTCAAGTTCCATGCTTTCTTCGAGCTCAGTAATTGCTTTTACCATAGCCATGAGTGAGTAGTCTACTTGTTGAGCTCAAGAGTAGTAGGTTAGGATTTATAAAGCTTGGTTAAGGTTGTAGAAGGTCCAACGCAAAAGATCCTCGAGCTTAGTTGAGTTCAATGCTTGATCCGAGACTGATCACTCGGATCTCGACCTCAAGTGATCGCCTGCCTGACAGGTGTTTGTGGAAATGCTTGACCGACCTTTTGCTTAACGTAGTGTCCTCGACCACGACAGTGATGTAGTTGCATTGTGTGGGCTCGATTGGTCCTTGTTCTGTAAAGCTTGGAGAGTCTCTGAGTCTCGTCACGATAATGAAGCAAGAAGAGAGACTCGACAAAGGAGTATTGTGCCACGACAGTGGGTGTGCTTATCTCTTTGGTCCATGCCCTAGGTGGTGCTTAAAGAAGATACCTTTACCTCTTTTAACCTCGCCTTAATAGTCTTAACTAGTTGCTACTCTGAAAGCTCATCTCTTTTAATCTTATTGCTTCTTGAAATCGTATTCTCTACTTTTAAAGTTCTTACCTTTCTTTAGTTTATAGCTCTGTGACTTGAAACAAAACTTCTCTTATGATTGCTTTAGCTTATTTTGAATGTTCTATGGCTTAGTATTTTTTAACCATGCTTCCTTGTGTTCGATCCCATCTATGATACAATTGAGTGGTGAGTTAAGTTGTTAGCATTGCATTGGTTTATTTGTGACATTTATTTTTGCTTGTTCTTGCATGCATCGAAAATGACTCATCAGTTCTCAATCAATAGCTTAGCTTCGGGTAGAAGCTTGGTCATGAAATTTCCATTACTCGCAACATTCAAAGATGTTTGATGCTTGTAATTAACTCCATTATAGAAAATGTTCCAAAGGTTTCCTTCGGTGAAACTCTGGTTAAGGCAATCCCTAGTGTACTCCTTGACACTTTCCAAAGCCTCAAAGAAAGATTTGGTCGCTCCTTGCTTGAAACTTGAGATTTTGTTCCTCATGGAACTCGATCTTTGCTTCTGTAAAATTGGTTTAGAAAAGCTCCTTCGTATTCGTTCCAAGTGGTAATGGATTGGGGGGGGGGGGGCATTGACTTCATCCATCTAAGCTTCTTGTTGTTAAAAGAAAATGAGAAGAGCTTGCACTTACGATAGTCAGTTGGAACTCTATTAGGACGAGTAGTATTACAGATTTCCGCAAAGGTATCGATATGGTCAAGCGGGTGCTCGGATGGGAAACCATGGAATTGTTGTTGACGAGACCGAAGGGGTTACTCTTACCTTAGAGAATTCGGGGACGAATTCTTATAAGGGGGAGAGGGTGTCATAACCCTGGTGAAACCCTGAGGATCGGCTGCGACCTCGATTTCTCCAAGTCACCGGCCTCGAGGATTTTTGACTTGGAAAAGATAAAGGAAGGAATAAAACGAGTTTTCATCGAAGAAAACTGAAGTTTGCCCGAGTAGTTTGGAAGTTGGGTCATTTTGGGTAGTCACCGGTGTGTGCGCATGTACCGCGGGAGTTCGTTGGCGGACCGGTTTGTGAGGAAGGTCGAGAGAGAGAGTGGTCAGCAGCTGTGTGTTGCCACGTGTTGACACGTGTTACCACTTGGTCAGCCGGGCTGACATGTGTCAGCCACGTGTCGCACTTGGGGGGAAAGTGGCTGACTCACCTCTAAGGCCGGCCAGCCTATAAATACCTCCCTTCCTTCTTAGTTTCACCCTATTCCGGATCCTTAAGCAAAGCTCCGTTAAATTCCCGTTAGATCTCGGTTTTTAGCTTTTGCGGTAGCGGTTCCGTCCGTGAATCATTAGTTCGTGTTGCGGTAGGGAAGATCCTCGGAGTTTCTTTAGCCAAGCCTCGACCTGTTGTCGCGGTGAGTTGGGCCGCGGGGGTTGATGAGTCGAATCCCCGTGGGTAGTTCCGCTTTCCGTATTCGTTTTCCATGCATGTTATATTTCGGTTGGATTGCATGTTGATCCGATAGCTTTGCATGCTAGATTCGCGGTAGTTTCCGTTTCCGTATTCCGTTGCATGCATGTTATCTCGGTTGGTTTGTATGTTGGTCTGATAGCTTTGCATGCTAGATTCGTGGGTTTTATTAGTTGCATGCCTAGTGATATCTTTGCATGTTTAGACTCGTGAACCTTTGGTTGCATGCACGTTGGGATCGGAGTGTTCCGATTATTCGCATGTTGTTAGTGAGTCCCGGTAGTAGGATTTATGTTCAGTAACATGCTAGATTTGTGGGTTTTAATACTCGTTTTGCTTGTTGAGATCGGAGAGTCCGATTGCTTGCATATTGTTAATATTGAATCGTTCTTGAGGTTCTTAGCATCATAAGTTTATTGTTGCTAAGTGTGTTGTGATTATCTAGCATGTTGAGTTGATTGTTGTGCAATTACTTGTTAAGTATATTGCATTTTGTGGTTTGTGGTATTGTGTGTGCGGATTCTCTAGCCTATGTCTTGGTTGAGCATGGGTAATGATGAGATCGCTTGCTTGATTGTGGTATTGTGTTTTGTTGTTTGTGGTATTGTGTGTGCGGATTCTCTAGCCTATGTCTTGGTTGAGCATAGGTAATGATGAGATCGCTTGGTTGTGGTTTATGTGTTGCATGCTTAGTGAGAAGCATTCATGTTTGTCTCAAGCATAAGTTGGTAGACTTTGCTTAGGAAGAGACATTGTTGTTAGGTTTTCATGTGATCGGGTAGATGCATGTTAACCTGTTAAGCGGTTCGACGGCCCGGGGAAGACGCGGGTAGTTTACTCGCGCACGCGGCAGGAACTTGGGTAGCTCCCAGGGTCGCGAAACACGACGGTGTATTGGGGTTCCGTTGAGGGAACTCGAGTCTTGCTAGACTTTGTGTCTGCAATTCTCCGTTTGGGATGGACCGGGACGGCTGACTGAACCGCATGGCCATATTGGACTTAAAATTTGGATTTGCATTGCATTTTAGAACTAGAGTCTTGGTGGAACTTGTGTAGTTCCTTGCATGCTTTTCTCTTGTTCTTGATGGCTTGTTGAGTGTTGTTTGTTTATCGCTTGCTTGTGATTGTGGGGTTTTGGGTGGTTTTATCTGACTGTTAGTCCGGCTCTGCTCGCTGAGTAATTCTAGATTACTCATCCCACTTTTTTGTTGCAGGTAACCATAGTCGGGAAACCTTAGCGGGACGCTTGGACGATAGGAAATCAGAGTAGGTTTCCGTTGATCTTGTAAATTCATAAGTCTTTACTATGTATGCGTTTTCAAACCTCGGATCCGATGTATATGGTTTTTATAAGGATTTTGGGTAAGTTATATATATGTTAAAGGTGATTCGTTTTCTAAAGATTAGGCAAGAGTTACTGATGCATGTCTAGTCCGGACGAACTAACCGTCTGAATTGGTTCGGGTTGAAAAGCCTTAGGACTATTTTAGACGGGTAAACCACTCGAGAACGGTTGGACGTAGGTTGCTAGATGCGTTCTGGTGACCCGGTCCGACTATTTTCGTCGTGGTATGTACCGTCTCATGTTGTTGAAGCTGAGGCGAATGGGGCTTGTATTTTGTGTTGGGGTTGCTGGAAATTGGCCTTCCCCTGTTGTTGAAGTTGACAAGCACGATGCTGGTTCCTTTGATTGACCGGTGGATTAAGGTGTTGATCATCCACACGATGTTAATTTCACACAAGGTCTTCGGGAGGCTTGTCGACATTGTCATTGACATTGTCACGAGCACGCGGGTCAGGATGTTCATCAATGGGTTGGCCAACCCCTTGGCTCAACTTATACTAAAAGTAACCGAAAAGGAAAGAGAAGGTGCAAAACCTAAGCCAAATGTCTCAAAATACTAACTTAAATGCATGCTTAAATGGGTAAATTACGGAATTATCAGGTTTGTGTATAATCAAAATATTCAAGTCATGTTTACAAGTCTGTGGAGAAGTCAAACGATTTACTTGGTGGTGGAGAATAAAAAATTTTAGGTCAGATTGTGGTGGAGAATACAAATCAAATGAATTCTCAGAATTTTGTTATACACATGGAATCATTCATCAAACTACAGCTCCTTATACTCCAATGCCAAACAGAGTTACCGAAAGGAAAAATAAAACGCTTAAGGAGATGATGAATTTCATGTTAAACAATTCGGGAGCACCACTTAGTTTATGGGGTGCAGCAATTCTTATTGCAAATTCATTATTGAATAAGATTCCCCATAAGAAAAGTGATAAAAACTCATATGAGATGTGTGAAAATAAAACCCCTTCATATAAAAATGTGAAAGTGTGGGGTTATCTTACAAAGGTTCAAGTACATTTACAAAAAAAAAAGGTTATCGGACCAAAAACGGTGGATTGCGTTTACATTGGTTTTGCGAAAACAATGCCGCACATATAGATTTTTAGTCATAAATCTGAAAATGCGAAGGTAAAGGTAAATACAATCCTTGAATCAAATGAGGCCGAGTTCTTTAAACATATTTTTCCTTTCAAAGAGGCAAGAGTTTCGTGTACTAAACGAGTACGTGAAGTTGAAGAAATTGCCTCAAAGGTTCAAGAAGAAAAAAAAAGAACCAAGAAGAAGTAAAAGAGCAAGAATATCCAAAACTCTGACATAGTCAAGCTAATGATTGTAAACAAGCGTTTGGTGGGAGGCAACCCACCTGTGAGTCTTTTTCTTTCTCTTTTATTTTCTTTTTATTTAGTCAGTTTGTTTTTGAAATTCTAAATTGTGAACTTGATTAGATGATATGATGTTGGTGCTTTTGATCGTGTTTTGTTTTGAGTGCTTCAACAGATACTAACCACTACACTAACAACCCGCGAAGCTTCTGAACAAACAACTTACGATCCGTTTTCAACCCGCTGCATCGATCGATGCAGTAACCTGTGCGTCAATTGACGAGCACACCAATACATGTCCGATTCTTTTTCCCAATTTCTAACTTTTACTTTTTATTTTCTGTCATCAATTTCAGGCTTAATTAACACTGGGGATAGTGTTGATTAAGTTTGGGGGAGGTAGTTGCTAACATAGTTTATTATTTTGAGAGTCAAAAGTTGTTTTATTGAGTCAAAACTTGTAGGGAATGATGACCTATTCTAGGAACAGATGCTTAGTTTTTGTGACTTATTAGCTGTTGCGGCAAAGCCCTTGGAAGGACCGAATTCAAAGCCAAATGATAGTACAGGTTCCCCTCTTATCGCGGTTTGCAGAACGAAGTAGATCAAAATCTAGACTACCACACTTGATCTCCATCTCGCTATTTTCTCTCTGATGATGTCACGATAGTAATAACATTCAGGACTTCTTATCCTTTTTACCACTCTCTGTTGATCCTGAATGGCCAACTCATCTTTAGTTGGTACCCAATCCCTAACCTTAATCTTTGTTCAACCCTCATGCAATTTTTGTTACCCTTTGACTTATATGCAGGCATTTGTAAAAACGTGGGAGAGAAAAGGGTCCGACATAATTTTTCTCTATCTTCTATTAATGCAGAATCACAACGAGCTTGGCATTCCTTGGGATTTATACAATTTATCATGGTAATTTTCGAGACATATCTTACGTAGATCATTTCCCCTTCAATATTCAGTCTTTAAAAAAAAACCGAATAAAATCTGGGAAACTGTGGGCATCAACTGGACCATTCTCTCTCTTGCGTTTTTGCATAATGCCTGCATCCACCAAATAAAATCTGGTAATCCTAAACTCTTCTAAGCTCCATTAAACACTAAAAGCTTTTTTACATAATACCTAGCCTTATACTTGGTTGACATTGTTAGAGAGAATTCCATTTATTATAGATTGATTGTAGGACAGTTAAGAGGATGTGAAATTAATGGGTTTGAAGACCAAGATTTAATGTAATGCCCGTGAACCAAAATTTAGAGAACGGAATTGAATTGGACTGAATGGTTTAATTTTAATTGTTTGGTTTGGCTGGTTTGGGTTAAGGGAACCCTAGGGCTCGTTTATAAGAGGGAGCAGCCTCCCCTTTTTGCAGAAAAACGTGATAGAGGCTGAAAAATTGGAAGAGAAGAGAAGAGGATTCGTTTTGGTGTTTGTAGAAAATAATGAGATGAAGACAGTTCTGACGCGTTTTAGAAGAGTTGAGAAACGGACTGTCTAATCTGTTTAGGATAAGTTCTCCACTCTTATATCTAACTTTAGGCGATATCGGATTGTCATTTGGATTAATATTCTGAGTTTAATTATTGTTTTCCCGAGAGAGGTTCGTGCAGTTTTGGATCTGCAATCAGTCCACTTCGTGGGTATTTTTCCGTCGAACCAGAAAGAGTTAGAAGAAAATCTGCATATCGTTGGAAAGGTCTTGGTCTCATAATTCTAGATCAGGTTTCCGATCAAGATTACGAGGTAATCTCCGTTCTCAGTGTGCTTTCTAAGTCGGCGTGTCGTTTCTGTTTTTAGAAAACCCTAGTTCGGTTTAGGAGAAACTCGAGTTTGTTTGGTTTGGTTTAGTTAACCAGTTTGGTTGGTTTAGTTTAGTTAACCAGATTGGTTTGGTTTAGTTTAGTTAACCGGATTGGTTTGGTTTGGTTTGGTTTAGTTAACCAGATTGGTTTGGTTGGTTGGTTTAACCGACTGTTTCGGTTTGGGTTATCCGACGTGTTTGGTTTGCAGTGTTCATCAGGCAAAGGTCCAAGGGCTGAGGTCTGAGGCAACTGATAGGCTAAGGTGAGTGCAATACCATGGTCCCAAGTGGATGGAACATTAGGATTCCTGGTGTTAGGTTGATTAATGGTTGGATTCTTGATTGACTGAGATGTTTGTGTGGTGAAATCGTTTCTTTGTGTTTGTTGACATTTTATTGCAGGTGATCGTGTTTCCGCAGGCTTGGAATCGAGCCGTAGAGGAGATGGCTCGATCCTAGCTTCACTACGAGGTGGTGTCAATCGACACTCGTGTGGTTTTGTTTTGCTTGTTGTTTGCTGTGTTGTGTGTTTGCCTGGTGTTTTATTTACCTTGGTAATTGGGCGATTAGATGGGATGACCGCCTCACTGAGTATTTGTGATAATACTCACGCATCTCTTTTCACCATGTGATGCATGTAAAGTTTGACCGTGGAATCATGGCTAGGAGGAGGAGAATGATCTAGGGTTCCGATTGCTTGTTTTATGTTTTGTTATTGCGTTAGAACTGCCATAGGTTGTTGGTTTAGTTCTGGAACGTTTTGGAATGGGTTGTTATGTTTCTTTTGGTTATTGGAATTGGAATTGGTTGAGTAGTTGTTTTGTGTAGTTTGTTTTGTCGTTGAGGATAGCATTTATGGGAATGCTAGTCTGAGATCAAGGTTTGTTTATTTAAAAAAAAAAAATAGGTTGGGTCGTTTCATTTAAGGCCCAACCCATGATGGTTGCGAATTCGTGACCACTAAGGTTACTTTGTTTATTGCAACGAAAGAGTCAAGGTGGCGAAGGCTATGTTCTAAAGGATATGTGAGTTTCCGCAATTTTCAAACCTTGACTCCGTTTTTAGTCTCTAGTTTGCTTGAGGGCAAGCAAAAGCTAAGTCTAGGGAAGTTGATATATCATGGTTTTTACAAGTTTTTTACCATGATTTAACCCGGTTTTATCGAGTCTTTTCGGTGTTATTCTAGCTTTTTAGAGTCTTTGCAGGTTTGTGTACGTGTGGAGCTTAATTGGTGATTATGGAGCATTTTGGAGCATTGTGAAAAGAGGAGTTGAAGTCGCCAGGACGGGTTTTCAAATGTCCGATTGGCGCATCGATCGACGGAACAACTTGTGCGTCGATCGACGGAAGATGCTGTGTCATG
Source organism: Arabis alpina (assembly GCA_900128785.1). Taxonomy (NCBI): domain Eukaryota; kingdom Viridiplantae; phylum Streptophyta; class Magnoliopsida; order Brassicales; family Brassicaceae; genus Arabis; species Arabis alpina. Next base: position 16,225,821 of record LT669791.1, read on the forward strand.
AAGAAAGAAAGACTTTTCAATTTTGAAGATTTCCTTTTCACCCCAAAAATTCCAGAAGTTAACAAATCAAGGCCAGCACGAATCTTAACCTATAAATACTGAGTTTTCTTTTAGTTTTCATTAGGCTTATCTTTTATTCAAGACTTAGATATTCAGAGAGCTTTTGAGAGTTAGGGAGACAAGTTTTCAGACTATTCAGATTTCTTCGAACCCTTCTATATCTCTTTCTCTATCTTTTATTAATGCAATATTATTCAGTCATCATGTTTTCTGCATCCATGTCTGAGTTGTTTGCTTGTTAGGTTTAGGATTTTTCATAGGTTAAAGATAGATTGTTATATTCACATAACTGATAGGATAATCATATTGTTCTTCATCTAAGTTTATTCTTAATGCTTGTTCTAAATTGATCACCTAGAATTAAGATCTTAGGTTAAGGAATTGATACGAGAGTATAATTGATTTCCTGAACTATCTTAAATGAGCAAAATTCCTATTCGCAAAGAGATTTGGTTTAGGGATTTTGTGAGTAGTTGAACCTGAACTTTAATGCTTGTTTAAGTTGTTAGAATTCGGAAAGAGATTTGGTTTTCTAGGATTTAGGCATAGATAGCTTTCGCAACGAGAGTTGGTTATCTTTACATTCATGTTCTAGCTCAAGAACTATTCTTAATAAAATCCTATCGTAATTGAATCTGCAATTTAGCTTTACCTGAGAAATTCCCAAAGACCTAACTATTTTGTCTTGAATTGAATTTAAATCAAATACAACTTTCACTTGTTTTATTTACTCTTGCATTCATATTTTCATTATTCACTCTTACAATTATATTGTGTGATTGCGATTCCCAGTGATTCGACTCCTAAGTACTACAATTGATCTCTTAATTTGAGAGAGTAACTCAGGGTTAAATTTGAGCATATCAAGAGTTAGAACATCTTAGACTGAATTACGATCCTAACTAGCCAAAAAGATCTCATTCATCATCAGATTTAGAGTTGAAAATCAAGCATAACGTCTATTAAAAATCTACTATAATGTATGTACCTCATGGAAATAAGTCTACTGTAGCGTCTGTTACAAATCTACCATAATGTCTATATCTCATAGAAACAAGTCTACCATAACGTATATCATTCTCAACTCAGAAAATCTGTCTGTAACAAATCTAGTACTAAATCTACACGCTTTTCCTTTCTCTCACCTTAATTGTGTATACCAACATCAAAATCTAGACCATAACAAGATTTTGAATCCAAATATGAGATTACGGTTTTCATGATTTTTTACAAAACTTCAATACACTTAAACAAAATCAGTTAGAATCAAGATACTACCTCTCTACAACGCACTAAAACAGAACCCCAACACGCGCTGGAACTTTCCCTTGCTGGAAATTTCAAAACCTATAAACGAACAATTTCAACTTGATAAATATGTACCCAAAACACTCGTCATGGTTATAAAGGAACAAAACTCACAAAATGTTTGAAATCTTACCGTGAAATGCAACCAAACTCATCGTAATCGCTTCTAAAGTCGCCGGAGACAAAACGGAGAAGAAGAAGAGATAGCGGTTTTGGTTTTATGCCGACAAAAAAAATTAGGTTTTGTGTTTTATATTTTTTTTACTTAAGGATAATGGCAGTTTCGTTGTTAAATGGATTGGGTATATTATAAGGGTCTTTATAATAGTTTTTTAGCTTAAAAAATAAGAAGTTGGTTGAATAATTATCACATCTAAGGAAGTTGTTTTAGTAATTATTTTGTATCTTATGAACGAAGAAGGAATAGTTTAATATTATATAGCTAAATGGATCGGACGAAACTATCAATCATGTCCTTTTTGAATGCCCTCCGGCTTTTCAAACCTGAGCTCTCTCGGGTATACCAACGGCCAATGAAATTTTTCCGACCGCTTCTATTTTTACGAACCTAGACTATTTATACTAGCGAATCCCGAATGGATATGAGGATCTGTGGTTTCCATGGATAATGTGGGACATCTAGAAACCTCGAAATGATAAAGTGTTTCGAGGTCTCGGTAAGGATCCCCTAGTAGTATTACAGAATGCGGGGACAGAGGCTTTGGTATGGGAAAATGCACAATCGGAGGAATCTCAACCCACTAGACATGATCACGAACTTGCGCTGGGACACCCGAAGTATTCCGGTTTAAAGTGCTATATTGATGGTTCTTGGAAAGAATCTGACCAATTTTCAGGTCGTGGTTGGTATGCGTTCCAAGATACAGAGACAAGAATCATGATAGGAGGCAACAAATTATAGACGAATTCTCTCTCCTTTACACACAGAGTGTGAAGCCTTAGGGTGGGCCATGGTGGGCATGCTCGAAATGCAGAAGACGGAGGTAGCTTTCGCAACGGACTGTTATATCAACCAAGTAAAAGGGCTACGTGTGATGTTAAAGGCTTTTGTGTTTAAGTGGAGCTAAAGAGTGTTTAGGGTTACCGGATTTATTTGGTGGATGCAGACATTATGCATAATCACAAGAGAGAGTCGGATCCAGTTGATGCCCACAGTTTCTCATTCACATTGCACTCCCTTCTCCAAAACGTTATTAGGAACCAAACACTTTCATTCAATAACATGTTCCACTTTCCACATCCAACCTTCTTATTCCTTGAGATTTTCTTTTGAAGCTTATTAAAATGATCATTTCCCTTACCCTTACTAATTTTTCGAAATAATAAGTAAATTTTTTTTTTTCTAAGGGGGGAAATGATCTTAAAAAGATGTTAGTCTCGAAAATTACCATTGTTGTGTATTAAGTCCCAAGGAATGCTTAGCATTGCTGCTCTCTCTCAAGTAGTCCTACCAATTCCCTTTTCTGTGCAATTTTTGTGAATGAAAAACTGCGTCGGACCTCTTTCTCTCTGTAATTTGTACACATGCCTGCACATAAAACTAAGGGAAAGAGACTGCATGAGGTTTGAACAAAAGGTTAATGTTAGGGGTTGGGTACCAACTAAAAATGAGCTGGCCATTCAGAATCAACAAAGAGTGGTAAAGAGAATAAGGAGTCCTGAATGTTGGATCGATTACTGTCGTGATATCATCAAAGAGAATATAGCGAAATGGAGATCAAGTGTTCTAGTCCGGAGTTTGATCTACTTCATTTTGCAAATTGCGATGAGAGGGGAACCTGTACTATCATCTGGTTTCGAATTCGTTCCATCCAACGGCTTCATCGCAACAGCTAAAAGTTTCAAAAACTAAGCTTTATTCCTAAGAAAGATCATTATTCCCTACATTTTGACTCAATAAAAACAAATTTTTTACTCCAAAATAGAAAACTATGTTAGCAACTACCTCCCCCATACTTAAAAAACACTATCCTCAGTGTTATTAAATCTGAGATTGGTGAGAAGAAAAAGAAAAAGTCAGAAAAAGTTGTGAAAACGAGAAAATTTGAACTTATTCTGTTGACCTATCGATCGACAACAACTAGGTGTGTCGATCAACAGGGCTTCTCGGGGCTGTCGATCGACAACCACCAGGTGTGTCGATCGACAGGCTCCTCGAAATTCTGAAATCAAGGCTGTTACGGCGTCTGTTGTTGGAGCAGTCTAAAGAAAACTGAAGATCACTAAAACAAAAAAACGATCAAATAGCACAGCATAGAGTCGCAAACAGCAAGTCTCACAAATCTTGTAAAATCAAACAGAAACAAAGAACAAACTGACTCAAAGAAAAAGAAAAATTGACTCAACTGAAAAGAAAAAGAAAGAAAAAGTGAACCGGGAGAAAAGGGAGACGATCTAATCATCACACGCGTCGATCTTTGCATCCTCATCATCTGGAAGTGGTGAACTAGCGGGCGGAGAAGTCGGGGAACGCGGGCGAACACAACCACAGTGGGACAAGTCAGCAAACGCATCCCAATGAGTCTGGATGCTTGTCACGATCCATCTCTGAACTGGATCCATGTCAACCTAAGGAGGAGGCCCTAAACGACGAGCGGAGGAAGAAGAACCAGCGGCAGCTGAAGCGGAGGAAGAAGAACCCCTGCGGCTCGAAGAAACTCGGTGAGTGGTGCGTCTACTGACAACAGGCTGGCGCCGATCAGGTAGGAAGTAAAGTGCATCGGAGCCAGCCCGGATATCTATCAACTTTGGAAGCGGCAGAATGACCTGAAACTGTCTCCTGGAATCATCGCGGATGAGCCACAAGTGATCACCCCCAATCCAAGTGGCACTCACCATGTGCCGGTTGTCCATAGAGCATGGTATGCGAATCGCACCGCAACGCTCACAGTCAATGCCACAAAACTGCAGGATAGGAGTAATGAGGCTACTTGCGCGAAATGAGTTACCCGACTTAAGAGTAAACGGGGTGTTCTTCTGTTCCAACAAACGGTCAGCTAAAATGGCTCCCCGGTTGAGATCCCGAAGGAGATCACCATAAGACTGCCAGATAATATCCTCTGAGATGAGATAGTAGAGTGCCAGAAGCTCGTCATGGCGAACCTTACCGGGCTCGTTCCGGTACAAAACAGTGTTGGAGAGAAGGCGAATCACATAACGGAGAACGGGATGGCGAATGTCAGTGTGAGAGACTTTGTTTCCTGAGAACTCGCCAGTGCCAAACAAACGCCCGAAACCCTTCATTTCGAAAAATGCAGGAGGTACAATGACGTTGTCCCTCTCCGGTGGAAATCCGTAGTTATCACAAAGATCATTGATGCTCAGCCTGTATCTGACCCCTTCGATCATGAAAGTCAGTGTCCCATTTCCTATAGTATGCGCAACATCCGTGGGGTAGAAAACCCGAATCGTAGCAAAAAACTGACACACCACATCAGATACAGGTTATGATGTGTGGTGGTGATGCGACCCAAACCGCTACGCTCCAGCAAACGCGTAACCTCGTCGTAAATACCCAACTCCCTCAAAGCATGTCGATCCGCAATACGCGTAGGCTGCATGCTCACACTTAACCACTGATTGTAGAAGAGAGAATTATAATCATCCCAAGTTTCCTTAATCCTCCTCTTAATAACCTCGGGTTTGGCAAGAACGACTTGTGGACAATCTCTCCATTCTCGACCAATGTGGATCCTCTCCCCCTCTTGCTTAGGCCACGGGTTAACACTGCTGGTCCTGGATCGCTTAGCAATCTGCAAAACCATCAAACACAAACACAGAAAGCAGAAATTAGTGAAATCTGGTCGTGTGAAATGGACCTGTCGATCGACAGTTCTTATGTGTGTCGATCGATAGGGCTATAACTAGCCTGTCGATTCACAACCACAACCACTGTCGATCGACAGGTCTGCAAAAATCATGCAGTCGAGTAAACATATAAACCCTGCAATTCCCTAAATTTCATACGCAAAAACAACCACAATCCATTCCAAAACATTACTAGTATCAACCCAATCCAAGAACGAACCTAAATCGAACCCAATTTGTACCTAAATTCTCCATGAAAAACGAAACCAAGAACAAAAAAGTTTGGGTACATACCTTTGCGGATCGAGAGAATAAGTGATAGAATTGGAAAGAGAAAGAAATTTAGAACAAATTAGAACCAAAATTTGCTCAACACTATGAAGATTTGAGAGAGTTAGGAGAAAGTGTTTGTGTCGAGTGTTTGTGTCGAATGGTCTGTCGAGCGGTCTTAATAGGAAACTTTCCTTGGTGTCTCCGCCTGACGTGTCGATCGACAGGCTTCCCGATTTTTTTGTATTTTTTTTCAACTGAAACAAAACGCAACGGAAGTTAGTAGAAAATGAAAATAAAAACGAATTTGGTACAGAAACGTACGAGTGGGTTGCCTCCCATTAAGCGCTTGTTTTCAGTCTTTAGCTTGAGTGTGTCTAAAATTAGACAGCAGGTGCTTTATCCAGTGACACAATGTGCCCATCCGGAATTTCGGCTTTCGCCCAATAATGCTTCACCCTTTAGCCATTCACAGTGAATTCTTGGCCTTCCTGACTAATAAGCACAATAGCTCCATATGGTCGGACTTCCTTGATGGTGAATGGACCTGACCACCGAGAACGCAAGTTTCCAGGAAACAAAGTTAGACGAGAGTTATACAGGAGTACCTGATCATTTGGTTCGAAAGTTCGGGAGACGATATTCCTGTCATGATACGCTTTAGTCCGCTCTTTGTATAACTTGGAGTTTTCATAAGCATGATGTCGAATCTCATCCAACTCGTTCAACTGAATCAGACGTCTTTCTGCAGCAGGTTTGATGTTGAAATTGTACTGCTTCACTGCCCAAGCTGCTCGGTGATCAAATTCCACTGGAAGACGACAAGCTTTCCCGTAAAGTAGATGAAAAGGAGTAGTGCCAAGTGGTGTGTTGAACGCAGTGCGATAGGCCCAAAGTGTGTCATCCAGCTTTGCAGACCAATCCTTTCTTGTAGCATTGACAGTTTTCTCCAAAATTTCCTTAATCTGACGATTGAAAACTTCAACTTGTCCACTTGTCTGAGGATGATAAGGACTAGCTACACGATGCTGAACTCCATACTTAGCCAACAAACGATCAAAAGCTTTGTTCATAAAATGCGTTACTCCATCACTAATGACAACTCGAGGCACTCCGAATTGGGGGAAAATGATGGTTTTAAACAGCTTAATAACCACCCCCGAGTTGTTCTTTGGACTAGCAACAACCTCTACCCATTTTGATACATAATCCACAGCAACCAAGATGTAAGAGTTTCCATAAGATGATGGAAAAGGTCTCATGAAATCAATGCCCCAACAATCAAAAACCTCTACTTCCAGTATAAAGTTCTGAGGCATTTCATGTCGCCTGCTGATTTTTCCTCTTCGTTGACAAGCATCGCACTGCTTAACAAAGGCATGAGCATCTTTGAACAACGTAGGCCACCAGAAACCCGCTTGAAGAACTTTGGAGGCTGTCTTGAATGAAGCGAAGTGTCCTGCATAATCAGACCCGTGACAGTGGAACAACACGTCTTGAGTTTCAGGCTCAGCAATACACCTTCTGTAAATACCATCAGAACAAAACTTGTAGAGATAAGGTTCATCCCAATAATATCTACGAAGTTCTCGGATGAACTTCTTCTTTTCATAACCTTTAGGATCACTTGGCATATCTTCTGCAGCTAGATAATTGGCAATATCAGCGTACCAAGGACGAATAGAAGCTGAGACGGTGAAAATGTGGGCCTATACTGCGTCGGAGATGATCTGTGGAAGGCGTTCTATAGCTCTGTACAGAGGCTGTCGATCGACAACCACAATGTCTGTCGATCGACAGCTCTTGTCGATCTACAGCTCTGTTGTGGGCCTGTCGATCGACACTCATAGTGTCTGTCGATTGACAGGTCCTCTGGGTTTCTGAAAATTTGCTGATTTTCAGCTTGGAGACCACTTTTAACGAAGTTGCATCCCTCTGTAGGGAAGAAATCATCAATAGGAACGTCATCTTCGATCCGAATCCTTGAAAGATGATTCGCGACTCCGTTTTCAACACCTTTCTAATCTTTAACCTCAACGTCAAACTCTTGAAGGAGAAGAATCCATCGCAAAAACCGCGGCTTAGCATCCTTTTTCTGCATCAAGTACTTAAGAGCTGAATGATCCGTGTGCACAATCACCTTAGAACCAATAAGATACGGACAAAAAAATTCAAACGCAAACACCACTGCCAACAACTCTTTTTCCGTAGTAGCATAATTCTTCTGCGCATCATCAAGAGTCCGGCTAGCGTAGTAAATGGCATGAAGCTTCTTGTCCTTTTTCTGACCCAAAACAGCCCCAACTGCGAAATCACTAGCATCACACATAACTTCAAAGGGAAGTGTCCAATTGGGAGGTTGCACAATTGGAGCACTCACTAAAGCATGCTTAATCTGTTCATAAGTAGCAGGACAATCAGCATCAAATACAAATTTGACATCCTTACAAAGCAGGGAGGTAAGTGGGCGAGCTATCTTGGAGAAATCCTTAATGAATCTCCTGTAAAAACCAGCGTGACCAAGAAAACTTCTAACGGATTTCACACAAGTAGGTGGCTGCAAACTTGTCATAACCTCAATCTTGCCTCGATCTACCTCAATTCCAGCTTCTGACACTTTATGTCCAAGAACAATGCCACTGTTTACCATGAAATGACATTTCTCCCAATTCAGCACTAAGTGTTTCTCTTCACATCTTGCAAGTACCTTCTCCAAATTACCCAAACATTCCTTGAAAGAAGACCCGTAGACTGAGAAATCATCCATGTAATCCTCGATCATATCCGTGAAAATTGACATCATACATCTCTGGAAAGCAGCTGGAGCATTACATAATCCAAATGGCATTCTACGATATGCAAAACTACCATAAGGACATGTAAATGTCGTCTTTTCCTGATCGTCCGGATGAATCGGAATCTGAAAGAACTCTGAATACCCATCCAAAAAGCAATAGTAGGGATGATTCGCAAGCCTTTCCAGCATCTGATCAATGAAAGGCAAAGGGAAATGATCTTTCCTAGTCGCAGCGTTTAGCTTCCTGTAATCAATATACATTTTGTGCCCTGTCACAGTCTTGGTAGGAATAAGCTCATTATTCTCATTATTGACCACTGTAACCCCACCTTTCTTAGGAACCACATGAACTAGACTAACCCAAGGACTATCTAAAATAGGATAGATGATCCCAACTTCCAATAGTTTCAGAATCTCTTTCTTTACCAGTTCTTGAAGGTTCGGATTCAGCCTTCTTTGATGCTCAACAGATGTCTTTGCCCCTTCTTCAAGGTGAATCTTATGCATGCATAAGTCTGGAGAAATCCCTGCAATATCATCAAGAGAATACCCAACAGCTTTGCGATACTTGCATAGCTTACTTAGTAACAAGGTTTGCTCAATATTGTTCAAAGTTGAACTAACAATAACAGGATAAGTGGAATTAGGGCCAAGAAAAGCGTACTTGAGTCCTGTTGGTAATTGTTTAAGTTCTATATTTGGAGCTTTTTCTTCACTCCAGTCACTTACCCTTTCTGATTTCTCAGAAACTCCAACCAGTTCCACATTCGCAACCACTTGCTTCACTAACTCACTGTCATTCATCAACTTAGCATACCCTTTTGAAGCATCGTCAAGCTGTCCAGTTTCAACCACAGAATTTACCAAAGTCCTTTCCAATGGATCAATGGGATAGTCTTTGTTAAAAACCTCCTGAGCGATCTCATCTAATGTATCCACATAGAATGTCTGGTCATCAATGGTGGGTTTCTGAATTACTTGGTCCATAAAGAACTTCATTTCCAAATCCTCCACTCTTAGAGTAATTCTGCCTCCTCTTACATCAATCATAGCACCAGCATTAGCTAAGAATGGACGTCCAAGAATAAGTGGGTCCTTAGGTTCTTCACAATACTCCAAAGCCACGAAATCAGCAGGAATCAAACAGTCTCCAACCTTGATTGGAACATCTTCCAATACCCCTTCTGGCACTCTAACTGATCTGTCGGCAAGGATAAGAGAAATCCTTATAGTCTGGAAATCCATCATACCAAGACTTAAAGCAACTGAAAGAGGCATCAAGTTAATGCTAGAGCCCAAATCCAATAAAGACCGCAAAAACCTATCCGAGAAAATGAGACAATCTAACACAAAGCTTCCCGGATCAACTAGCTTCTTTGGAACCTTGTTCAGAATCATAGCACTCACTTGTTCTGTGATCATAGCAACCCCTTCTTCAATGCACAAGTTCTTAGTAACCAACTTCTTCACATATTGGCGAATAACCGGAGAAGTTCTTATTGCCTCAACTAATGGCATCTCAACTGTGATCTTGTCAATGATTTCCTTACACTTAGCTTCCTCAAGCTCCTGTCTAGACTTCTTAAGACCTCTAGGATAAGGTATCTTCGGTTTGTACACTCTTTCAGTATGCATAATCTGGTTCTGGTCTGTCTGGGGTGTCTGTCGATCGACAACCGTTGGGTCTGTCGATCGACAACCGTTGGGTCTGTCGATCGACAGCTCTTTTCTGCCCCTGTCGATCGACACTCCTTCTGTCTGTCGATCGACAGGTCTTCCGGATTTGCTTTTTCCGTAGCAATTTTTGCCCCTGTCGATCAACACTCCTTGTGTCTGTCGATCGACAGGTCATCCAGGACAAACAACTCTTGATCCTCAACGTCTTCAAGCTCGTCAACCTGTTCGATTGAGAGTCGTTTCTTGAGCACTGGCTCGATAACCTTACCACTTCTGGTTGTAATAGCTGCTACACCATGCTGCTTAGGATTTGTATCAGTTCTGGCAGGAAGAAAACCATCTTGTCTTCTCATGTTCTCTGGAGTTTGAGCTACCTGAGTGTCCAACTTCTTCATGTGAATATTGAGGGCTTCTATCTTTCCATTAAGATCAGTGCAGAGACTGCTGATCTTCCCATTGAGATCTGTGCAGAGACTGCCGATCTTCCCATTGAGATCTGTGTAGAGCCCGTCAACTTCCTGTGCAAAATGTACTGACTTCTTGTTCACCATAAGGTTATGCATGGAATCTATCTTAGCCTTAACCTCAGCAATCTCAGCTCCACCTGTTTGACCAGCTTCTCTTCTCCTTTCCTCATCGATCTTCTTTGTACTATTGCTAGTAGACACGTTCTGGATGAGCTCAAGGCAATCAGCAAGAAACTTGGTTTTGAAGTTCCCATTACTCGAAGCATCTAAAGTCATCTGATGTCGCCAATCCATTCCTCTGTAGAAAATACCCAGCAACTGAACCTCTGTAAACTCGTGATGAGGACAGTCTCTCTGATATCCCTTGAACCTTTCCCACGCAGCTTTGAAAGATTCTGTCGGATTCTGAACTAACGTTGAAATCTTAGCTCGTAGATCCTCTGAGCGCGACTCATCATAGAAGTGACTCAGGAAAGCATTCTTGGTATCTCTCCAAGTAGTCAGTGAGCCTGGCTCCAACTGCTTCAGCCAAGGGGCTGCTTCTCCAGCAAGAGAAAATGGGAAGAGCTTACACATAATGTAGTCTTCAGACACGTTGTTAGCCTTGATGCTAGACGCAAGATCCTTAAACATCTCAAGATGATCCATGGGGTGCTCTGATGGGTGCCCATGGAACTGATGTTGAGCCACTAGAGAGAAGTATGTAGGCTTCAACTTGAAATCCCTTCGCTCAAATCTAGGGGGTCGAATCGCTGCCCTGTTGGCGTAGTGCTCTTCAGGACGGTAGTAGTCTCCCAAAGTCCGTTGGTCAACTACTGCCTCCTGAGGCCTACGATTCCCCCGGTCTCGACGTTCAAACTCAGTGCGGTGGCGCTCCCATTCAGCCCGTTGACAAGCAAACTCAGCTCGTTCAGCTGCAACCGCATCGTCAACCTCATTTGCCATCACAATGACATTACCAGCCTCATCAGTTCGGTCTCCATGCTCGTTGTACCGATTTCCTTCTCTGTCGAACAACTCTCACTGAGCGTTTGGAACAACTACCAAAGCACGATTAACCATCTTAGCTTGATTTGCTTGTCGTCTGTTTTCTCGTTCCAAAACTCCTTACTCTGGAACAAAATCTGCTAACTCTTTATCCTTGTTGCTTCTGGTTCTGCTAGAAGGCATAAACCTGAAACACCAAAAACAAAAGAAAAGAAAAAAAAAAAAAAAAACTTAGTCAGAATTCTAGAATCAAAATCCTATGGAAGATTTTGACTCCCCGGCAACGGCGCCAAAATTTGATATGCTCAAATTTATCCTGAGCTACTCTCTCAAATTAAGAGATCAATTGTAGTAGGGGTCGAATCACTAGGAGTCAAATCAAACGACAGGAATATTGACTTCGAATTTAGCTAAGTAAAATAATGTAAAATAAAAAACAAAAGCAATTGGTAACACGCAAGATTGTTAATTTAAAATTCAATTAAACAAAGAGCTAGGCTTTTGGGTAATTCTCAGGATGAATCAGAATTGTAGTTCTAACAAAGTCAGGATTTAATTAAGAACCGTTCTAGAACTTGGAACACTAAAATATAATTAACCAACTGTCGTTGAGAAAACTAACTATGATTAAACCCTAGAAAACAAAATTTTTTTGCGAATTCAATCAATTTAAACAAGCTTTAAATTCAAGTCCAATTTGTTCACAAAATCCCTAAACCAAATTTCTTTGCGAATAAGTAATTTTGCTCACCTAAGATCTAGTTCTGGCTAATCAATTACACTTTCGTGTCAATCTATCAACCTAAGATATCCAAATTCAGGGTCGCGAATCCTAAACCAGAGTTAAAGCAATATAGGTAGAGAACCTAACAGATAATCCTAGCAAGTGAGTTTAACCTAACAATTCATCATCATTCCATTCGAATCACCCTAAACCTAACTAGCAAACTACTCAGATATGGAAGCAAAGTATATCATAACTGAATAATAATGCATATAAAAATAGAATAAGAATAAGTACAATAGGGTTCGAAGAATCTCAGAGAAAGTAGTAAACTTGTCTCCCTAAAATCTCTCTTAGAGCTCTCTAAACTTTTGTTCAACAAAACTAAAGTAATGATTTAAAAACCTAAAATAAACTATTTATAGAGGAAAAACTCGTGGTGGGCTTTTATGACGGTTTATTGCAACTTCTGGCCCATTAACTGGCAAAATTCCTTCTTTAAAACATATTAGGTCGGCCTCTTCGAAGTACCTGTCGATCGACAGCCACATGGTGTGTCGATCGACAGGCTGTAACGTTGCTGTCGATCGACAACCACCATGTGTGTCGATCGACAGGTTGATTCATATCAGCTTCTCTACATGCAAATCCGACTCCAACCTCGTTTACGCTTCAAAATGCACCGTATTCACCAAATAAGCTCCTCACGTGTAGTAACCTGTTAAGATACTAAAAATACTCGATAAAAGGACTTATATCATGGTCGAAAACCGGTAAAAACCATGATATATCAGACTGCTGGTGAAGATGGTGTCTACACCGATGGAGTGGCCAGCGTTTGAAGCACATTTTGAAGAATTGCAGAGTTTGAAGATGAAGTTCTCTTTTTTTTGTTATCACATATTCCGCGCCCACAATTCAAAAGCTGATAGTTCTACACCGATGGAACTTTTTTTTGTAAGTTTCAAGCTTTTGGAATTCTTTGGTTCTTTACCGATTCGATATTCGCCGGAGATTTTACGATCGTACGATCTAATCTGAATTTGGTTTTTTTTTCCCCAAATCAATACGTCGTCGTTTTGCCGATTAAATTGAGTCGTTTGCCATGTGTCGTTCTAAAAGAGTTCGAATGATCTGTTAGCTAGGGAGGAGGTTTTATTGAAAGAACTTGATATTGTGTTGGAAAAAGAAGAATTGGTTTGGTTTCAAAAGTCAAGAGAGCAATGGGTGGGTCACGGTGATCGAAACACTAAGTTTTTCCACTTATCGACGGTCATAAGGCGCAGGAGGAATAGAATTGATATGTTGAAAAATGATGCAGATGTTTGGATCAAGGAGCCTGTTGAAATGGAAGAGTAAGCAGTGAAGTACTTCGAGAGATTATACTCCATGGAGGATGTAAGTCTGACGGTTTATCCACTGCCGGCAGTTGGGTTTGTGGAATTAACAAGTGAAGATCGTAAGACCTTGGATAAGACGTTTTCGGGTGAAGAAGTAGAGGGAGCTATACAAGGTATGGGGAGTTATAAAGCTCCAGGACCGGATGGATTCCAACTAGTATTTTACCGGAGGTGTTGGGACATTGTTGGGGACTCAGTTGTTCGCTTTGCCTCAGACTTTTTTGCATCAGGGAATCTGCCCATAGAGACTAATGACGCTTTGGTTGTTCTTATCGCCAAAGTGGTCAACCCGGAGAAGATAACTCAGTTTCGACCTATCAGCTTGTGTAATGTTCTTTTTAAGACAATTACAAAGGCGATGGTTGGGATATTGAAAAATGTGATGACAAAGTTATTGGACCTGCGCAGTCGAGTTTCATACATGGGAGGTTAAGAACCGATGATATTGTTGTGGTACAAGAAGTAGTTCAATCAATGCGGAAGAATAAGGAAAGAAAGGATGGATGCTCCTGAAACTTGATTTAGAAAAAGCGTATAATCGGATCAGATGGGACTTTTTAGAAGATACGCTTAAAGCCGCTAGTTTGTCTAGTACCTGGGTGCAGTGGATAATGCAATGTGTGGTTGGACCGTCAATGACTTTACTTTGGAATGGGGAGAAAATAAAGGCATTTAAACCTCTTCGGGGTTTACACCAAGGTGACTCCCTGTCTCCATACCTATTCGTCCTTTGTATGAAAAGATTATGTCACCTGATTGATAGTGAAATCGAGAAGAAGAAGTGAAAGTCGATTAGTTTATCGCAAAGAGGTCTGAACTTATCACATATATGCTTTGCGGAGGACTTGATCTCTTTGCAGAAGCATCTGTTTCTCAAATTCGGGTGATTCGGGGAGTTTTGGAGAGATTATGTTTGGCTTCAGGACAGAAGGTAAGCCTAGAGAAATCAAAGATCTTTTTCTCTAAGAATGTGTCGCTGAATAGGGGACGGTTGATTACGAGGGAGGGTGGTATTCAATAGACTCATAATTTAGGTAAGTATTTGGGGATGCCAATACTACCTAAGCGGATTAATAGAGATACCTTTGGTGTGATTCTTGAGAGGGTTGCTTCGAGATTGGAAAAGGAAGAATGCTTAGTTCGGCGGGTCGAGTCACGCTTGCAAAGTCAGTTTTGGCATCAATACCGGTTCATACAATGAGTACTATCAAGCTACCCGAAAGTACGCTAAATGGTTTAGACCGAATTTCGAGGGATTTTGTATGGGGGAGTACAGAGGAGACGAGGAAACTTCATCTAATAGCATGGGATAAAGTATGTTTACCAAAATATGAAGGAGGTTTGGGTATTCGTAAGTCGGGTGAGATGAACAAAGCGTTACTGGCTAAGGTGGGTTGGAGAGTGTTACAAGGTAATGATAGTCTTTGGGCAAAGGTAGTGAGGTCCAAGTACAAAGTTGGAGGGATTAAAGATCGGACATGGTTGAATGTTAAGAGAAACCGGTCCTCAACTTGGAGGATTATTGAGCTTGGTATAAGGGAGGTGGTGTTGCACGGTTATAGTTGGGTTGTTGGCGATGGTGGTTAGGTGAGGTTTTGGCTAGACAAGTGGTTGGGAAACACAATGTTAAGTGAGATGGCGAGAGCAGATATCCCACAAGAGTTAGTGAATTTAACGGCTTGTGATGTTTGGATTGATGGGAGAGGTTGGGACTATGGACGAGTGGAGCAGTTTTTGAGCATAGATCAGAGGCTAGAGCTTCGGTCTGTGGTCTTGGATAAGGCCACAGAAGCGCGAGATAGACTGGCCTGGGGGGAGACAACGGATGGTAACTTTTCGATCAAGTCGGCGTACATGTTATTGACACAATCGAGGCAAGAAAAACAGAACATGGAAGCTTTGTATTGTCGAGTATGGCGGGTTAAAGCGCCAGATAGATTCCGATTTTTCTGCTGGTTGGTAACACAACAAGTGCTCATGACAAATCAAGAGCGATTCTGAAGACATTTGTGTGCTACGGCTGTGTGTGAAGTATGCAAAGGAGGAATTGAAACGATTCTTCATCTCTTTCATGATTGCCCGGCGATGAATGGTATTTGGGAGAGATTTGTTCCGAGACAGAAGAAACAAGAATTTTTTGCAAGCTCTCTACTTGGATGGATGTATGGGAATTTGCAGGAGGGAGTAAAACATGGTGAAATTTCGTGGGCTACGCTATTTGCTGTGACATGCTGGTGGGGATGGAAATGGAGATGTGGTAGTGTGTTTGGCGAGACTCGAGTTTGGAGAGATCGCATATGTTTCCTAAAGGAGTTGTCGATAGAGATTACTAAAGCTAATGGGGCATGCAGACTCCAAGGAAAGACGAGAATGAGGATTGAGAGAATGGTGCAGTGGGTGAAATTGGGTGTAGGCTGGTACAAGGTAAACACCGACGGAGCAGCCCGAGGATGCCCAGGATCAACGACGGCAGCGGGGGTCATACGTAACGGCGTAGGGGATTGGTGTGGTGGATTTGGATTGAATATTGGTCGGTGCTCGGCACCACTGGCAGAACTATGGGGAGTATACTATGGGCTAGTCATAGCTTGGGAGAAGGGGATTACGCAATTGGAGTTGGAGGTGGATTCAAAGATGGTGGTGGGTTTCCTAACGACAAGGATTGGCGATACGCATCCGCTGTCCTTCCTGGTACGTTTGTGTCATGGCTTTTTATCAAAAAACTGGATAGTCCGGGTTACTCATGTGTATCGAGAAGCTAATTGTCTGGCGGATGGATTAGAGAACTATGCATTCTCGTTACCGTTAGGTTTTCATGTTTTAGATTATGTTCCTTTGGAAGTTGTGGATTTGTTGAGAGAGGATGTCGAAGGGCATGCTCGATCACATCAACTTTGCGTGTAATTGGTTTTGAGTTAATAATATCTGGGAGCTTGCTCCGAGTCATTCACCAAAAAAAAAAGAGTTTGGAAAGAAAATTTAAATTTATTTTCGGTTCGCGTTGATATTGGCCATATGCAAAAGACCAAATTCAAAATGACACATTCGTAATAGTCTAGATCCAAATTGACCGTGCTCCCTCAATGGATGCGGATTGTGATTTTTTTTAATTTACTTCAAACATTTTTAGCCTATTTGATATCAAGTGTCTGTTTAATATAGTCTTTTTGTTTCTTTGTGTAGCAATTATAATCTTAAATCCGTCTCATGGTGGAATTTTTTTTAGATAATATTTTGCAGTTAATGTAAATATAGCAATAAAGCTTTTGAATTTTACATCAATCCCCCGGTAAAACAAAATACCAAATTATTTAATTGTAAATGATTTTGCTCAAAAATAAAAAATGTATTTATTTTAAATTCGGAAGCAAAAATTGAGAAACACATTTACTATGACAATTGATCAATGTGCATGATATAACAACTAACAAGTGATTAAAACAGAATTTAATTGCTTTTAATATTCCATCCTAAGGGGAAAAAAACTTCTATATCTTGGTCCAAACTAGGAACTGAGAGTCGAGCTTGAGCTTAGAAAGAAAGGAAGACTGAATATTATGAATCTTATTCAACTTGATGTTTTGGATTACATCTGATTTCTCTTTACAGCACAACACCAAAAACCCTAGTTCATAAAGTAAAACCTATAGATGTCAAGCTACTGACTCAATACAGCTAACCAAGGTAACGATCCAAACTGTACACCCAAAGGTAAGACTGCTCCTTTGTCGTTTCTGAAACAGAGTTTGGAGGTTACCGTTGGTGAAGATAAGGTTGGTGTTGACTTGGGATTTTTTGTTAACTCAGGCCTTCTTGTTATTGGGCTCACAATCTCCTTAGTTATATTCCCAGACTGATTCGTTTTGGTCGAGAGCAAAGCCTCTTGTTGACTTGGCTGCTTTGATACTCTCAGCTCTGTTTTCACTTCCTCTGCTTTTACTGTGTTACTCTTAATAGCCCCCTTCAAACTTGGTGTGGGTGGTGACTGCACACCGAGTTTGAACCGAAGAGATGTGAAGGCTGCAAACGGTAGAGATTTGGTGAAAATGTCTGCTAATTGTTGCTCAGCCGGAACATGCTTCCCAATAAGAGAACCTAAGGCCACTCTTTCTCTAACAAAATGATAATCAGCTTCAAAGTGTTTTGACCTCGGATGCATCACCAGATTTGCAGTTAGGCGTACTGATGACAAATTATCTCCATATAGAACAGCCGTCTTTGGTTGTGGAACACCAAGATCCTTTAGAATGAAGGTTAACCACATAATTTCACAAGCAGTTTCTGTGAGAGCTCTATATTCAGCTTCGTTAGTGCTCCGAGCTATTGACTGTTGCTTCTACCAAGAGATCAAGTTATTACCAAGGAAGGTGCAAAAACCTGGAGTTGATCTTCTTGTATCAGAACATCTGGCCCAATCACTGTCAGTATAAGCAGCCATTGTGAAATATGTATCTTTTGAGAAGGATATACCATAATCTGTGGTTCCCCTAATATATCGTAATATCCTCTTGAGTAGATCAAAGTCTGATACGGATGGCTGATGCATTCTTTGACAGACATAGTTCACTGCAAATTGAAGGTCAGGTCTAGTCATGGTGAGGTATTGCAACTTCCCTGCTAAACTTCTGAAATACTTAGGGTTAGAGAACAAGATATCTTGGTTTGGCACCTTGTTTAGCTGTAGAGGCAGGGGAGTAGAGATTGGAGCACACTGACTCATACCTGCAACGGCTAGAAGATCTTCTGCATACCTTTCTTGAGACAAAAACAATCCATCTTGATGAAATTTAGCCTGAACTCCCAAGAAGTGATGTAATTGTCCCATGTCCTTCATTCGAAACTCAGTATGTAAAGTCTTAAGAAACTCCTCTATTAAAACTTTGTTGTTACCCGTTAGAATCATGTCATCCACATATAGTAAAAGGATAATGATATTTGGACCCTTATTGTATACAAACAATGATGGATCATGTTTGCTACAGAGAAAGCCAAACTCAAGAAGATAATCACTGAACTTATCATACCAGGCCCTTGGTGATTGTTTCAGACCGTAAATCGACTGGTGGAGTTTACACACATGATCTGGTTTCGAACAATCAACAAAACCCGTAGGTTGTTTCATGTAGACATCTTCCAACAAGTCTCCATGGAGAAATGTATTCTTGACATCCAACTGCTTAATTTCCCAGTCCATTACAGTTGCTGTATGTAATATTGTTCTAACTGTAGCTGTGCGAACTACAGGACTGAAAGTTTCAAGAAAATCGATTCCTTCTTCTTGATTGAACCCTTTTGCTACAAGCCGAGCTCTTAGTCTATCCATTGTTCCATCCGATTTCAGCTTTGTTGTGAATATCCATCTATTGCCAAGAACTGGTGTTCTATGCACTAGAGACCAAGTCTTAGTTTCATAGCAAGTATCCATTTCTTCTCCCATAGCTCCATTCCAACCTGGCTCTGATACCATGAGAGTCGAGCTTGAACTCAGAAAGAAAGGAGATGAAGACTGAATATTATGAATCTTATTCAACTTGATGTTTTGGATTACATCTGATTTCTCTTTATAGCACAACACCAAACACCCTAGTTCATAAAGTAAAACCTACAGCTGTCAAGCTACTGACTCAATACAGCTAACCAAGGTAACGATCCAAACTGTACTCCCAAAGGTAAGACTGCTCCTTTGTCGTTTCTGAAACAGAGTTTGGAGGTTACCGTTGGTGAAGATAAGGTTAGTGTTGACTTGGGATTTTCCGTTAACTCAGGCCTTCTTGTTATTGGGCTCACAATCTCCTTAGTTATATTCCCAGACTGATTCGTTTTGGTCGAGAGCAAAGCCTCTTGTTGACGTGGCTACTTTGATACTGTCAGCTCTGTTTTCACTTCCTCTGCTTTTACTGTGTTACTCTTAATAGGAACCATGCATATATAATAACATTTATCTATATAATATATTTCTTTTTAAACATAGAAAATAAAAATGAGTCTTACATTACATAAATAACAAACACAAATAGAATAAAATACACCTTAAATAATTTAAGCCTTACTGCCTTTAGAGTAATATTTAGATACATTAATTATCCTAAATATCGTCGACGACAAAAGCATATAGTCCACCATATAGACCGGATTATATGGATTAGGATAGCTAACAGAGGAAAGCAGACCCAAAATCCGGTATAAAGCATTAACATATAATTAATTATGTGATCTTCGTGATGAAGCAACAACATTGTGAAGCCTAAGGCCGCTGATGTACAAAGAACCGCCACAACCATAAACACGATCATGAAGCCCATTACCAACCGATTCCTGTAAATATATACATATTTACATTACTTAAATGGTTTAAAGCAAATACAAAAATAACTTATCACATACATCCATGCACTATTAGTACGTACCTTAGCCGAAAGCCACTAATGGCAGTATCAGACTGAACGAGTGTTAGGAATATAGATGCAGATCAATCAAAAGAAAGAGAAGAAGTTATTTTATTATAAAGAAGTGTAGTACAAATACAAAGTATGTGTAATACAAAGACGAACTGCACGGTTTCTCTCTCGATCACGAAACGATAACTTGTAGATGATAGAGGCTTGCTTGTGGCAATCTCCTAAGACAGAATTTCGTCCCTACCGGTGTAAGTAGTTTCGCGGACGTCTATCTTACAGGATACAACTATCGAATTCCGAACAAAACACCGTTCGTAATTCCTTGCAAACTCTACTTTGTGTTTCTTAGAAAGTTTAGAGAGATGAAGAGAAAAGAGAGCAAATAGAATGAATTCCTTATCCTTGAATCATTTCTCATGACCTCTGTATATAATACTTCAAAGGGTATGTTAATCAAATGGTGATTTCTCAACATACATTGTACATTAAGAGTTTCTCAACCAACACATATGTTCATGAAGAATCATAACTCTTAATTATTAATGAATGTGACTTTTGAATTAAGAGACATGATTTATCAACTTAATACAAACGTGACTTTTCATTTAATAATCTCTAATAACGAGGCACAAAACGAGACGAGACTCGTACCAATCATCCAACTGTAGTAGCCACGTTTCGAAGGGTGGTACTCGAAAACAGCAGTTCCGATCATGCCCTTACAACGGTTGTATGGATCATCGAAGGCACATTTGTCACTTTGCCAAACTCCCCCGGCAGGGTGTGACATGAGTTGGGCACTGGTGTTGGCAATGATTGAAGCCGCGACCAAAAGATTTGCCTTTGTCTTCTCAAGCCACTCGGCTTGTCGATTAAGGTACCTTATGTACCCTGATGATTGTTGTTGTAACCGACGACGAGTACCTTGTCGAGTCTTTATTTCCATGGTGGATGGTTTTAAGTGATAGATAATCCAAGAGAGTTTTTCTTTCTTGATTATAGACCTAGCTTCTTGAGCGTGCTGTTATTGGTTGGTTTCATGATTTTAAATACTTTTTTTTGGATAAAATATGATTTTAAATACTTGCGTAGAAATAAAACTCTTGCACAGCATGACATGTCGTTGGTTTGAGGAACAAGGCACACAACATGTCTTTTTGATCATGATTTTATTACCTACGTTGAAAGAAACACACTTTAGCGTTTAGAGCATGACATGTTATTAGTGGTTTGGGGAACAAGACACATGAACAGTTCTAATTTTTTCTTTGGGCATTATTGTTTTTTTTTTTTTTTTTTTTTGAAATTTTACATTATTATTGTTGTGTATACAGATTTGTCTTATATGAATTCAAATCTACATTATAGATTGGTTAACAAATCTCAAAATCAAAGACGTTTTCTCACCTCTAACTGAATCTCTTGCAATTGCACATTAAAGAAGTTCTTCGAAACTTTCCATTAAATCGTAACCTGCCAACCTCAAAACTGGTTTGCAGAAAATGAACATACACTCTCTATGATCATTTGGATTGCTTTCTAATGAATCTTAGCAAAATGATCTCACGAATAGTACTTTTGCGTCTCCATTCCAAAAGCATCCATCAAGAACAAAACTAGTGCTATACATTAATGAAAGGCTAACAAAGACACTTTCTTCATCAAAATTGTGTAAATTTACAAGAATTAAAGAACATAGTCACAATATTTTGCTACAACAACAATTTGTAGCAAAATTTAGCTACAATTAGATACAAATTTATCACAAATATATTTATCCCTCAATTTGTAGCAAATTTGTAACTCTTGGTAACTAATTTGTTACAAAATAGCAACAAGTTTGCAGTGGTAGTTAAATTGCTTCAGTGGGTTACAAAATTTGGTGACAAAATTTGTTACAATTTATTTTGAAGATAAGTGAGACAAAAGCCACATATTGTTTCAATAGTGTTGTAGTTATATTGTTACAACAAAAATTGTAGCAATATTGTGGCAAAATTAGGTTTTAGGTATGAGTACCGATTTTATCAAACATAAAAATTGGTTTGTTCAGTGTTCTCCGCCGCATCCATCTCTGCAAATATGATCAAGTCCTCTCGACTAAAAAATGGCGATGACACCGGAGAACGGAAGAGGAATCGGAGGTGGCGATCGAACGGCGAAAGCAATCGTCGCCGATCAGATCTCAAAAGCCGTGAATTCTACTGCTAATCTTCTCCATTTGATGCGTCAATCTTCTTATTCTCAGGTTAAAGTCACTTCAATCCCTTTTACGCACTGCTCTAGATCGTGCGATTTGCGATTTTGCTCTATGGATTGGTTGGTTTATGGATTCATTTGATTCTAGTCAAACTATTCTGTATATTCGTTTTGGTGAATAGTTTTAGGCAATAGATACAAATTTCAGTGAATGATTGCTTAAAATGCAACAGTTTCGTTTTTGGTTTAAGCAAAAGATGTGTAAACTTGTTATCTTCTCATGTTTCATGCTTATAAGCTATTGTGAATCGCTGTGTGAGATTAATATAGAAGCATCTAACATGTTGTGTAAGGAATAGCTTTGGATTTTTCTATGCTTTTTGGTGGGTTATCTCCAATTTTGAATGTTGTTTATGTATGCAGGCTCAGTTGGCAAAGCTTCCAAAGAATCTTTTGGCTAAAACTTCTTTGACTAAGGCCACTGGGCAAGTATGTAAATTCTGGTGTACCATGTATAGCATAAATAATTATTATTTTCTTATAAGATTTTTCGTTTTCTAAAGGCGTTGGCGCAACTTCCTCAAGTGATTTCATCTCTGGATGCTCATATTGAAAGCGGATTGAATAGGTTTGATCTCCTTTGACTTGTAAAAAGTACCTAATTTTGAATGGCATTTAGTTTGAATCAACATAGTCTGTTTCTTGTTCTCCTTTTGGTTGCATTCTAATGGATAGCTCAAGTTTGTGTTCTAACTCAAGTTTCATTTTTCTGTACAGCGGTATTCATCTAAACACAGTTACTTGAAAACATGGAAATCACACAGCTGCGTGCTCTTCGACAGTCTAATATTTTCCCTGTGGTACCGACTCAAATCTCTGATTTTCAATCATGCATTTCTTCATTTTGATTCCTCTAAGGGAATGAGATTAGAAGTGGTATGTGATTCCTTTTCACTTAATTAGTTCTCATTGATG
Organism: Arabis alpina; assembly: GCA_900128785.1. Classification (NCBI taxonomy): domain Eukaryota; kingdom Viridiplantae; phylum Streptophyta; class Magnoliopsida; order Brassicales; family Brassicaceae; genus Arabis; species Arabis alpina. The sequence continues at coordinate 16,248,911 of LT669791.1, forward strand.
ATTCTCTTTGAGCCTCATGTGTTCAGTTTTTAGCTTGTGCTTCTCGATAGTTTACAAGTAAATTGTTCTTCTTGTTCTTCTCTGCAGAGTTCATCTCTTGAGGTTTCATCTTAGTAGCTTCAACTCTTATGTAATTGTATTACTTCTCCTTCTTACCCTAAATGTATAATGATTTGATACGTTTATCAAGTGCATTTTTTCTGTAGTTTATGTTTTATTTTCGTTTTTGTTAATGTTATATAAAATTCTTATGATTTTTTATTTTATTTCAATTATTATTATTATTACAATACATTTATATAATAAAATAATTTTATTTTTGATAAAAAATCACAGATTACTCACAAAGCTTTTTGTGTCACTTTGTATCAAAAATCAATAACTATTTGTGGCTATTTTGTAGCAAACTTGTTACAACATAATTGTTGTTAACTAGATTCAAATTGCAACAACTTATTTATGTTGTGGTATACCATGGTTTGCTAGCTACACCCAAACTGTTGGTATTTGTTGTGATATTGCTGAGTTGTATTGCTGCTTGAACGAGGAGAGAAGAAACCAATTCTGAATCGTAGCTTGAAGCTTGAAGACCATCATTGTGAAGTAAGCATTAGTTCTAAAACCTTGTAACAACGGGAGAGACTGAAAGTGTTATTGCTAAAGGTTTTAGACTCTAGACAATAGATGCAGCAGATTGAAGCAATTCCTGTATCAGCGCAGAATAATACAGATACTGAAATGTAAATAACATAACTTAAAGTGATGGGCTTGAGCCATGTGAGTTGGAGCTACTATACATGAACCTACAACTGAGTAGATGTAAAGATATGTATCTTGGAGAGAATCTTAGAACATGAAAAGAACAGAGTCTGAGATGAGAAAGCAGATGCTGAAGAGCTGAAGTAGAGGGTAAAACTATGCTGAAGCAGAAGCTGAAGCAGAGGCTCAAGCAATTATTAACAGGTTTGGTCGTAGGCCTAGTTGCTCATGGGCTTGAAGGCCACTTGATTTGGAGAGGCATTAGGGTCTTGAGACATGAGTATTTATACCTAGAGGCGTAGACAAAAACCCCTACGTGCTAAGGGTTTCATCGAGAGAGACACACGTGTGTGTATGGCGTCGTCCACCAAAGGAGATTAGAAGAACAAGATTTGCATGTTGGTGTTTTTGAGGGATCATGATGATTCTTAGGTCTGATTCATCTAGAAAAGATTGGTAGGCATTTTAGTGTTGGATATCATACGCAATTGTAAGTGCAATTACGTATCGGTTACAATGAACAAGAATGCAATTACAATTGCGTACCATGAGCAATAGTGTATTAACATCTACTTCATCTCTTCAGTATCTGCTTCATTTCGTCTCAGACTCTGTTCTTTTCATGTTCTAATATCCTCTCCAAGCTACGTATCTTTACATTTACTCATTTGTAGGCTCATATATAGTAGCTCCAACTCACATGGCTCAAGCCCATCACTTCAAGTTCTGTTATTTACCCTTCACTATCCGTATTACTCTGCGCTGATACATGAATTGCTTCAATCTGCTGCACCTTCAGTCTTAAGTCTAAAATTTGTAGCAATAACACTTTCACAAACTACTTAGCAAAGATCAAACTCGCAATAATTCGACCAGCAAGAACAAAATTAAACTGAAATCTGGTTACCTTATCATTGAGTATAACTTTAAGTTGCAAAGTACGGTTCTTGTTCTTCTTCTTGATAGTATACAATCTACGACCCAACATAACAAAACCCACCAAAGCTGCAGCCATGGAGAAAGACCAAACAAGATTCACTCTAGAAACACAATATTTGAAAATCTCTATTGGAAATTTCCACCACACCACTATTCCCCTTTCAGATTTCACATAGTTTGCTCTTGGAGATTCGTCGTTGATCAATTCCATTTCTCCACTAGAAAACAAAAAAATCTTCCTCTCGATCCAATAATCCCAAAATATCATTAATTAAATTGTTGGACGTGTAAATGATAAATTATGGTCCATGGACATTAATATTATTATGAAGTTGAACGAGAAATGGTCGGCTTGGAGCTCGGTTTGGCTGGGGTTTCATGCGGTTTGATTGTCACATGGAATTTTGTTTCGGATTGATTGATTAGTGGTTTGGTTTTTCTTGGTTAGCTACGGTTTGGTGAAGATAATATTGACTAATAGGTCAAAGATATCTCGACCTGAGATCTCACACCATCCTCAACCTCCTCGTATCTCGCCATGACCTAACGTTCCCATATCTTTCTCCACTCGTCAATATCTTCCTTAACAAGAAGAGAAATTTGCGGAAGCTTAACGTTCCCTTTGGATATAAAATAAGCCTTAGTCTCGTCTCTTCTCTTCATTGGCTACACAAAAAAATCCAACACATCTCTCTGCTTTCTTTTTGCAACCCTCACATATCAAAAGTAAGTCATTAGTCGAGAGTGTATTGTAGTAACAATGGCTCGTCTATTCTGGTTTTCGAGTGTTGTGAAACTAGTCTATCTCATGGTTGTATCCTGGGATCCGTACTCGTATTAACCGTCACACTATAGACAATTTTTTTGGATTAAGGAAAGAGATATCATATCTCGTCTCCATGAATCGTTTTCATATTGATTTCGATCATATGGTTGTGCCGTTTACACTTGTAGGATTTCATATCCAGTTGTACGAGACCTAACAGTCTTAATCCAATCAAAATCCCCTCTTAGCTTTGGTTATAATCTGATAGAAATTTGCAAACGCCGCTGTAAACCGTTTATGCGAACGCTATATGCGAGTTTGCGATCTCGCAGTAGCAAACGCGTCTCTGGCTTTAGTCGTACCAGGTCTTGGTTTTGCACACGCTTCATAGAGTTTTTTAGACACTGAGATTCATGCGATTAAACTTAAACGTTTCTATTTGCGCAAATGCCTTTAAGCGAGTTTGTGAAACGATCCTATGCCTATTTCAATCGATTTTGCAAACATCTTCTTCGTTTTTTTTTTGCGATCCGGTTTAGCTACAAACACAAACAAATGTGCTCTGTTTTTGAAAAAACGATCAAAACGCTCCTTTCAACCACATATGCAAACGCCCTTTGGCGAGTTTGCAATCCGGGAATAGTAGCATAGTACAAAACGCTATCTAACACCTTTTTTGCGAACACTTCTTTTGGCGAGTTTGCTATATAGTAAAAGTACATTAATAAACGTTTTTCACAAACGCTTTATAGTGATTATATGATACGTTCATTGCGACAACAAATTCAGTCTCGGCAAATGGTTATAACAATGTGTGAATGTTACTGTTTAAGAAGAAGATTAATTAACATTGTTTATTGAAAAGTTATTGTTTAGCTCTTGATAGCTAAATTCATCCAAATAAGCACAAATATCACCTGAAAAAAGGTAAAAGAGAGGAAAATACGTACAAACTCTATTCTAAAGTCCTAAAATGCGATTATAAGCTAAATGCACTCTAAATGATGTTCAAATATGCATAAAAGATGATAAAGAGATGCAATATATACACATGAAAGCGGTAAATAATATATTCTATCAATTCTCCCAGACTTGCTTTTTGTTTGTCCTCAAGCAAACTACAAAAAGCAAACCTAAAGAAAGAGTTTGAAAGTGGGAGCTAAGTGTTGAAAGATGCATTAACAAGTTCATAAACGAGTCCTCAGGAGAATTAAATCGATGTTCTACACTTTCCTACTGTTAAAAAAAAAATTTACATGCTCATCATAGAGCACTTCTCTATCTCCAAGACTCAAAGAAACTCCTACAATCAACAAAGCTCAAACATTTGACATTCATTAAGGTGTTTGGTGCAGTCTCAATGATGGAATAAGGATCAGTCCTTGTTTGGCTAGGAGAAACAGAAAAGGTTAGAGCAATGAACAAGAGAAGGGCTCAACATCTTTTTGGTGGCTAACTCTCATAAAAGTAATACAATGTATTACGAAAGCAAGTAAAGATAAAGGCCATTTCATGTATACAAGGACTGGAATCCACATATTCTACCCACCCTTTGCTTAAAAACTTTAATGTTACTTCATTTTCCCATTTCCCAGTAACCACTTAACACTTTTCTGCTAAAAACAAAGATCTTTTTGTTCTCTAACTGTTCTTCCTTTTTGATCCAAAACCTAGGGAGATCTTTCTGCCGTTTTGGCTTTTAGTAGCTATTTTCTTACATTATAGTCTACCACTTATGTTTCGTAGCTTTTTGTGCTTTTTACTTTTGATTTAATTCAGATAATGCTAGACTATTCTTTACTTTTAACACTAGAGCTATTTTTTCGCTTATTTCTCCCTAAGTCTGGTTTTCTACCTTCTGTTTCCCAGTACACAACCACAATCCTAGAGTTGAATCTAATTGAGCTCAAACCTTTACCAATTCTCAATTCTCTAGAACTAGTCTTAGATGCAAGAAACCAACTCAGAGTGGATTTCTCTTCTTGTCGACCTAAACTCTTTCAGGCTTTTGCAAACATTACATCAAGAAAAAGGCCTACCACCCAGTAAATAATGCAGGGATGAAAGAAAAGGTCAGGTATTCAGGGTACGGTACCATTCTCATCCAAGACGATGAACTTAGATCGGAATGGCCACCCAAGTCAAGACAGATCGGTAAAACAGGGGAAAACATTACTTGAGTATGTATATTCTATCCACATGTTAGGTCCAAAGTCCATCAGAGGGAGAATGAATGTCAAAATTAAGTTCTAATAAACAGGAATGAACTTCAATCAAGCAGGTTTTCAATGAGTAGGCACTTTCAAAGGTGTCATTCCAAACATGGTTGGGACTCAGCATTCAGACTATGTACAAGCATCGGTAAAATTCTAAGTAGGGTTGCAGATTTGAAACATATAATGCACTAGCTAAGAGTTTAACCTCACTGCTCCCTAATGCAAATGCATGATCAGATATGTACAAAGCTTCTAGACTCAATCCTAAATGATGCAAGACAAAGGAAATGCAGAAATTGAAAGAAAAATTTGAAAAATTTCATGCTTATTATGTACAAGAATGCAGACTCAAATGATGCAAGAAGGGAAGATCAAAAGAACTAAAATTGTACATTAGCAACTGTGTGTGCATAGCCCTCTCCCCCAGACTTGCTTCTGACTGTCCCAATGAGACAGAGATAGACAAAGCCCCAGAGAAAAAGAATTGCGCACAACACACAAGGGAAGGAAACTGAAAAAGAAAGAAGAGAAAGAGAAAAGAAAAACGAAACTATATACAGGAGGAGGTGGTGGTACCTCAGTGGTTTTGGGCTCTCTTCATGATCATGTGGTGCCAGCTTGAATCCCTATTCCATGTGGCCTGAGATGTTGAGGTTGTTTGGTTTATTTCCATTAGGCTTGCAGCTACGGCTCGTGCTACTTCTGATTCACTGCTCTTAGTTGTTGATGGAGGTTCCTTTTCCGCAGGCTGCTTTTTAGTAACCTTGTCCATTGTTGGTTCTTCTTCATGATCACTACCACCCAGAAAATCTTCATGATCCGAGTCTTCCATTTGGTATTTAAACGAAGGAACAAAAGTTGCTAAATCCTTAAAGTGCCTTTCGTTTCTTTTGTTTATATTCTGAGGGACCTAGTAACAATTGAAGAGGTACTCTTCCTTGTATCCTTTAGGTTCAAAAGGGATGTCTGGCAGTTCAGTAGAGCGAGGATTAGGAAGTTGCTAAACAGAATTGGTGTCCTTCTTTTTGAACTTGGGTGCATCACATTTAGTGATACCGGATTGAGTAACAATCCGAGATCGGTTCAAAGAATAGAGGAACTAGGTTTCAACGTAAAATCACAAGGAATAATCAAGGAAAAAGATATATATATATATATATATAGAATTTTCTATTGAAGGCGATGTCCTCGTTTTGGAGGAATACATCAAGTATTTATACAAGTACAAAGTCGGTCGAAATAACCCTAAAAGATAAATAGAAAATCTCCTAAAAGATAAAAGGAAGCTATAGTAATTCTACGTTTCTTTTTATCCGAGCTAAATCTTCCAATTTGCTTGTATTTGCCCAGGTCGGCTAACGCTCCTCAACGGGCCAAGACGCCTAAATGGATCCTCGCTGGCCTATTTCTCCGAGATGCTTCCCGAAGCTCCATGTCGGGTCGGATGTGAGTCAGGTATGATAATGGGTGCTAAACCCGGTACCACTAACTAGTCCCCCCCCCCCCCAAATTTGGCGAGTATTACGCCAGTAAGCTCGGCCGAAATGTACTGAGGAAGATTTGCCCAACTTAGATCTTGATTCGATACGTCGCTTCGCCTTTACATGCGGCACGCTCTGGACAGCTTGTTCTTCAAAGGACACTGAACAGACACTTCGGTTCGCTCGCGTCTGCTGGTTTAATGATTACCCTACACTTTCGCGCCTTAGAGTATAAATTCCGGATCTTTTCGACCCTTGCATTTTCCGTATTTATTCGTCATTGGAACAAGGTAAAATTTTCTTTCTCCCTTTTCCTTACTCATCTGCATTTCTTTAGGATTTATCTTTTACTTCGTACGACTACGATCTGTATCATGACAAAGATTTCCAAATGGTTATCTCCTTCTTTCTTTTCGGAAAGAACCACTATTCTCGATGTCAACAATTAGACTCCTCCGGTCAATATTGACCCTATTTCTTTTTCAACTGAGTTTGAAGCATTGTCGTCAAGATTCGCGCCGAATTGTGCTAACACTTCGGAACAAACCGGTGTGAATCTTGAGGCTTCAACTCCGGTTGTCGGTATGAGTAACTGTACAGGAGATGGATCCGGTGAACGTTATCCAGATGAACAGATCGGCCAAGAACTGGTCGCTCAGGAACAGGTCATTCAGGAGATCCTTGTTGCTCAGTTCGATATTTACAATATCTCTCCTTCGCTATCAGATGAGAGGTCATTGGACTCGATGAGGAGGGTTTGTCGAATGTTGGAGGAATTAGAATTCCTGGCCCCCTGACCCCATGAATGTCCATGGGATTGTTCTGCGGGTTACATACGTCTTCACGAACAGATGTTCGTTGATTGTTTCTTGTGGTTCTCGTTGCCTTATGTCTTCGTAAGGTATTTCGAGAATAGGAACATCTGTTTCTCACAGATGATGATGACCGAGACATATAATCTCGTGGCACTTGTAGTGCTTGGTGCCGAGCTCGGCAGTAACTTTTCTATCGAAAAGTATGAGCATATTTCTGTGACGAAGGAGGGTCAATTCCCTGGCCGTTTTTATAACAGCATGAAGGCTGGATGTAAATCCATCGAGCTGAAAAGCAAGATCGGCAAATGGTTTGACCGATACTTCTTTGTGAAGATTAATGACGCTTTGGTCTGAGATACCACTAGGACTTATCATAGTCGGTGGAATCCTTCGATTGCTAGATTTTCGTAAATCTTGCATGCATGAAACGCTTTGGTTATCATGATACTTTTTTTAACACAATTGTGTTGTATTCTATTTTATAGTTCCTCATCCTCCGGCTTCTCCTCTTGCGAATTTGCCATTCAGAGAAGATCTCAACAGACTTAGGGCAGGAAATCATCGTTGGGACGATCTGTCCTACTACCGCATTTGTCGCGCTCGTGACAGACTCGGTAATGACTCTATGCGAGTTACTTTAATTTCATAAAGTTCTCTAATTTTGTGACTTTCAAAGTCTAACATCACTCTGGATGTTTACTGCTTTCAGATATCTGGAATAGCTAGTACTGGGCTGCAGAGATGAGAGGAGCTACCCCGGTATCTCTGCGTTGAATGTTCCTTATATCCCGATCTATTCCAAAAAGTCTAGGAGACTCTCAGAGGTATCTAACATGTCGGATGTCGAGGTCACGGCCAATCCGTCTTCCATAGTGATTATCCAAGACTCTGAAGATAACACTGAACACATCTCTCTTCCAAACCAGGAAGAGAACCTAGCTGTTCGAGATGGCTCTCAGAAGTTTCCTTATGTGACCGATGCGGCCAATATGCAAAGGGCTGAGGATGCGCTAGCCAGGGGTCGGTCCCTGGCGAGTCTAACGACCCAAAGGGTCCTGGTGATGCTTCCCGTTCAAAGGGAAAAAGAAAATTCGATCCCGTTGATAAGAAGGCGGAGAAGAAGAGAATAGCGGCTAAAGCTAAAGCCGACCTCAAAGTAGAGATGATTCCAGCCTTTCGGATCGGTGGTAAGTTCTTCCGTCCAAAGCACCTGTTGCTCAAAGTTTAGATGTTACACCTCTTGCTCCTCGTCCCGTAAACTTTGACAGCTTGGCGATCCCGCCGTGTTCAGCTGTCCAAATAACAGTTGATATATCTCAACCTCCTCTTCCTCGTGCTCCCTCTCTTACTCTGTTGGCCAGATCAGCCTCGGAGCTCTCGTCCGAGTCTTCTCTTTCGAAGAGAAAGCGTACTAGCCAATAGGCGTTTTCTCACGTTGATCCGGTGTTGCCTTTTTGCAACGCTGCTCCGCATCTTAAAGCTACGCTAATATCTCTTACCGGCGGTGTCGGAGTTAACCTTCTTAACCCGGATAGACTATGGATCTCCAAACTCCTATTCGGACTAGGCTTCAGAAACCATTAGCGTAAGTCATCCTCCGCCTCAATCATTTGATTCTTTCTAGCCCGTCTTAGCCTTTTTCTTCCTTTTTACAGGTGATCAGTATGGGTAATCGCCTCATCGGTGCGTATGAGGCCGAAGTGCAAAACCAAGAAGATAGGATTAAGACTCTTGCGTCCCGTTCTGATGTAGATGCAACATGGCATGAAGTCGGTCGTCAGATGCATAGAGCCGATAGTTAGGAAGCAAGTGCATCTGAGAATCAACAGAGTTTAAATGACTTATTGGACCAGGTTAGTGCTTTAAAGGAGGGGAAACAGAACCTGGAAGAAGAAGTGAAGAAAAGAGATGCACATCTCGAGGCGGCTTCAGCCGAGATGGCTAAACTTCAAGCAACTCTGGAGAAGTCACGCCTTACGGTGGATCGTCTCAGGAAGGAGTGTAATGAAGCACGTCGCCGAGCTGATGAGATCGCTAGTGGCAGTTCTGCCCAAAGTGCCAGAAATTCGTCTCGTTTAGAGAGGATACGTTCGTATCCGATCACTCTCCATGCTCAGGAGGAGGTAAAGGTTCAACTTTGTTACAGGCGCAGAGCCCGGATAAGTTTTGAGAGGATGGTGGAGGCTGCGTATGAATTTCCTCCTCGTCTTCTTGAGAATTACATGAAGGAAGAGAAAGAGTACCTCGCCCAGGTCGAATCCTCCAGTGTTGACTCCCTTGGCGATGATACTTTGTTTCCAAATCCGCCGCTTCCTCCTGCTGGTCCTCTTCAAGACGTTGCATCCCAAGTTCCAGAAGGAATCAGTGAGCACATATCGTTTTTCCTTTCTCAAGATGAACAAAATGGTGAAAAAACTTAAGCCTCATACGACTTGTAACTTTATTTTGTTTTGGAACAAGGTACCCACTTTTGTAAACGTTTCCCTTCTCAAGGGTTTTTAACTTGCTTGTAGGGTTCTTTTGATTCTCCTAATACTTTTAAGTATTTCGTTAATGCTTTAGATTTTCTTTGCAATCCTTTCTAGAAGATTAGTATTTTGTCATACTTAGGAATTTTTTCCTTTTCTTGCGATCTTTGTGGAAGATCGGCTTATTGAGAGTATTTTTTGTTTGCGATCTTACGGGAGATCTGCTTAAAGTATTTCCTAACACTTTGATTTCTTTTTGCCACCTTATGGAAGGTCGGCTTAAAGTATTTCATAACACTTTGATTTTTTTTTAGACCTTATGGAAGGTCGGCTTAAAGTATTTCATAACACTTTGATGCAAATCACGTAGTTAGACTATATTAACACGTTTCACTTCTTAAGAAGCTCAAGTGATGGCAAGCTTTATGGAGTTTGGCTTATTCTTCACACTTTAGGGTTGCTTTCGTAAGAAACCTTGACTGGTTGCGAGCTAAGAAGCTTGGCATGAACACTAAGAATACTTTCGGAAGACTCTTTAGTGGTTGCGAACTATGAAGTCCGGCTTATTAGAGGCAAGATTCCTCTGAGACTCCGCTGCTTACCAGCTCGGTGTCGGTTCTTAAAATTTATACCTAAGTACGAGGCGGTGTCGGTTTTGGGTCTGAGAATGCAAAGGCCTAGTGCTTTGGCCTAGCTCAACTTTTGCCTTAGGACAAAACTTCAGTATGCCATCGAGAGCCGGCGTGTAATTTACTTGGTTGTCCTAAGTGCGACGTGCGGACCTAGCTCTAGCTTATTAGAGTTTGCGGGTTAATTCACCACGGCACTCACGAGAAGCGCGTTGAATGTCAGATAAATGGCTAGGGTACCAACGTGAGTAATCACAGTCCGAACAAAAGGTAAGTTCGGATTTTTGTAAGGGCATGCATTCTTAAGGGTCGGATTAGTCAGAAAATGTTAAAAACTTAAAGTGTGATTACGCTTTTGCAAGGAGCTGCCTACATATACTCAAAGAGAAATCAAGTCACTCGTAGTTCATACATATGTATGGGCTCGTGCATAACGAGTAGTTTTTTTTTTTGCGATCTGAAGTTATCAGATCGGCTTTCATGCTTGACTCTTCGGCGTCATGGCTCGGGCTTTCTTGACCTCCTTTTCCTTCGGAGCATCGACCTCACCGTTTCTTAAGCGAGCTTATTATTCAGCTTTGAGCCGATTCTTCTTTTCAATAGCAAACCAATTGCAAGCTTTCTTTTGATTGCCCTTGATCGTGTACGTTCCGCTAGTAATAGGGAACTTAACCCATTTATGGTAGGTTGAAGCTACCTCTTTCATGGCGTAAAGCCAATGTGTTCCCAAGATTGCATTGTACACTGAAGGTGTGTCCACAGTAATGATATATCATGGTTTTTACCATCTTTTGGCCATGATTTAACCCGGTTTTATCGAGTCGTTTTGGTATTTTTCTAGTGTTTTAGAGTCTTTGAAGGTTTGTGTACGTGTCGAGCTTAATTGATGATTATGGAGCATTTTGGAGCATCAAGGAAAGAACAGCTGAAGTCGCGAGGACGGATTTTAAATTGTCGTCAGATTGGCGCGTCGATCGACGGAGGCAACTGTTTCGCGAAGGAAGAGGATTTTCCAATTCTGAAGATTTTCTTTTTACCCTAGAAGTTCCAGAAATTAACAAATTAAGCCCAGTCCAAAACCTAACCTATAAATACTCAGTTTTCTTTTATTCAAAGACCTAGAGATTCATAGAGATTTTGAGAGTTAGGGAGACAAGTTTTCAGACCATTCAGATTTCTTCGAACCCTTTTGTATCTCTTTCTCTTACTCTATTTTAATGCAGTATTATTCAGTTATCATGTTATTCTTTTCCATGTCTGAGTAGTTTGCTTGTTAGGTTTAGGGTTTTTCAAAAGAATTAAGATGAATTGTTAGAATTGAATTCATGTTAGGATTATCTTATGGTTTTTCATCTAGATTGCAATAACCCTGATTTAGGATTGATCACCCTTAATTAGTTATCTTAGGTTTATTAATTAGAAGCGGAAGCATCAATTGATAACCTGACCATAATCTTAGATGAGCAAAATCACCTATTCTCAAAGGAATTTGGTTTAGAGATTTTGTGAACAATTGAAACCTGAACTTTAATGCTTGCATAAATTGATTGACTTTACAAAGGAATTTGGATTTCTAGGGTTTATGCACAGATAATTAATTCAACGAAAGTCGTTTAATTTTACATTAGAGTTTCAAGTTCGAGAACGAATCTTCATTAAAATCCTGACAGTTTTATAATTCTGCAATCTATCTTTGCCTGCGAATTTCCCGAAAACCTAGCTTTTGTTTAATTGAATTCTTATAAACCAACCACCTTTCTCTGCTTTGAATTATTTATTGTTTTTATTTCACTTTATTTGCTTAGCTCAATTCGAAGTCATAAATCCTATCGTTTGATTTGACTCCCAGTGATTCGACCCCTACTACGACGATCTCTTAATTTGAGAGAGTAGCTCAGGGTAAATTTGAGTATATCAAATTTTGGCGCCGTTGCCGGGGAGTCAAAATCTTTCATAGGATTTTAATTCTAGAATTCTGACTAAGTTTTTTTTGTTCGTTTTTACGCGTTTTCTTTTGTTTTTGTGTTTCAGTTAGTTAAGATGGTTAATCGTGCTTTGGTTGCTCTTCCGAATGCTCAAGGAGAATTTATTGACAGAAATGGTAATCGGTACAACAATATGGGAGACCCCATTGATGAAGCTGGTAACATTGAGGATCCGGTTGCAGTTGCACAAGCTGAGTTCGATCGTCAACGAGCTGAATGGGAGCGCCAGCGCGCTGAGCTTGAGCGTCTGGCTCAGGCGAATCGTGGACCTCAGGAGGTAGTGGTTAACCAACGCACTTTGGGAGACTACTACCGTCCTGAAGAACATTACGCCAACAGGGCAGCGATTCCACCTGTACGAATCGAACGAAGAGATTTCGAATTAAAGCCTGCGTACTTCTCTTTAGTGGCTCAACATCAGTTCCATGGGCACCCATCAGTTATCTGAGGATTCCATTATGTGCAAGTTGTTTCCATTTTCTCTTGCTGGAGAGGCAGCCTCTTAGCTGAAGCAGTTGGAGCCAGGCTCACTGACTACTTGGAGAGATATCAAGAATACTTTCCTGAGTCACTTCTACGATGAGTCGCGCTTAGAGGATCTACGAGCTAAGATTTCAACGTTCGTTCAGAATCTGAAAGAATCTTTCAAAGCTGCGTGGGAAAGGTTCAAGGGATATCAGAGAGACTGTCCTCATCACGGGTTTACAGAGGTTCAGTTGCTGGGTATCTTCTACAGAGGATTGGATTGGAGACATCAGGTGACTCTAGATGCTTCGAGTAATGGGAACTTCAAAACAGGTTTCCAGCTGATTGCGTAGAGCTCATCAAGAACGTGTCTACTAGCAACAGTACGAAGAAGATTGATGAGGAAAGAATAAGAGAAGCTGGTATGTCAAGTGGAGCTGAGATTGCTGAGGTAAAAGCTAAGGTAGATTCCATTCACCATCATCTGGTGGGAAAGACGGCAATTCACTTTGCTCAAGAAGAGGAGAACAATCAAAAGGATGTTAACTACATCAATGGGAATGGTTTTCCGAATCAGAGGTTTGGAGGCTACAACAGTAACCAAAGGAGTTATGGATCTTCATCTTATCAGCCAATCCCTGCTAAATCTTAAGAAAGTGATGTGAAAGGTATGCTCGAACAAATGCTTGGGGGGAAACAAAGCCTGACAGTAAATCTCAATGGGAAGATTGACGGGCTTTACACTGATCTCAATGGGAAGATTGGCAGTCTCTACACTGATCTCAATGGGAAGATTGAGGCCATCAACATTTACTTGAAGAAGCTGGATACTCAAGTAGCTCAAACCGCAGAGAATGTGAAGAGACAGGAGGGTTTTCTTCCAGCTAGAACAGATACAAACCTGAGACAACATGGTGTTGCTGCGATTACAACTAGAAGTAGGAAGGTTGTGGAGCCAAACCTGTGGAAAAACCCCTCAAATCAGCTGATTCACGAGCTAAAAAATGAAGAAGATGCAGAAATTTTTGCACCAGAAGTTACCTCGACGGGACCCCGATGGGACCTCGACGGGATCTCGACGGGTGAGAAAATTTATGATGTTACCTCGACGGGACTTCGACGCAGAAACCTGAAAATCTGCAGGATCCGACTGATATTGTTGAGAAGGTTTATCAACCTAAGATTCCTTACCCCAGGAACCAAAAGAGGTCTAAACAGGAGCTAGAAGAGCTTAGATGCAAGGCTATCATGGATAAGCTACGCATTGAGATCCCATTCTTAGATGCAATGAAGCTTTCTCCTGTAATTCGAAGGTATGTGAAGAGGATGGTAACTAAGAGTTTATGTGTTGAGGAAGGAGTTGTTATGATCTCTGAACAGGTTAGTGCGATAATTCTGAACAAAATTTCAGAGAAACTCACGGATCCAGGAAGTTTTGTATTGGATTGCTTGATCTTCACAGACAGGTTTCCAAGGTCTCTTTGTGATTTGGGTTCAAGCATCAATTTGATGCCACTCTCAGTTACTATCAGCCTTGGTATGACTGACTTCCAACCAACAAGGATCTCACTTATCCTTGTAGATAGATCAGTAAGGATCCTAGAGGGGATTTTGGAGGATGTCCCAATCAAGGTTGGAGATTGTTTGATCCCAACAGACTTTGTGGTTCTGCAATATCCCGAAGAACCCAAAGACCCTCTTATCTTGGGAAGACCATTCTTGGCTACAGCTGGAGCAATGATTGATGTCAAAGGGAGAAGGATTACTCTATGTGTGGGTGAGTTGGAGATGAAGTTTGATATGGATCAGTTGGTGAAGAAGCCTACGATTGATGGTCAAACCTACTCTGTGGATACACTCACAGACATTGCTCAAGAGGTTTTCAGTGAGACACATCCAACTGAAGCATTGGAGAGGACTTTGATTCGATCAATCGCTGAAACTGAGGAGTTAGATGAAGTTGCAGTGGGTTATTCAAGGTTAATGGATAGCAATGAAAGAGAGACGAAGAAGGTTCAGAACGTCCTCAAGATGGCTTCTTCCACTGCACATCATGAAGCCAACAATCCTCTGATTCACAAGTGCCAAAAGATCCCTAAGGTGAAGCGTATGAAGCCCTCAAAACCATTCTCCAAGTTCAGAATTGTCATTCCTTTGGAGTTGAGAGAGAAAGGAGAGGTAGTTGTCCAAGAGATGCTGAACAATACTATGAAGCTCTTTCCTGGTATTGTTCCTTGCAAATATGGGGGAATGCACTTCAGTGATCCACCTCCAGCCTGAACATCATCCGCAGTCAAGCTAATGACTGAAAACAAGCGCTTGGTGGGAGGCAACCCACCTGTGAGTCTTTTTCTTTCTCTTTTATTTTCTTTTTATTGAGTCAGTTTGTTATAGGAATTCAAAATTGTGAACTTGATTAGATGATATGATGTTGGTGCTTTTGATCGTTTCTGTTTTTGAGTACTTTACACAGGTACTAACCGTTGAATGACGTGACGAGATGGAGCTCAAAAACCAGAATACATACGATCGTTTTTCAGACAGTACCGTCGATCGACGGACCACCTTGTGTGTCGATCGATGGGCACTTCAGAGGTCCGATTCTTTTTCACAATTTCTAACTTCTTATTTTTCTTTTCTTTCACCAATTTCAGGCTTAATTAACACTGGGGACAGTCTTGTTTAAGTCTGGGGGAGGTAGTTACTAACATTGTTTTCTATTTTGGAGTCAAATAGTCGTTTTATTGAGTCAAAACTTGTAGGGGACAACGATCATTCCTAAGAATAGAGTTTAGTTTTTAAGACTTTTAGCTGTTGCGACGAAGCTTTTGGATGGAGCGGATTCGAAACCAAATGATAGTACAGGTTCCCCTCTTATCGCGGTTTGCAGAACGACGTAGATCAAACTCCATACTAGTACACTTGATCTCCATCTCGCTATATTCTCTTTGATGATATCACGACAGTAATTGATCCAACATTCATGACTCCTTATTCTCTTTACCACTCTTTGTTGATCCTGAATGGCCAGCTCATTTTTAGTTGGTACCCAACCCCTAACCTTAACCATTGTTCAAGCCTCTTGCGATCTTTTTCCTTTTGTTTTATGTGTAGGCATGTGTATAAACTCCGGAGAGAAAAAGGTCCGACGCAGTTTTTCATTCACAAAATTGCACAAGATGAGGATTTGGTTGGAGTACTTGAAAGAAAGCAGCAATGCTAAGCATTCCTTGGGATTTCACACATAGTAATGGTAATTTTCGAGACTAACAACTTTGTAAGATCATTCCCCCCTTAGAGTCTCATTAAAAAAAATAAAAAAAAAATAATAATAATAATAATAATTCAAAAAATAAGTAAGGGAAAGGGAAATGGTCATTTTTATAAAGTCTCTAACTTCAAAAGAAAGTCCCAAGGAATGGAGAAGATGGAATGGTATAGTGGAACATGATATTTTTATACTTTATGATGGTGTTTGGTTCCTGATTTCGTTTTGGAGGAGGGAGTGCAATGTGAATGAGAAACTGTGGGCATCAACTGGACCCGTCTCTCTCTTGTGATTATGCATAATGTCTGCATCCACCAAATAAAATTCGGTAACCCTAAACACTCTTAGCTCCACTTAAACACCAAAAGCCTTTTAACATCACACCTAGCCTTTTACTTGGTTGGTATCATTGGAGAGAATTCCATCATTACTTTGATCAAGTGTGCGATAGTTAGGAGAATGTGAAACTGATGGGTTTGCAGGTTAAGATGTGAGGCCCAACCTATGATGGTTGAGATTCGTGACCGCCAAAGGTACTTTGTTTATATGCAGCAAAAGAGTAAAAGAAACGAAAGCTATGTTCCAAAGGATAAGTGAGTTCCCGCGATTTTCAAACCTCGACTTCATTCTTAGTCTCTAGTTTGCTTGAGGGCAAGCAAAAGCTAAGTCTAGGGGAGTTGATATATCATGGTTGTTACCATCTTTTAGCCATGATTTAACCCGGTTTTATCGAGTCGTTTTGGTATTTTTCTATTGTTTTAGAGTCTTTGCAGGTTTGTGTACGTGTCGAGCTTAATTGGTGATTATGGAGCATTTTGGAGCATCAAGGAAAGAACAGCTGAAGTCGCGAGGACGGATTTTAAATTGTCGTCAGATTGGCGCGTCGATCGACGGAAGCACGTGTGCGTCGATCGACGGAGGCAACTGTTTCACGAAGGAAGAGGATTTTCCAATTCTAAAGATTTCCTTTTTACCCTAGAAGTTCCAGAAGTTAACAAATTAAGCCCAGTCCAAAACCTAGCCTATAAATACTCAGTTTTCTTTTAGTTTTCAGGAAGTTTTCAATTATTCAAAGACCTAGAGATTCATAGAGATTTTGAGAGTTAGGGAGACAAGTTTTCAGACCATTCAGATTTCTTCGAACCCTTCTGTATCTCTTTCTCTTACTCTATTTTAATGCAGTATTATTCAGTTATCATGTTATTCTTTTCCATGTCTGAGTAGTTTGCTTGTTAGGTTTAGGGTTTTTCAAAGGAATTAAGATGAATTGTTAGAATTAAATTCATGTTAGGATTATCTTATGGTTCTTCATCTAGATTGCAATAACCCTGATTTAGGATTGATCACCCTTAATTAGTTATCTTAGGTTGATTAATTAGAAGCGAAAGCATCAATTGATAACCTGACCATAATCTTAGATGAGCAAAATCTCTTATTCTCAAAGGAATTTGGTTTAGGGATTTTGTGAATAATTGAAACCTGAACTTTAATGCTTGCATAAATTGATTGACTTTACAAAGGAATTTGGATTTCTAGGGTTTATGCACAGATAATTAATTCAACGAAAGTCGTTTAATTTTACATTAGAGTTTCAAGTTCGAGAACGAATCTTCATTAAAATCCTGACAGTTTTATAATTCTGCAATCTATCTTTGCCTGCGAATTTCCCGAAAACCTAGCTTTTGTTTAATTGAATTCTTAAAAACCAACCACCTTTCTCTGCTTTGAATTATTTCTTGTTTTTATTTCACTTTATTTGCTTAGCTCAATTCGAAGTCATAAATCCTATCGTTTGATTTGACTCCTAGTGATTCGACCCCTACTACGACGATCTCTTAATTTGAGAGAGTAGCTCAGGGTAAATTTGAGCATATCAAGTAACAAACTTGACGAAGTGAGTAACTCCAACCATGTAGACTAGAAAGTTGATCGTCCCAACTGTCAAGGTGGTTTTGTTAGCAAAGCCAGTTAGTGGTCTGTTCCCAAACTTGATGTCATCGTGAGCTACCCTCATCCTTTCGAGGGTGTTTCGATAGATTAGGTCTACCGGGCTTCCGGTGTCGATCATCACACGACCTACTTCGCAATCGGTTATAACAAGCTGAATCACCCGAGGATCGTTATGGGGTCAATCCAGACCCTTAGTTCTTGCTCGTCGAATGTAACGAAAAGGTCTTTCTCAGCCAGAAACAGCTAATTTCTGGCGGTTTCTGCTTTCTGTTCATATTGATGTATCGATCTTACAAAATCGTTACATTCTTCAAGCCCACCCATAATCATGTAGAGCTTTTCTGAGGTGCATATGGATTCTTATCCCCATGCACATCATCTCGGTCCCGCTTAAGGGGGTTCACTCCAGGCGGCAGTTGCTTTGGCTGGTTCTGATCGTCTTCTCGCTCTGACGGGTTTGTTTTTCCAAGGAAGTTCTTCTGAAATTCCATATCATGAACTCTGCCGGCATGGTAGGATTTCATCAACACATCCAAGAGGTGACGAAACTGAGCTGTTGAATGCCCCGACGTCAGGTGAAAGTCGCACCAGCTCCAGGCGTTACCTTCTTCCATAGGTCAGTTGCTCCGAGGCCATTGTTTCTGCGTGGGTTCTTCAGCGTCATCGCTGATTTGGAAACTTTGTCCCTTTCTTCCCCGGTTTGGTTTGTCACATTCCTTTACCTCCTGCTGATCCTCTTCCAACTCCATAAAGCTTGATGCTTTGTGCATGGCGTCTTCCAAGGTCGCAGGTCGGTTGATAGTTAGTTCGTTTTGGAACAGACTTTTCAGGAGTAACGCTTTGTCAAGCGCGTCGATTGCGGCATCGTCTGCTACAACCAATTCGGAAACAGTTCCTTTGAACCTTCCCATGAACTCTCTCAATGGCCCATCGTGTTTTTGTTGGAAACACTAGAGATTGGCGGTCGAAGTCTTCTTCTCGATATGCATCGACTAGGGCTTCAGGAAAGCCGTTGATAACTAATGGAAGTTATCGATCGAATTTTGATCAAGCTGACATTAACCAGGCTAGAGCATCGCCAACGAGGTGTTCTACGGACAGTTGACAGATGACCGGAGTGTTTACAATCTTGGTGGTGAAAGGGGTCTTTTTCGTTCCCTCAAGGACCTTATCGAGCTCGGGGGCCGAGCTTACTACGCGATGCATCCTTGAGTTCATCAAACGGATGGTCTCCTTCATGGCCGCTATCTCATCGTCTCTTTCCTCCAAGCTTCGTGAAGGTGTTGTGACTTGAGTCACATGTTGGCCTCCCACCGATAAGACTCTAGGTATTGTCTCGGTTGGAAACAGGTTTCGATTAATTCGAGTTGTCCTACTTTAGGAGTTCTAATCGGATCGTTCCATGAAGAAATCATCTCCCCACGGAACTTTTCGTGGTCGCTCTACTGGTTATCGTAATTTTCCAGTAGCGATTTCAGCACGGTAGGAACATCAAGTTAGGTGTCTTCGATCAGGATTACCTGGTGGTCCGATGTCTTCGCTCGGGCCTCCGGTTGGTAATCCTTCTCAGTATTAGAGGCCTCCAGACTTGGATTCTGCTTTTCTGAGGCTCGCAGCTGGTGGAGTTAGGGTTTCGTCTCCGGATATCTTCGAAGAGATTTTCTCACGTGAAAGCTACGTAGTAAACCTATTCGGTCGCCTTAGTCGGCGCCAATTTTGTGATACCAGATTGAGCAACAATCCGAGATTGGTCCAAAGAATAGAGGAACTAGGTTTAAACGTAAAATTACAAGGAAGTATCAAAGAAAAAGATGTGTATAGAATTCTCTATTGAATGTGATGTCCTCGTTTTGGAGGAATACATCAAGTATTTATACAAGTACAAAGTCGGTTGAAATAACCCTAAAAGATAAATGAAAAATCTTCTAAAAGATAAAAGGAAGTTATAGTAATTTTAAGTATTTCCTTCTATCCGCGCTAAATCTTCCAATTTGCTTGTATTTGCCTAGGTCGGCTAACGCTCCTCAATGGGCCGAGATGCCTAAATGGATCCTCGCTGGCGTATTTCTCCGAGATGCTTCTCAAAGGTCTGTGTCGGGTCAGATGTGAGTCGGGTATGGTAATGGGTGCTAAACTCGGTACCACCAAAAATCATGCAAGTCATGCTCAAAGGAGAGTTGGGAAGTCGTATAGGGTCCCATCATTGAAATCATACATAGCACATACGTCGGAAGCAGATCATCCTTGATTTTTAATGTTAACTTCCTTTCGCTGGGCTTCTTTTCCCTTGGTTTTGCGTAGCTGAACTCTTTGTGGTGGAATTCCTGGTAATTGAAGAAGAAACCCATGCCCATTTTTCTTATCACACGCTTTAGATCCCTGTAAAGGCCTAACTTTTTCATGAATCGCAGTTGCAGGAGCCGCGACGGGTGAATCTTCATTCTGGTTAATGTAGCATGTGCTTTACACTCAGCTACTGACCATGATACTGGCAATGTGCTAATCGCTTGGGGCGAATCCTTTAGTGCTTCAGTCTCTGTCACAACCTGCTTCAGCTTTTTCAGTCCAAAGGGTCCTAGGCCCCATTTCCGGAGCACTGTTCATCCTCTTATGTCTCTTCGAGCTCTCAACTGTTCTGGTAGATGAAGAAGGAGCTTTGATGTTCCATTTCGCTGTCTTTCGCGCGCTTTACCTTCGAGATTGGCGAGTTTGGCTTTGTGTTTGTTTCATTGGTCAAGAATTTAGGTACCTGCGAAGAAAATAAGGTAGATTTTTCTAAAGCAAAGCGAAATAATTCCTAGTACTTTGAGAGAGAGAGCACGAAACCAGAGGAGAGAAGGTAAAGAAATGTGAGATTATGAAGATGGTTTAACCTGCAAAAGAGGAGCACATTCAGGCGAAAGAAACCGAATCAAATGAGATTGCAAAGGAAGAGAGGAGGTTCTGGATTTGCACTAAAAGATTAACCGGAACTGAATCAGGGTCCGAACTGGAATTTGAAATTAAACCGGAGTTTAAATTGAAATTGAATTTAAACCAATCAAACCACAAAGAACCGAAATTGAAAAGAGAAAACCCGGTTTAGCGCATTCAAGCTTGTGTTTCCGTATCCGGAAGCTTCCTCGAATTGGACGTGGCCAGGATGTTGTGGTATTCTTTACTGGTTCCTGTTCTTGCACGATCCACGTTCATAGTGTGACATTGATGCACCATGAGCTTGAAAAGGGATGTTCTACACCATATCTCTTTCAAAACACTTGGTTTGCTTCAATGTCTTTGATTCCTTTCATTTCTTATCCTCTTTACCCCTTGATTGCAACTCTTGAAGCTGATAAATCTTGCTGCTGAGTCACACGGAAATGAAAATAGTACTGCAGGAAGAAACTAAATACTGAAATTAAAGATAAATTTAAAAACTTTAAACATAAAAAAGGATAGACATGAGGTTGCCTCTGAAGTGCGCTTGTTTCATGTCACCGAGCTTGACATTGTATTGTTAGATCCTTTTTGTTGGAAGAAGAGAGAGACTTGTTTCCTAAGCTTGGTCCCAGTCATGTGATGCTTCAAAGACAAACTCTCTGTCGTTTCTTGCAGAGCCTTCAGCTGTACCATTACCATCAGAATCAGAAGAGTTGGAGCTGCTACCCGCTTCCTTGTACTTATTCTTGAAGTTTAGGGAGC
This sequence comes from Arabis alpina, assembly GCA_900128785.1. Classification (NCBI taxonomy): domain Eukaryota; kingdom Viridiplantae; phylum Streptophyta; class Magnoliopsida; order Brassicales; family Brassicaceae; genus Arabis; species Arabis alpina. Next base: position 16,270,333 of record LT669791.1, read on the forward strand.
TTCCACTTTTTCACACTCATTCTTAGTTGGAGCAAGCAGGTTCTTCACTCTAACAACAGTTGATCTTGTTGGAGGCTCTACACTCTTCAGTATGACCGGCCTTTCCATTTCATATGCTACTCTAGCATCTATGTTCTTGAGGATTAGCTTGTGGTGAGTCAAGCTCATGACTGCCCAAGTGGTATTCAGGAAAGGCATGCCAAAGACAACTGGCAACTCTTTGTCATCCGCCATTTTCACCACCATAAAGTCTATGGGAATCAGTGCATCTGCTTTCCTCGGAGGATAGCTCTCTATCATACCAAGGGAGTTTACAGAAGACGAGTTTGCCATGGTCATAGTACAAATTTTCTTCTTATTAGGTTTCAAACCCAGTTGATGCACAATCCTTGATGAGATCAGGTTGATATTGGATCATGTATCACACAACCCTTTCACCTTATACCCTTCCATCAAGAAAGTCACTATGAACCTTCGTGGACTTTTCTCTTTGAGCAGAGTCCTTAGCTTAAACAGCTGATGCATTCGGTCCTTGAACTGCTTCATTGAAGCCTTTCACATCTTATCACAGGTGAAGACTGTATAAATGAACCTCTGTTCCACCGGGTCTCTGAGTGAGGCCTCCCTCCCATGGAGTGGTACTAGGAGATCATTCAACATTTTCTGAACAACATGAATCTCTTCAAACTTTTCTATCTTTGTGGTTAGAGCTGAGCTTCCAGTTGAGTCATCTTCCTTCTCTTCATTAGTAGGGGAATCTTCCACCATTCTGTTACCATCAGTCTCTGCCTCTAGTTGAGGTCCTTCATTAGACTCTTCAATGTACTAATCTTCTAAATGGATGACATTGCAAGATTCCTTTTGATTCACTTCACATTTCCCAGGAAGAGTTCCTAGAGCTCTCTGAGAAAAGGATGCTTGATATATCATGGTTTTTACCGGTTTTCGACCATGATATAAGTCCTTTTATCGAGTCTTTTCGTTGTATTTCGAGTCTTTTTAGTGTCTTAACAGGTTATTGCACGTGAGGAACTTATATGGTGAATACGGTGCATTTTGGAACGTAAACAAGGTTGGAGCCGGATTTTGCAAGAAAAGAAGTTGATATGAAGCAGCCTGTCGATCGACAGGCCCAAGAAGGACGATCGATCGACAGCTCCATTTCGGCCTGTCGATCGACAAACACATAGACGATCGATCGACAGGCCAGCGCAGAAACCAACTTAAATACTTTTTAAAGAAGGAAATTCGCCAGTTAATGGGCCGAGAGCTACAATAGACCGTCATAAAAGCCCACCACGAGTTTTACCTCTATAAATAGTTTATTTTAGGTTTTTAGATCAGAACTTTAGATTTTACTTAATAGAGTTTAGAGAGCTTTAATAGTGAGATTTTACAGGGTTTTTAGGGAGACAAGTTTACTTCAATACTTTGAGATTCTTCGAACCCTGTTGTAATTCTTCTTTTACTCTTTCTTTATGCATTATTATTCAGCTATGATTTGCTTTGCTGCCATGTCTGAGTAGTTTGCTTGTTAGGTTTAGGGTAGTTCGAATGGAATGATGATGAATTGTTAGGGTAAACTCACTTGTTAGGATTATCTGTTAGGTTCTTCACCTAGATTGCTTTAACTCTGATTTAGAATTGATTACTCTAAATTAGTTATCTTAGGTTGATAGATTGACACGAAAGTGTAATTGATTAGCCAGAACTAGATCTTAGGTGAGCAAAATTACTTACTCGCAAAGAAATTTGGTTTAGGGATTTTGTGAACAAATTGGACTTGAATTTAATGCTTGTTTAAATTGATTGAATTCGCAAAGAAATTTGGTTTTCTAGGGTTTAGACATAGTTAGTTTTCGCAACGACAGTTGGTTAATTATACATTAGTGTTCCAAGTTCTAGAACGGTTCTTAATTAAATCCTGATTTTGTTTAACCTGCAATTCTGATTCATCCTGAGAATTACCCAAAAGCCTAGCACTTTGTTTAATTGAATTTTAAATCAACAATCTTTCTCTGTTTCGATTTGCTTTTGTCGTTATTTTATATTATTTTACTTAGCCGAATTTGAAGTCAATATTCCTATCGTTTGATTTGACTCCCAGTGATTCGACCCCTACTACAATTGATCTCTTAATTTGAGAGAGTAGCTCAGGGTAAATTTGAGCATATCAAATTTTGGCGCCGTTGCCGGGGAGTCAAAATCTTCCATAGGATTTTGATTCTAGAATTCTGACTAAGTTATTTTTGTTCGTTTTTACGCGTTTTCTTCTGTTTTTGTGTTTCAGTTGGCTAGGATGGCTAATCGTGGTGTACTAGTCTTTCGGAATGCTGAAGGAGAGAATGTTGATCGAGATGGTAATCGATACAACAATCAGGGAGACCCCATTGATGAAGCTGGTAATATCATCGAGTTTGAGGATCCAATTGCAGCAGAGCGTGCTGAGCTAGATCGTCAAAGGGTTGAGTTGGAGCGCCAGCGCGCTGAGTTTGAGCATCTGGCTCAGGCGAATCGTAGACCTCAGGGGGCAGTAGTTAACCAACGCGCTTTGGGAGACTACTACCGTCCTGAAGAACATTACGCCAACAGGGCAGCGATTCGACCTCCTAGATTTGAGCGGAGGGATTTTGAGTTGAAGCCTGCGTACTTCTCTTTAGTAGCTCAACATCAGTTCCATGGGCACCCATCAGAGCACCCCATGGATCATCTTGAGATGTTTGAGGATCTTGCGTCTAGCATCAAGGCTAACAACGTGTCGGAAGACTACATTATGTGTAAGCTCTTCCCATTTTCTCTTGCTGGAGAGGCAGCCTCTTGGCTGAAGCAGTTGGAGCCTGGCTCACTGACTACATGGAGAGATACCAAGAGTGCTTTCCTGAGTCACTTCTACGATGAGTCGCGCTCAGAGGATCTACGGGCTAAGATCCAAACATTCGTTCAGAATCTGACAGAATCTTTCAAAGCTGCGTGGGAAAGGTTCAAGGGATATCAGAGAGATTGTCCTCATCACGGGTTTACAGAGGTTCAGTTGTTGGGAATATTCTACAGAGGAATGGATTGGAGACATCAGATGACTCTAGACGCTTCGAGTAATGGAAATTTCAAAACCAGGTTTCCAGCTGATTGCTTTGAGCTCATCAAGAACGTGTCTACTAGCATAGTACTAAGAAGATCGATGAGGAAAGGAGACGAGGAGCTGGTCAAACAAATGGAGCTGAGACTGTTGAGGAAGATGTTAATTACATCAACCAGAACGGCTACCAGAATCAGCGGTATGGGAATCAATCGGAGAACAAGGGATACAACAATTACAATCAGAGGAACTACGGATCTTCATCGTATCAACCGACTCCTGCTAAGTCTTCAGAAAACGACATGAAGAGTACACTCGAACAGATTCTTGAAGGCCAACAAAGTCTAGCAGTAAATATCAATGGGAAGATTGACGGGCTTTACACTACTCTCAATAGAAAAATGGATGGGTTCTACACTGATCTCAATGGGAAGATTGAAGCTCTCACCATTCACTTGAAGAAGCTTGATACTCAGGTTGCTCAGACTGCTGAAACTGTAAGGAGACAAGAAGGTTGTCTTCCAGGGAAATCTGACATGGACCCAAAGCATTTCTCCAATTCAATCACGTTAAAGAGTGAAGAACAACTGTTTCCAACTGTTGAGAAGTGCGAAGATGAAGCCTTGCTCGTGGTTCCTGAAGAAAATTTTAATTTTGAGATTTCGGAGGGCCTGTCGATCGACAGACCAGGTGGTTGTCGATCGACAGCTGCAGAAAATTTCGATACGAACACGACACACCTTGTGTTGATCGATCGACAGCCCCGAAAAATGCAGAGGTTTTCGAATGTCAGTCTGAAACTGCCATTGAACGTGTCTACAAGCCCAAGATTCCGTATCCAAGGAGTCTGTACCCCTCATGCACCGACCAAGGCAGTCAAAGAGCATCTAAGGTCCAAGAGAAACAAGCTCCAACATCATTGAGGAAGCTGCCAAAGTTGTTGAATCCGGGAATGTTCGTGGTTCCATGTTCAATCAATGGTGTAGAATTGAAGGATTCTCTATGTGACACAGGAGCTAATGTGAATGTTATGTGTGAGGCTGTTGCAAAGAAGCTAGGAATCTTGGAGTTACAACCCTTAAGGACTCCTATCGAGCTCATAGATAGATCATGTACGATTTCTAAAGGCTTCATTCCTGACGTATCGATTCAAATAGGAGATTGTCTTGTTCCTACGGACTTCTACATCATTGAGAGAAAGGATGAAATCTGTAAACCATTGGTTCTTGGTGCACAGTTCCTTGCAACAGTGGGAGCAATGGTGGATTTTCCTAATAAGCGGATCTCCTTCTCAAACATCAACAAGAAAGTCTTCTATCCGTCGGTTCTTGTCACAGCAGCCTCCTGTATGAGTGTCAATGTTGGAGATACGCTGGGTTTTGAAAATGAGACGAAGAAGGTTCGAAACATCCTCAAGCTGGTTCCTTCTAGTCCACGCCGTGATGTCAACATTCCTGCCAGTTCTAAGTGCGATGAGTCCCCCAAGGTGAAGCGCAGAAAGACCTCTAAAGCATTCTCCAAGTTCAGAATTGTCATTCCTTTGGAGTTGAGGGAGAAGGGAGAGGTAGTTGTCCAAGAGATGTTCGAAAATACTATGAAGCTCTTTCCTGGCATTGTTCCTTGCAAGTCTGGGGGAGTGCACTTCAGAGATCCACCTCCAGCCTGAACATCATCCGCAGTCAAGCTAATGACTGAAAACAAGCGCTTGGTGGGAGGCAACCCACCTGTAAGTTTTTCTTTTCTTTTGAGTCATTTTTCTTTCTTTGAGTCAGTTAGTTCTTTGTTTCTGTTTGCTTTTTCAAAATTTGTGGAACTTGTTGTTTGCGACTCTTTGCTGTGGTATTTGATGGTATTTTGTTTCAGTGATCTTCAGTTTTTCTTTAGATTTCTCCAACAACATTAGTCGTCAAAGCCAGTTTTTCAGAATTTCGACGAGCCTGTCGATCGACACACCTGTTGGTGATCGATCGACAGGCCAGCAGAACAGGTCCGAATTTCATTCTTTTCACAAATTTTCTGACTTTTTCTTTTCCTTTTCACCAATCTCAGATTTAATAACACTGGGGACAGTGTTGTTTAAGTCTGGGGGAGGTAGTTACTAACATTGTTTTCTATTTTGGAGTCAAAAATTTGTTTTTATTGAGTCAAAATGTAGGGAATAATGATCTTTCTTAGGAATAAAGCTTAGTTTTTGAAACTTTTAGCTGCTGCGATGAAGCCTTTGGATGGAACGAATTCGAAACCAGATGATAGTACAGGTTCCCCTCTTATCGCAATTTGCAGAACGAAGTAGATCAAACTCCAGACTAGCACACTTGATCTCCATTTCGCTATATTCTCTTTGATGATATCACGACAGTAAAACATTCAGGACTCCTTATTCTCTTTACCACTCTTTGTTGATCCTGAATGGCCAGCTCATTTTTAGTTGGTACCCAACCCCTAACCTTAACCTTTTGTTCAAACCTCATGCGATCTTTCTCCTTTTGTTTTATGTGCAGGCATGTGTATAAACTCCGGAGAGAAAAAGGTTCGACGCAGTTTTTCATTCACAAAAATTGCACGAAAAAAGGATTTGGTAGGAGTACTTGAAAGAGAGCAGAAATGATGAGCATTCCTTGGGATTTAATACACAACAATGGTAATTTTCGAGACTAATATCTTTGTAAAATCATTTCCCCCCTTAGAGTTAAAAAAAAAAAAAAAAAAAAAAAAAAAAAAAAAAAATCTTTTATTTCGAAAAATAAGTAAGGGAAAGGGAAATGATTATTTTAATAAGTCTCTAGCTTCAAAAGAAAATCCCAAGGAATGAGAAAGTTGGATGTGGAAAGTGGAACATGTTATTAAATGAAGATGTTTGGTTCCTGATAACGTTTTGGAGGAGAGAGTGCAATGTGAATGAGAAACTATGGGCATCAACTGGACCCGACTCTCTCTTGTGATTATGCATAATGTCTGCATCCACCAAATAAAATCCGGTAACCCTAAACACTCTTTAGCTCCACTTAAACACAAAAGCCTTTAACATCACACCTAGCCCTTTTACTTGGTTGATATCATTGGAGAGAATTCCATCATCACTTCGATTAAGTGTGCGATAGTTAGGAGGATGTGAAACTGATGGGTTTGCATGTTAAGATTTGAGGCCCAACCTATGATGGTTGAGATTCGTGACCGCCAAAGGTACTTTGTTTACATACAGCAAAAGAGTCAAGAAAGCGAAAGCAATGTTCCCGAAGATAAGTAAGTTCTCGCGATTTTCAAACCTCAACTTCAGTTTTAGTCTCTAGTTTGCTTGAGGGCAAGCAAAAGCTAAGTCTGGGGGAGTTGATATATCATGGTTTTTACCGGTTTTCGACCATGATATAAGTCCTTTTATCGAGTCTTTTCGTTGTATTTCGAGTCTTTTTAGTGTCTTAACAGGTTATTGCACGTGAGGAACTTATATGGTGAATACGGTGCATTTTGGAACGTAAACAAGGTTGGAGCCGGATTTTGCAAGAAAAGAAGTTGATATGAAGCAGCCTGTCGATCGACAGGCCCAAGAAGGACGATCGATCGACAGCTCCATTTCGGCCTGTCGATCGACAAACACATAGACGATCGATCGACAGGCCAGCGCAGAAACCAACTTAAATACTTTTTAAAGAAGGAAATTCGCCAGTTAATGGGCCGAGAGCTACAATAGACCGTCATAAAAGCCCACCACGAGTTTTACCTCTATAAATAGTTTATTTTAGGTTTTTAGATCAGAACTTTAGATTTTACTTAATAGAGTTTAGAGAGCTTTAATAGTGAGATTTTACAGGGTTTTTAGGGAGACAAGTTTACTTCAATACTTTGAGATTCTTCGAACCCTGTTGTAATTCTTCTTTTACTCTTTCTTTATGCATTATTATTCAGCTATGATTTGCTTTGCTGCCATGTCTGAGTAGTTTGCTTGTTAGGTTTAGGGTAGTTCGAATGGAATGATGATGAATTGTTAGGGTAAACTCACTTGTTAGGATTATCTGTTAGGTTCTTCACCTAGATTGCTTTAACTCTGATTTAGAATTGATCACTCTAAATTAGTTATCTTAGGTTGATAGATTGACACGAAAGTGTAATTGATTAGCCAGAACTAGATCTTAGGTGAGCAAAATTACTTACTCGCAAAGAAATTTGGTTTAGGGATTTTGTGAACAAATTGGACTTGAATTTAATGCTTGTTTAAATTGATTGAATTCGCAAAGAAATTTGGTTTTCTAGGGTTTAGACATAATTAGTTTTCGCAACGACAGTTGGTTAATTATACATTAGTGTTCCAAGTTCTAGAACGGTTCTTAATTAAATCCTGATTTTGTTTAACCTGCAATTCTGATTCATCCTGAGAATTACCCAAAAGCCTAGCACTTTGTTTAATTGAATTTTAAATCAACAATCTTTCTCTGTTTCGATTTGCTTTTGTCTTTATTTTATATTATTTTACTTAGCCGAATTTGAAGTCAATATTCCTATCGTTTGATTTGACTCCCAGTGATTCGACCCCTACTACAATTGATCTCTTAATTTGAGAGAGTAGCTCAGGGTAAATTTGAGCATATCAATGCTACTTGTGCAACTTTGGTATCCAGGGACTTGAATTGAGTTTTCAAAGTCCCAAACTTTCCCAGGAGATCATCATAATCGTCATTGACATGACTTTTCAACTCGTTGATCTTCTGGTTTAGATCTTTATGGGTCTTAGCTTCACTATCTATGATACGCTGCAGGGCTCCGTCGAGGTCGAAACCAGGAGGAACAACATGTGTTGTTGTTGTTGTTGAGCTTGTTGAGGCTGAAATCCTTGTGCAACAGCATGTACAAACTGATTGTTCTATGGGAATCCTTGATTATAGTTGTTGTTGTAACTTTTGTTTTGGTATTCTTGGCCTTGTTGAGGTGGATACACTTGGTCCTGAGGATTCTCCACATTAGTGCTTCTGTAGGAGAGGTTGTTGCTCTTGAAGTTGGGATTGTAGTTCTGGAACTGGTACTGGCCTTGGTTCCCAATGTAGTTAACCTCTGTTAGCCGTTCCGCAGTTAGCTCAACATTCTCCTCTAGGTACATCAGCTGGAGGTCTTCTCGTTCTTCAACATAGTGGACTCCGTTCTGGTTAGCCATCAGTAGCTTACCCATTTTATCCAACCTTTCACTCATTTCCTTGAACTTTTGCTCAGTGTTGCTGTCAGATGCATGAAAGTTTCTATCATAGTCTCCTGCGTAGCAAGCATCACTTTGAGCAAGGTTCTCTATCAGCTGTTCTGCTTGAGCTTCATTAAGGCCAGTGAAATTACCTTGACTAGTATTGTTAAGTTGAGTACTAGTGTTCTTAGTAACACCTTTGTAGATGATTCCTAGCAGATAGTCCTTAGGAATTCCATGATGTGGGCAGCTTCTAGTGTACCCCTTTAAACGCTCCCAAGTTTCACTTAAGGATTCCTGGTTGCCTTCACTTCTGAATTTAGCAGTCTTCTGCTTTGGAAAAAACTTTGACAGGAACCCCTTCTTGCACAGGTCCCATGTACTGACAAACACTAAGGGGATGTCACGCTCCCACTGTGAGGCTTTTTCTCCTAAAGAGAAAGGAAATAAGATCATTCTTATGGTGTCTTCAGGCACACCATTTATCTTAACAGTCCTGTAGATCCTACCAAACCGTTCCAGGTGGTCAAGTGTGTCGTCAAAGGGCATACCATTGAAGATGTAGCTCTGTACCATGTTGATCATGCTTGACTTGATCTCAAAATTGTTTTATGGCACAAGAGGAAGACGGATACCTAGCTCTATGTCGTGACATTAGGCTCATCTAAAGCTCCAATAGGCCTTAGTTCAACTATAGGTCTTCCCTGAGCTATTGGTGGAGCTCTTGGTTGCTGTCCAATTCCTTGATTATGGACTCTCTGGTTACCAGGATTGTTATTGATAGCAGCTTCTAAAGCAATAGGTTGCAGAACATGATTGTTCTGAGCAGCTGCAGCTCCAGCAAGACCCAAGCGATTTTCCATTTCACTGGTCCTATTAGTCTTCTCTGTTAAGTTGCGGCTTTGTTCTCTCTTTCAAGCTTTCTGATGTCAGGTACCAAATCAAAAATTTCTCCTCTTTGGCTTCTCTTTAACATACACTGCAAAACATACACAACCAACCAAATCCAAACAGAGCACAAATACACAAATAAAAAAATGCAGAAATTAAAAGCTAAAGTCTTAAATCTACTAATTCAAACTTAATATCTATATGCGCAATGCTTCCCGGGCAACAGCGCCAATTGGATGAGTTATTTTCTATGCATACACTTAACATGCCAGCACAAAGGATGTCACAAATAAAAACCAAGCGATGCTAACAACTTAACTCATAAATCTTATTGTAGCAAGGGATGAGACTGAACACAAGGAAGCATGGATAAAGAATACTAAGCCATAGAACATTCAATCTAAGCTAAAGCAGCAATAAAGGGGGTTCATTTCATGTTAACAGCCTATAACTAAGCGCAAGCGAGAACTAAACAAGAGAGATTTAAAGCAATAAGATTAAAAAGTTGAGCGGGTTAGTAACTGACAATGGCTCTTAAGGCGCGGCTAAAGATGCTATAGGCCTCTGATTTGGGATGCTAAAGGTTTTAAGAACCACATAGGGAATGGACACGAAAGATAGCAATCCACTGACGTGGTGCAATACTACTTCTCCAAGCTCATGTTCCTGCTTCACTGTCGTTGCTAGACTCAAGAGCTCTTCAAGCATTACCAAGCAAGATCCAACAGAGCCCATGCAGCGCAACTACATCACAGTCGTGGTCGAGGACACTACGCTGAGCAAAAGGTCAGTCAAGCATTTCCACAAACACTTGTCGAGCAGGGAATCACTTGAGCTCAAGATCCGAGTGATCAAGTTCGGACCAGGCTTTGAGCTCACCTAAGCTCGAGGATCTACTGCTACTGACCTTATACTACCTTAGCCGCGCTTTATAAACCCTCGTATACTAACCCTAAGCTCAACAAGCAGACTACTCACTCATGGCTACGGAAAAAGCCATGAGTGAGCTCGGAGAAAGCTTCGAACAAGAACACGTAAAAGCGATTAAGAAATAAAGACTAAAGATCAAAACTTTAACTAGATTGAGAACTAAAAACGAAGTACTTAGCACATTCAAAGTTACAAATGCACTAAGGAAGCTTAAAAATGGAGAAAACTAAAACAAAGCTCTCTGTTCAGTTCAGCCATAACAATGAATTTGTAGGCTAAGTGAACAGTGCTAGAGTCAACCCTAGTCAACTCAAGTAAACCAAAATAAAAAGTCTTAAAAAGTCAACAAAATACAAGAAATATCGGTCACACCCTATGTGGTATGTGACTGATAAGCTGTGCAGTCTGTCTTCAGTCCGAGCGGTCAACAACCGGTACATGCTGGATTTGGGGCAGTCTATCGGTCTTGGCTATCGGTCTTCACCGATATCTAGTGGTATCGGGCGTTTTCTCTATCGGGTTCAGCCGATACACCCACTACAAGAAAACAGGCCATGAGTGACTCCCATATTAGTGACAGATTAGTCGCAAAAGCTTCATGAGTGACTACTTTGCGACTAAAATAAGTAGTCGCAATTATTTCGTCGCAAATATTATTAGTCGCAAATTAGTTGCACATTACAAACCAAAGTGTGACTAATTTTTGTTAGTCGTAAATAAGCGACTGATTAGTGATCTAATTAAATAGTTGTACATTTGTGACGAGTGTGTTACTACTCTGACCTTGTGACTAACTTGTGACTATTTGTGTCAGTCGTAAACCTGCAACTAATTAGTTATTATGTTGTGCGGTCTTTACTTGTGACTAATTTGTTACTAGTAGTGATCTACGACTACTTTTTCACGATCTCTGTTAGTCAAAATTAGAGACTAATTGGATACTACTTTTGTTGGATTAAGTCACAAATAAATTAGACCATTTCTCTTGTTTGTGGTTGTAAATTGGTAGCAAATAACTATAAAACAGATTTTCATTACTAAAATAGAAAACCTAAAGAGAAAATAGTAGATTATGAATACATTTACTACAAAAGTTATTAGACAATGAGCCTTAAGTTAGATAGTTTTAACAAAATAATACCATCATTGCATTGTTTAGTGCAATTAGAACAAGTAGATATATATTACACAAAAGATGTTGCCCTTTCAGATAAGACTAGGATGGTTGGGGAGCTCAGTCTTCTTCCATAAAAGCTGCTACTGCAGGATCCTTCTGCTTCAGAATAGTGAGAAGCTTGTCCAAGCGAGCATCACGCCGGGCATTCTCCAAGTCTTGGTCGGCTAGCTTCTGCTGAGCAGCTTGTAGTTGTTGCTGCATGTCCGAAAATGATGAAGATGAGCTTCCACAACTTTCATCTCTCTTCCTTTTGCCTCGCTTGGATCGAACCTGACCAAGTCCGAAAATGTTCCCTTTCTTATCCTTTATAGTGCACTACAACAACAAAAAAAGTGAACAATATTGCATAAGTAACACAACACAACTCATGCAACAACCGCAGAACAATTAAGACACGCAGATGTGAATGCATGAATTCGTATTTTGTAATGATTGATGATAATGAGAGCAGATGATAAGTAGTTAAGAAAAATAATATAAAAGCGTAAACAAACATGCTAATCCAATGTCAAAACCAGAATGATTCACAATCATTCTAAATCATAAACTAATCTAATCATTAACAATATTCAAAATGCTCAAAAGCAAAGACGAATGATGAGAATATGTAAGAGAGCATGAGATGGGAAAAATACCTTCAGAAACAGATCATTCTTTTGTTCAATGGTGAGAGTTCGATCAGTTGAATCTTCAGATGCATTGTCTGAACCCTCAGCCATCAATTAGTTCATTGCTTCTGCTAGTGCCGCCTCATACAACTCCGCAACATTTTTTGCTTCCTGATCGATGAAACTCCCATCACGTGTTGTGTGTGCCCTCCTAAAAACTTCTCCAAATGAAACTGGACGACCATGTTCTTTTTCCTGTAATGAGGTGGTCCACTTAGTAATAAGATAACAACAACTTGACTTACAAAGGAAGGAGGAAAGATTACCATGTCGCGTTGATGACGCCGGTATGATTTTTGACCAGAGTTATGCTTGTGGGTGCCAAGACCGTTGTGTTGGGAGTTGCAGGAATTTGATGCAGTTTTGCTCCTCGTCTGCGCTGTTGGAGTCTTCCAGTAAAGGCACATGCTATCCCAGAGCTTTGGATCAATCCAATCAGGCTTGGCTTTACTGGCCTTAGCTTGGCTTACGATATCCTTGAGTCGCAAGGAAGCAATGGCATTGAATTCTTGCTTCACAAGCCCTGTTATGCCAGTTTCCCAAGTGTACAGTTGCTACACATGAGTTTAATAGTCAATATATGTAAAAATAAGAACTAAAAATTAACAAGTAAAAGTTGAAAACTTAGAGCAAATGTTCTGAAAAACAATTCTCGTTGTTTTATAGGAGTAACTCTCCAGTTATAGTAAGCCTTATCAAACTTGCGACGCAATATCCCAGCAATGTCTCTAGTGACGGCATCGTCGTCCTCACCAAACCTATGAACATAATGACATTGTTATGCAATCAAGGTTTAGGTAATTACAGTCTACCTATAAGACTAAACAGAGCAGTATGTAAAACCCTACTCATTAGCAGTCTAACCTACTATATTATTCACATACATACTAAAACTATAAGGGATACACAGACTTACCATGTTGTGTCCTTGTTGGGTATTGGATGCGGACTGAGGAGAGATAGATGTCCTCGGCCAGGTAGAGCCATGAGATTATCTAGCAATTGGTCATATTCTTGTTGCTCGGCTGGATCCACAACATGTTCCTCCACTTGTTCTTCGCCTTCTTCCTCCTCACCATTAGACTCTTCACTGTCTTCATAGACCTCCTGATGTGGTAGGTCCACTTGATTCTGGTGGTGGTGAAGTTCATAGTCCCCGTGTTGGGGGTTAAGACCATCACTTGCATGTTGTTCCTCTTCACGCTGAGACTGCTGAGACTGCCAAGGGTTGAGTCGACTAGACGGTGGTTGGCGCCGGAGCAGTTGAGGAGGTTGGGTCGATGGTGGATACTGTGTCGGAATAGAAGTCTGAGACCCCGACAAAGTATTCCGAGCAGAGGGAGTAGAGGAGTCTGAAGAACCTCCTCGAACAGCGCTTGTACCGTCACCGATGGAAGAACGATTAAGGCCGGATCTTCTAAAACCAGATGTTGGCGTACTAACTCCAGCTTTAGGTCTCGCAATAGAACCAGAGGAGCCACCGTTTGCTGGATCTCCACTGTTACGTTGACCGCCACTGTTGGTTTTCTCTGCAGGGGCGGCTTCAACGAGTCTTCTCAGGTCTGCATCTGTACCTGTGGCGGCGACTTTACGACCTTTCCCAGTACCTCGTTTCTTTTTCATTTCTTAGATCGATTAGAGAGAATCGAAGAGATAAAGAGAAAGTGGAAGAGATTCGAGAAACTGGAAGAGAGAATCGAAGAGATAAAGAGAAATCGAGTAAGTGTACAAGAAATCTCGACAGAAATCGACAAGATTTGTCTTGGTTTTGAGAGAGAAATCGCAGACAGAAAAAGTTAGGGTTCGACTGCAAATGAATTGGGGATTTTTTATCGAATTTATTGTTTACTCACTAGTGACAAGTCACAGATTAGTGAGGGCCTAAAATATTGGTGGCGGGGGGGGGGGGGGGGGGGGTTAAAAACCCCGCGTCCAAAAGCCCAAAAATTTTGTATTTTGGGCCAAAAATTTTAAACCCGCGCCAAAATGTTTCATTATTCATTACTAATTAGATAGAAGTTAGTCACACATTGTGACTCATTTCCAACTAACCTAATTTAGAGACAAATCTATACCCTAAACCCTAAACATTTATACCTCCAAAATAGAATTTTAGAAGTACCTATCACTCATTTACAAGTTTTAGAGCATAAGTTTAAGTATATATGCTAAATAAGTGTGAAATGCTTAAAAATTAAAGAATCAAACACTTACACTAAATGTATATATGTTTATGATGTTATACCTTTGAGGTTTTGATTGAAAAAATGTTTTCATCTAATTCTCAATTATTTTCGATTACATTTTGTTATTTATGTATGAAGACTTAGAGGAACGTACTAAAAACCATCTTTAAACAATGAAAAACTTAAGATTTGTTCAAAAACATTAAGCACAGCTGGTAATCAGTTACAAGTCAGTGACAAATTGTGACTACTTTGTGTCTAATTTTATTAAACCTACACGTTTACAACTCTATCGTCGAATATTTGTAATATAGACCACAACACTTACATTTTGAAATGTATGTGATACAATTTACAATTAAGTGTTGTCACAAATTAGTCACATGTGTGACTGATTTACAACGCGTGATTTAATAGGTTTAAAAATTTGTTTTTTGGGTACTCAAACTCTCGACCTTATACTCAATATCCGCTGTGGAAGACCATTGTACCAGTGTATTTAATCGTTTAGTTGGTGGAATTAATGTTATATATTCTCATATAGAATAACATGTGTCGCTAATTAGTCACATGTGTGACTGATTCTCAACGCGTTATTTAATAGGTTTAAGAATTTGTTTTTGGGTACTCGAACCCTCGACCTTATACTCAATATCCGCTGTGTAAGTCCATTGTACCAGTGTATTTAACCGTTTAGTTGGTGGAATTAATGTTATATATTCTCATATAGAGTAACATGTGTCACAAATTAGTCACATGTGTGACTGATTTGCAACGCGTTATTTAATAGGTTTAAAAATTTGTTTTTTGGGTACTCTAACCCTCGACCTTATACTCAATATCCGCTGTGTAAGACCGTTGTACCAGTGTATTTAATCGTTTAGTTTGTGGAATTAATGTTATATATTCTCATATAGAGTAACATGTATCACAAATTAGTCACATGTGTGACAGATTTGCAACGCGTGATTTAATAGGTTTAAATTTTTTTGTTTTTTTGGTACTCGAACCCTCGACCTTATACTCAATATCCGATGTGTAAGACCATTGTGCTAGTGTGTTTAATTGGTATCAGTGTGTTAAAAATTATATATCTCTTTCATTTTGATTTTGGAGATTATATTAGTCATATGCATTAATTCAAAATAAAATAACATAAATTTGTAGGATATTTCACAATACTTTGATAGAATTTTATACATATTTTTGAATATATTATAAACATTTATTTACCAACCCGGACATGTTATTTTTAAATTTCATCTTCGTCTTCATTTTCCTCTTCGTCTTCTTTCTCTGAAGATGATAAATTACAAAGAAATTCGTCTTCGGGTTCACCATCTTCTATTTCATAATCAATTTCTTCTCCTTCTTGGTTTCCATCGACCAAACGATCCACCTCAATTTCGTCAACTGTTTTTTCCATTCTATCATCGTTTCTTTGCTGCAAAATTATTAATTCTTTCCTGACATAATTTCCTTGCACACGACTTCTAGGATTCACTTTCAGAACTGCATTCCAAGGTTTAGGTTGGCACTTAGTAGATGGATATGGAAGATAACAAACTTGATCAGCTTGAGATCCTGTCATTAATAATAATAATAATTCTATCAGAGTTTATATATATATAGTAGAAGTTAAATAAATGAAATGGTCATACCTAAAATAAAAGCGTCGTAATTTTGGTAAAAGTGATTGACTAGCACGTCAACAACGCCTCCTTCGCTTTTCCGAGTGCCTTTTCCAATTGTGGGGTCATACCATTTACATTTGAATAGTATGATCTTTAAATTCACAGCTCCAACATATTTGAGCTCCATGATAGTTTCTACAGCCCCATAGTAATCGTCATCTGATGTTTCGCCTCGG
This sequence comes from Arabis alpina, assembly GCA_900128785.1. NCBI lineage: Eukaryota > Viridiplantae > Streptophyta > Magnoliopsida > Brassicales > Brassicaceae > Arabis > Arabis alpina. The sequence continues at coordinate 16,286,295 of LT669791.1, forward strand.
ACACATACACCATAGTTCATAATTTTTTTCCCTTCTCCGTGTTGACTTGTGTGAAACACATATCCTCTTGTAAAATACCTGGGCCATGATCTAACTTTATGTTCAGGACCTTCCACAATATCAAGAACCCATGGTGGAAAATGTTCTTCTCGTTCATGGAAATGCACCTGATTAAAAAGTATAAAATAATGTTATATATATTCAAAACAAATATCACGGTTAACCACACATAGATGATAAATTACGTACATATTGACGAATCCAATTAGGAAAGTCTGTATCTCTTTTTTCCGTGAGCTCAGCAAGATCTAGTCCTTGGTGTTCATATAGAATTTGTGATTCCAACAATCTGTGTTGCAAAGTACAAAAAAAATATAAATAACGTTAATGAATTACATATAATTTACGAATTTTTTAAAGTAGAATTACGTACATTTCGAAGCGCCTAAAATAGCCACAATTTCGTAAAACGTATGTATGTGCGCATTCACGTTCTTTCTTGGGAATCCAAAGTTCACTGCATTTGCCACTTGGACGACCAACAACCGTAAATATATCTGGTACTTGTACCAGATATATGAGAACTTCACCTTCATCATACCGCTTCTTCCTGCAAAATTTATCCTGTAAGAACTAAAAGTAGAAACCAATATAAAGATACAAATGATGAAGTTATTTCACCTTCTTCTCTTAGTTGTCGAAATGTGTTCCGAAAAGTAGTGTTCTGAGAAATAAGATATTTCATCATTTATGTATGATTAAACAATTGATCCCGCTGGATATCTTTTGTTCTTTGCTTTGCCTTTCAAACGTTTAAAAAACCTTTCGAACGGATACATCCACCGATATTGCACGGGACCACCGAGTTCTGCTTCGTATGGCAGGTGGATTGGTAGGTGCTCCATCACATCAAAGAAAGACGGTGCAAAGATTTTTTCTAAATTACACAAATTCATTACAATGTTTTCCTTTAGTATTAGGACACGGCTTAGATCCAATGTTCTACTGCTGATGTCACGGAAAAACGCTCCAATCCCTATCAAAATAGCCTTAGTTATATATTATGAAAAAAAATTAGAATTCATGATTAACACTTGTTTTTATATTATACCTGACAATGCTTTGTGAACGTTTTTCGGGAGAAGTTCGGCAAAAGCAAATGGAAGCAATCGTTGCATAAAAACATGGCAGTCGTGACTTTTCATTCCGGAAAACTTTCCACCATTGATGTGTGCACAGCTAACTAAATCTCCAACATAGCCGTCTGGAAATTTAACATGATTATTCACCCATTGTAGCAAGGCTTCTTTTGCTTTTGAAGTCAATCTCCATATGGAAAATGGTGCGTTTCCATGACCATCAACATGCAATTCTTTCCGAGCACGTAATCTTGACTTGATATTGTCTTTCGATCTGTCTTTAACATTCATAATAGTATACATGATGTTATCAAAAAAGTTTTTCTCAATATGCATCAGATCAAGACAGTGTCGTAGAGTCAAATCAATCCAGTACGGTAGCTCCCAAAAAATGCTTTGTTTATGCCAATTATGCCAATCCCCGTACCCTTTTGGGTTTTTTTCATGTCCATTTCCACCACAATCAGATGTTTTTGACGCTTCAACATATCGTATATGTTGTAGTACTTGTGCAGTAGTCAACATTTCTGGGGGGTAGTCATGCACAGCGTTCTTTCCCTTCAAATAATTGACTTTATTCTTCCGTAACGGATTATTGCTGGGTAAAAATCTTTTGTGGCAGTCAAACCAACATGGTTTCCTAACAGGCGGCAGTTGGAAAGCATTTGTATCACTCATACAAATTGGACATGATAATCTTCCATGTGTCGTCCATCCCGACAACATACTATAAGCCGAAAAATCACTTATTGTCCACAACAGAACAGCTCTAAGATTAAAGTTTAGCTTTAATGAAACATCATAAACCTCAACTCCGTTGTTCCATAAGTCCTTTAACTCCTCGATCAGTGGTTGGAGGAAAACATCAAGACTCCCTCGTGGATAATTTGGTCCCAAATTCAAAATCGTCAAAAACAAATGCTCAGACTTCATGCACATGTCGGGGGGTAGGTTGTAGGGCGTCATGATCACAGGCCACAACGAATGGTTTTTTGACATCCCGAAAGGATTAAACCCATCTGTACATAATCCAAGATAAACGTTACGTGTTTCCTCCGCAAAGCTTGGATGCTTTTGATTGAAGTTTTTCCACTCTGCCGCATCAAATGGATGACACATTACTCCGTCTTCTGAGTAATGCTCATCATGCCATCTCATCGATGATGCGGTGCTCTCTGATGAGTACATCCTCTTCAATCTATCACTGATAGGTAAATACCACATACGACTGAATGGTATTGTTTTTCTTCCTTTGGAAGCCTTATATCTTGCTTTTCCACAAAATTTACAATACTCCAACTCCGCATCTTCTTTCCAGAAGAGCATACAATTATCTACACATACATCAAATGTATGGTACGACAATCCTAGTTTTTGCATCAGCGATTCAGTCTCGTAGAATGAACCAGTAGCTTCATTAGGCTAGGGTAAATACTCCGTAAATAATTCCGCCCAATCATCCATGCAAACTTCAGATAAATTGTGGGTTGCCTTGTTGTTCATGAAACGGGCAGCTAATGATAACTGTGAATGCCCTTCTTGACAACCATCATACAATGGATTTTTTGCAGCATCTAACATCTCGAAGAACCGTCTCGTCTCTTGGGTAGGTTCTTCATAAACATGATCATTTCCAATTTGATCATGATCATTTCCAATTTGACCATGTTCACTAAATTGTATATAACCACTTTGATCACGATTATGATCATGATAATCATTTAATGGTATGGAACCATAAAATGCATCATGGACCATCTCAACCTAAACGTTCCCGCCATCATAATTATTTGGTTGATTATCACTAATAAAATTATGATTATAATTATGACTACTACTTCCTGCTCCCATTACATCATAGTCTTCACCATGATAAGACCATACATAATAATGGGGCATAAATCCTTGACTTAGTAAATGCTTTTTCACTCTTTCAGCTCCCTTTAATCTACCCGAATTTTTACATGTAGCACATGGACAGTGTAACTTATCGTTACTGGTAATGGCTAAGGGCTGGTTACATGAGAAATTAATGAATTGCTCCACCCCCTCCAAAAAATCGTCGGATAGATTATTTGTTTCTGGATCGATCCTCTCATACATCCAATCTCGAGTTGCATTCCACATTTTTTTCTCTCTCAATTTTGGCTTTTTTCTTTTCTTGTTCGTTTTTTTTTTTGTAGTTGGTGTCTGAAAATGGGGTGAGGGTTCGTTGCTTTTATAGACAAAATTTAACCTCACTACTTTGTGACTACATAAAATCAGTCGCAGATTTGCGACTGATTTGCCATTCTTTTGTCACAACTCATAAAAGTAGGTGGACTACCTAACAACCGTATTTATCACGTTTTCAATTACTCAATCAGTTCACTGACATAATCAATAGGCCGCCATAAACAGTTGGCCGACACTTTTGTCATTTTCCCAATTTTAAAAAAGTGGCAAAGTTGTAGCAAATTTGCGACTGTGTTTCAGTAATTGCAAATCAGTCGCACATTTGCGATTACTTTGTGTCTAGGTTAACACAATCGAGGATCAACCGTAGATTAGTCGCAAATGTAATATGAAATTGCGACTGATTTTGTTAGTCGTACATTTGCGACTATTTTGTGACTACCGTTTGGTTCGTCGCAAAGTCGTGGTAAATCGGTCACGAATTCGTCATTCTTTTTTGCGATTAATAAAAAACACTCACAAGTGGTAGTCACTCATGGACTGTTTTCTTGATGCGCGGTCTATCGGTCTTGGCCGATACCTTGGTGCCCGATAACTGCTCCTCTGCTTTTTCCCGCTTTTTTTTAATGACAAGGCGCTTAGATGGATGAAGTCACTGCCCCTAAATCCATTTCCAATTGGAACAAATACAAAGGAGCTTTCCTGAACCAATTTTACACGAACCAAAGATCGAGTTCCATGAGGAACAAAACCTCGAGTTTCAAGCAAGGAGCGACCCCAAAAACATTTCTGAAGTCTTTATGTACCTCAAATATCTCACGTCCAGTTTGAATCCTATTTGCAGTCTCTTCTTCCATAAAGTTGTCAAACCATCTCTTTTTGTGACTGTAAGAATGCCCAGGTCTGAGTCTCTTTCTATTTCCCATATCAACACACTTTTGACTAAACTTCAACCACCTAGAGTTTGTACCCTTCCCACATACGTTACACGCTTATTTGCCCTTCACTTTACATCCGATTGTCACTGATAGTCCAAAGTAACTGATGAGTCATTTTCACTATGCATGTGATATACTCTATTATTTACCGCTTTCATGTGTATATATTGGATTTGTTTATCATCTTTTCTGCATCTTTGAGCATCATTTAGAGTGCATTTAGCTTAGAATCGCATTTTAGGACTTTAGAATAAGGTATGTACATATTTTCCTCTCTTTGAACCCTTTTCATGTGGTATTTGTGCTTATTTCAATGAGTTTAGCTATCAAGAGCTATGGAGATTGCAGAGGAAGCGATTATGGGTGCAAAGGAGCCGAAGAGCTTGAAGAATGAAGATCCGGGTACCACCAAATACGTGTACGAGCCACACACGTGAAGAAAACTGCCTTTCGAACTCACAAAGTTCACTATGATTTTCTTGTCATGTCTTTTGCACTTACAGTAGTCAGCTGGAACTCCATTAGCACGAGTAATACTGCAGATTTCCGCAAAGGTATCGATATGGTCAAGCGGGTGCTCGAATGGTGAACCATGGAATTTGTTTGCTTCAGCAAGGCTATGATTTGAGGCTTGATCTCAAAATCGTTCCTTTGCGGATGTGGTGGATGAATTGGGTTTATAATCAAGAAGCAAGCATCAAAGGAATCGACATCTCCAATTGTTTGTTATTGAAGCTAAGCAAATGGGGCTTGTATTTGGTGTTGGGGCTACTGGAAATTGGCATTCCCCTATTGTTGAAGGTTACAAGCACGCTGCTGGTTCCTTTGATTGTCCGGTGGATTAAGGTGTTGATCTTCCACACAGTGTTGATTTTCCACAAGGTCTTCGGGAAGCTTGTCGACATTGTCATTGATATTGTCACGAGCACGCGGGTCAGGACATCCTTCAATGGGTTGGTCAACCCCTTGGCATCCCTCCTCACCGACAGCAGCATCAACTAGGGCTCCCTTCTCACCTGTCATCTCACGACGGTCATCTCCTTCGGCCTTCTTGAGTAATCTTTGTCTTCTAAGGACTCAGCCGAGTTTGTTGATCTCTTCTTCAAATGCTACTAGATTCTCTTTGGGAGAGTTTCTAGTGCTAGGGATAAAACACCTGAAACACATGGAGAAAAACAAAGGAAAACGAAATCAAAGTGATAAAAAGGAAAAGTAAAAACTGAAAAACTGAAATTGAAAAGTGTTCTAAACGAGGTTTTAAGCAAAAATTAAAAGGCGATGTTCTTCAAAGTCCTAGGAAACGGCGACAAAAATTTGATGTCGGTTATTTTCCCTGTCTAATTTTAACCTCTTAACCAACTTCCTGCAAGTGCACAGCAATCACGGTTAGTATAGTAAAGGGATCGAATCCACAGAGACTTCTTAACCACACTTCAAATTGTAATGAATAAAACTAAGCTAGAACAGAATATGGTGTCGTTTGTGATTGAGTGAATCATGAACAAGGTGACGTGAGTTGTAAGTGGTAGATCAATGGGAGAAAAGTGTTAGGACTCGGGAAATGTGCAGAGAATTATGTCACAACAAAGATCGAATGAAAGCCTAGGGATAAGGATATGATTTGGGATGTCTAGAACTCAGAACACGGATGTAAGTTTTTGCTAATGTCATGGCTTCAACGTTCTATGCTCTATACCCTAATAGACTCAGCCATCGCATGATTATTAAAAGGTAAGAACACACTATATATATATAAGTTCTGATAAAGTTCACTAAACTCCTTAACTAATTTGTTCGATTGGTAAGACGCTTAGCTCATCAAATACTAGATCCGAAGGTATTAAGAACACTTTCGTGGATACACTAACCTAAACTCGGATCGCTAGATGCGCGGTAAAGAAATGAGCATTGAGAACGAGTAAAGATGAAGACTGGATTTATCCCTAAACGATCATCGATTTTATTGGAACATAAGACTCAATGAAAATCATAAATCTTAACTATGGAACTACTCAAGCATGGTGCATGAAAATAGCAAGGTAATGATGAATTCATGATGAATAAACTTGATTAAAAAAGAAAGGATTAGAAGATTCTTCTCTATAGCGAAGTACAAAGTAAGATCTCCTTCTTAGAGCTCTTGAAACACAAATCTATGAAGAAACAATAGTGGCTGCGTTTTTTATGGTAATATCTAAGTCTTATTTTTGGCACACACCTAAAAAGAGACTAAAAACAAGTATATATAGGTCTTGAGTCTTCTAGGGCTTCGGTTACGGGCATAAACGTCTTTTCGGTCAAAACAACTCCATATTGGGCCAGGCCACCGATCATGATGTTGGGGAACAAATTGTCCTTGCCTTGTCGCGTCGTGATGGTCGGGTCGGTATGGGGGATCGGTTTTCCTCTGCTTCATCTCATGGACAGTTTTAAATGTCTTCAGGTTTATGGGTATAACTCTCTCTTCACAACTCCAAATGATGTGTATACAACTCCATCGGAAAGATAACTCAAAGGGATATCTTCCCTCAAAGTTTCATCTAATTGCCAACTGGGTTACAATATATTTTAACACCAAATTAGTGTGATGACTTAGCATTCACAACTTAGTTCATAAGAAAAAAAACAGAAAACTCACTTAAACATTACTTAATTAGTTTTAAACTAAAAGAAGATTTATGGTCGTTTTTTCCAATCAAGTGTTTTTTCCGGCGGACTCCAATATTTTTTCATAGCATAAATACCATCAGTACTAGCAATCAATGAACGTAGCTGACCACATCGTCGAATGTTAGTTGAATGATATACTTCAATGTCATAATAAGACGTTGGTTTAGTCCCGTGACTAAGAGTACAATACCAATCTGTTTTAAAAAAAAATATGGCGCGCTTCCATGAATTCAATTACATAAAAACGATCCTTATATTTTAATTGGTGTATCTTTGTTGGTGGATAGTTCCAGCTATTTTATGACATGTGATGTTGAGAACAATACCAGGGACAAGTTCGTTGTGAAAGACTATATGATTCTTTTTGCAAGCTTCATTTAACCTACAATATATAGTAGTAGCCAACATAAAACCTATGAAATAATTCATTTTTGGAGCTGTGATAATTTTTGAAGTAAGTAAAAGATATCAACATGTAGTATTTATAACTTTTTGTGTGGAAACAACTTTTGCTTTGTTTAGTAAATAATGTGTTAATGGTCTTAGCTAATTTTTGAAACAATCATGCACCAACCAAACCTCCGTTAATTGGAGAGTTTATTGTCTAAAAATGTGGTTAGCCAATAATATCAAACCAAATGAACGAACCTTACAAATTATAGTTGATCCTGAAAACCAATCAAAATTCTAAGATTAACAACTACACTAATTTGAAGAAAATCATGGTGGAAAAATACCCTTTTCAAAACTTCACTACATCTGCCCCTCGATATCGGTTCACACACATTGTTTTACTTAGTTATATGTAATAAGATATTATGGAAAGCACATAGATCTTGTTAGAGCTTCTCTTTAATTTCATTGACTAGGTGCTTCTCCCGCACTACGTGCGAGATTTATGGTTAATAATACCTTTCGATTTTATGTTTTCAAATTTGAGATTTTTTGTGTGATGTTTTATGTAATAGTTTTTCAGTAAGACTTTCTGGTTTAAGACTTTGGCCTCGAGCCACGATGGTCTTTGACAAAAATCTATTCAAAGTACTCACGACGACTTCTATGGTGATCTGATCCAAAAACTTAATTGTGCTATTGGTTCTCTTTTCTCTTCACCAAGTCTCATCAAAGATCTTTCATAATCTCTTTCTCGTTTGAATCTCGTCTGACTTTATGTCCAAGCTTATTTACCTCTTATTCTTTGTTCTCTATCTCTTTCTTTATTTTCTCTTTCTCGTGATTCCTCTTTACCACCCAATTCATCGTTTATCTACAACACCTCCATTACTTTTTCTCGTACTTCCCTTGCTTCTCTATGACTTTTTTCGGCATAGATTGAAATCCTTCTAATGTTATGTTCACTTTCTCTCATATCTCTTTGATCATACCTCGATAACTATTGAATATTCATTCAAATCTTTAACGCTTCATGCCCTAATACATCACTTAAACTCATATTCAAACTGATGATTACAAAGGTAAAACGAATCAAGATTGACACCATCACTACTATATTATAAACATAAAAAAAAGCACATATAAATATAAAGATTAATACTTTTAGAGAGAAACTTAGAAGTTATGAATGATACATTAGTTTAGTTTATAAACAATAAAGTGGACCCAAAAATTGATCTTTCAATTTCATAGTAAAGGAACCATAATTGAAGAAAGGTAGATCGAAGATAAGCTTAACTTGCAAAAACATGAAGAATAGAATTGAAAATGCAAGGCCATGGACGTCTTCACCTACTTTATGTTTTCTCCATTGATTCTTTGTAATAAAATAAAATTAGAACCACATATTCAGCCTTAAAACACCCATTTGAAAAGATTTTTTTTAAACATGGCTGCGTGAATTGTATTGGAAAAATTATTATTGAACTATTTAAGTGATATATGACATAATCTTAGCATGTCATAAGGATTTTTTTTTTCCTGTAAATGTAGTAAGAATAACATACATGGGATATATAGATTTATCTCAAGGGCTTCTTACGCTTAGACATACTTTCTCAAATTTTCCTTTTAACAAACATACTTTCTATTGATAGTATACTTTTTACACTGTTTCAAATTTATAATGACTAACTTAACCTCAGTCTGAGCGAGAGAATGAGAGAATGTTATGCATTTAGTTAGGTAAAAAGAAAAATATAGTTATATTACGAAGTTATAAATGACCGCTGATTTATTTTAGATCTTGTGGCTATAATCATCCCTAAAACTAAATCATCCTTTCTTCTTAGCCGCCGTAAGAATTTGTCTTTGCCACCGTCAGAATTTTTCACAACTTCGTTATGATTTCGTCCGCCGCCGTTGCTCTGATTTTGGTCTTCTTTCCCGTCGTCGACCGCAACTCCGACCAATTTCCCTCGTGGTTGCAGAGTTTGCATCTCTAGATTGATAATTTCTCCTCTTTTAGGCTCGTCGGTTAGTATCTGTGAAACCCAAATTTATCGCACCATGGTTGATTCTCCGTACTCTCAATTCTAGATGAATTCTTCTCCTTGATTGTTTGTTTTGGTTTAATTCATATTTATAATCCATATTTTCGTTTTGTGTTACTTATCATGTTTGATTTTTTCCTTGATGAAAAAACGACATTGTTGAACCATATAATGGCAAGAGATCATGGGAAAGTGCATAGTTGTGATCGAGAATGAGGTATGTTGATCCTCTAATTCATGTTAAATGTGAATTCTCAGTTTGGTGAAGCTCTGAACAATGGTCACCTGTTTTGCACAGTTAGAGGAATCTTGTGCTTGTGATTTCAGAATTGTCAATAAAAAGAAAGGAAATGATAAGAAGAAGGAAGATGGATTTTCTTAGCTGGTGTATAAACTTGAAAATGAAGAAATGCTTCGGTGCGACCCTTTTGTTTATATTTCCATTCATCAGTTCTTTGTTGGTTGGCTCTATTTGAGATCATTTAGACCATGTTAGGTTCGTATTAGAATTAGAGATAAACCATAAAGTTGTATATGTTCTAGAAACTAATCTGATGAGAAGGTTGTCTAATGAGAAGGTATAGATGATCACGTACATATAGATGATCAAATATGAATGGTCAAGTATAGTTGGTCATGTATTGATGGTCACGTATGGGTGCTCATATATAAATGGTTATGTATTGATGGTCACGTATGGGTGGTCATAAATCGATGGTATATATTGAGTTTGGTTTTTGTTTCAAGACTCAATCTTCCCCTCAATGATCATTCCTAGTGTGTATCCGTAGTTTCCATGTTCTTTGTTGGTTTTGAGTTTCATGTAGTGGATCCATGTTCTTTCTTTGTTTTGTGTTTCATGTAGTGGATCCACACGAACTTATCCATGATAATATTGTCCAGAATACTTTGTCCACTCTAACTTATCCACAATCTCATCTCATATTCTTCTACTACGGAAAGGTGAACCATAGTGTTCTCTTATATACACAAAACACATAGAACTTTAAGTGAAGTAAAATACAAACTAGATTTACCTCTTTAACATCTTCATCGTTTGTTGTGGTTTGTTTTTGTCTTGAATCATCAAAATAAAAGTCAAAATGAACATATCAAGCAAAAATAATGGTCAATATGAAAACAACGAGTTGTCATTTTGCATCAAACAAACGTACTTGAACTCAAAAATTACAAATATTTCTATAGATGTTGCTTCTCTTGTACATCTCTAACATGAGAACCTACATCTTCCTCCAGTCACTGACAGATGCGACACGTTTCTAATTCGTGGACGGGTTATTGTGTACAAAGAAACAAATTATATATGATTGGATGATAATCGGTGGTCGAGTTACCATGTACAAAAGAAACAAATCTTGACTCTTTCACACTATCCTATTACATAGAAAGCAAACACAAAGACTTAAGAGAAAAAAGCCTTAAAACCTCATTTGCATAAACAAAACTCATCTTCAAATCTTCAAAGTTATAACAACAACATCAAATCCAGAACATAAATACATAAGTAGAGAGCATGACTAATTCAAAAAGTTGTTTGTCTCTTCTTCCTACTCTTGATCCCACAAGCTTGTTCAGTAACCACTGATCACCTTATCTTCACACAAAATTAGAGATTTGTATTTAACTGATTAATTTTGTATATATCTACATCTGGTTTTCTTGGAACAATAACAAAATGTAAGGAGAACAAAATTCTATAATGGAAAAGAAGATTAACCTTTGAGAGTACCTTTGCAATGGGGAAATTGGAAACAAGCTTCGTGATTATGCACATCGAACCATTACAAAATTCACTTCTCTTACATGATTATCTTTCGGGATCCGCTTGAGGAACAACTGAAATTCAACAAAAAAAAGGGAAGAGATGAAGAAACAGAACATTCGACCACTGGATCCTCCATAATCACCGTACCCAAATCTAACCCTACAAGAAGTAATCGCTGCAAGTAACAACCGAGGGCAAGGTATACTCGGCGGAGAATCCATCAGAACCACCTCCATCACAACAAACATACGAAAAAGGCAAATTGGATCAAAATCAAAAACTTTATACATAGTTATACAAAATCAGAGATAGCATATCAAAGAGGCAAAAACATGAATCGCCTGAAATCGAAATCATGAATCGGGAATTCAAGATGATAATACAAAGCACAAACAATTGTTTACTCTCTTCTCAGGAATCATCAACAATTAAATAAAAAACAATTTGCTATTTCAGGAAAGTAAAAGAATTCAGATTTAGAGGGTCTTTTCGTCATTTCCTTAATTCAAAGTATACCTATAACTTAAAGTATGTCTATTGTAAATATTGTTTGAGAAAGTATGTCTGAAGGTAATAAACCCTTATCTCAAACGGTCTATTTCTTTTTAAATTTATTTCTGATTCTTTGGTTGATTTGAAATTAGATTATTCTTTGGTTAAATTTCTTTTGTTTATTTTGTTGCTTTTAGTAAAATGATATATGAATAACATGTACATAAACATAAGCCTAAAATTTTATGAACATCTTCGAGACAATAATATATACAAATTTATTTGTTTCTATACAATGATTTTCATCCCAACATAAAAGAAGAGGAAGAACATAATATAATCCAAGATATTACCGAAATGACGACGTAGATATAGCCAAAATGCTAGAGAGCTCTTATGTTTGGTACCTTGAAGAAGAAGCAATCTATTCTTACTATGAAATCCTCAAATAAGTTGACAAATATAACAATGACAATCCTATTGTTGCCATTTCCTTTGTTTACTGGAGATTACCTGCAAATGCAACGTTTCTTAACTTCCTTACAATGGTCCGTGGATGACGCTCACCACCGTCACGTTAACCATTTTGTAAAAATACGAACTCCATACGTGTATCTATTACTCTTCTTTGTTTTGGAAAGAATACAAATTCAAAAACCCATTTTTTTGTTACTAATGAAATTTGTTAATTTATTTGCAGGATATTCACTATTAAGGTCATGAGCTAAAGGAAGCTTGAGTTTCTATTGGGTATCATTTATTTCAATTAAGAATAGAGTTGTTTTAACTGAAAGTTTAAATCTTTGTTCTAAAAGAATTTGAGACACTACTTCATCTTTCGCTTTGTTTATAGGATATCACATATGTAAGTGGAAAAATTATATTTTTTGGAGGATGGCGGACTGGACTGAGATTATAAAGAAATTATCACTAATGGATAATATACTTTGAAACTGTGTGGCTTTGGTTAAATTATCGGTGGCTTTGGTTATATCCCGAGATGAAATGTAGAAGCCAATCCTTAATTGCATGCCAAAACATAGAGTTTTGAATTTTTTCCTCTCTGTAGTTAGAAAACTCAGAAATAAACTTGACCAACCATCTTACTTTTTAAATGTTTATAAAATAAAATGAACACTCATAAGAACCAAGCTTTGTAGGAGATGATATAAGCTAGCACCGAAGTAATCAACAGTACAGTTTATGATAATGGGTTGAAGAGTAAAAGTGATATAGTAGTATTTGGTTATATACTTATATGTAATAAAACATGTCTACAACCTTAAATAAGTGAAAATAGTGAATTGCATTTGTCGCCAAAAGTTTGTAATGTCAAATTCTGCCTAAGTACTTAAATAGAAAATCGAACACGAAAGCAGAAATTGATGATACATCAGCAAACTTCAAATTAAGCTAAAATTGATGTTTTATAATGAAGAATGGAGAATCAATCATTCACAAGTTGAAAAACACATGTGTTTCTTATTCAAATCAGCCATAACAACAACAATAAGATGATGTAACATTACTTCATTTCATGTACTTTGTTTTCTTTTAGCTTACTTGGGAACCGTATGTCCAGCACCCTGCAATTACCACAAAAGATATAACATTTTTCCAAAGGAGATGGCTTATAGGAGTAAAGTTATGATTCAATGCTTGCCTTGATTGTTAAGAATGTGAGATTGTTCGCATACCCTTGCGTATACCTGAAAAATATGCAAGCGCTCAACAAAAAATCTTGTATTCGAGTAGAAGAAGAAAGGACCGAAAAGATTACCCCACGACTTAGTTTTTAGATATCCATGCCCTCCATTCATCAACCACCTTGTATCCAAGAGATCTTGTCCAAGCCTGAGAGCCAGTAAATGGAACACACATATCGTGATCTCCGCTTCAAAAACAAAACTTGTTTCTTGATTTTCTATACTTACGTCTATGGCTTCAGATTCATTTTTAAACTGTTTTGTTTTAAGTACCTGTAAATGAGAGCTCTATACCCACTTAGAGTGAGGTCTCTATGGAATCTAATCATGCTTCCTGCATCATGATGGAGTGAGAGTTATCCTGTGCAAATTTCCCAGCTTCCAATCTCACAAATCTGTCAATGTTCCAAGATAGTCAATAGTTTGAAACTAAACCAAAGAACCCATGAAACTGAGATTGAAACGTAAATGTTGTACCTTGAAGTTAAGAACAAGCTTTACCCCTTCTTTGTTCCATGTAACATAACAAACAAATGGAGAGAAAAAGCTCAAGAAGTTGCATATTCGATTACGTTAACACATGAAAGGAGATGATACATATATATATAAATATTACCTTTGACAACTTCTAAAGCAAGAGTTGGGACATAGATTCCAGCGTAAGATTCTCCAGAAATGAAAAACGGATTCGCTTGAAACTCTGGAAACATCTGAAACCACTGGTGAAGAACATTCGAAAGAAAGAAGCATTTAGTAATTAGTAATCAGAATTTACACCAAAAAGACTGAAAAGCATTTCTTAACATTCATTAACCTTGAATCAGTGAAAATGATCTATCTCAATCTCAACATACATGATAAAAGTCCGAGGGAGACAACCAAAACCCCAAAACTGAGGCTTGATGAAGGGTCGTCAGATTCTTTAGGATTTGAGAACCTTATTTTGTTAATTAAGGGCTATACGATTTCTTTTCTACTTTTGCGGGCTTCTTTTCTACTTTTGGAGGCTCTTCTCCGTAGAGCTAAAGGCGTCACCTCTTGTTTTTTTTACATTATATCTCTTGTTGCTTCGTCGTAACTCTTACTTTGGCTTCCTCTGTTCTCATTCACAAACAAAGTTTTAATTATGTGAACCCTAATTCGGAGATACACTCAAATCTAGAAGAGAATTCAAAGGACGAACTAATCTGTTATTCATCGAGTGCATGAAGAGGAAAACCTGAGATGTTATTGTTCTCGGGAAGAGAAGGTAAAGGGAGATCCATTTGGAGAAGGAGAACGTGTGTGAGAGGTATGTTGTGCCTGAAGATGGAGTGGCCATGGCAATTAGGGAGCCATTACTACGGTATACAATATTTAATTCGACATAGTGAGTGTTGACAGTAAGAAAATGTGAAGAGATTTGAGGTTTATGAAGGGAGATTAGTTTGGAGGTTGTGTTGTTACGACATTTGAATCGTCGTTTGAGCTTTCGTTACGTTGAATTGAATCGTCATTGTTATAGGAAATTTTAGGTTATGAAGTCGATGAGAAAGAAAGCGAGAAGATGCTAGGATGGATGTGGACTTGGGCCTGTGGTTTGGAATGTTATTGGATCATCATATGTGGTTCATTAGTGAGCTTCGTTCTGTTCTACAATCGCATGAGTTGTCTAATGACTTGATAAATTAGAAGATGACATGTCAAATTCATTGGTTGAGGAAATTCATATTTCTTTTGCTTAGGTGGCATGCCTTAGAGACCAGCAATTCTTCTCCTTTTATAAAGGAGATTGGGCCTCTTCAAACAACATCGATTGGGTCTCTACTAGGTTTTACCATGAGCCTTCAGTTTCTAACATAACAAATGAAAATCAGGTTTCTTTCTCACTACTTGGTTCACTATGGTTCTTTAATTTAGGTTTATTTATATAATTATGTAATTTAAGATGATTCTTGTAAACAATTAAGCACTAAATTTATGCATATGAAATCTTCTTTATATAGAAGGGAAAGAATTTGTAGACTCTGAAGAGTCTCTGATCCGGTGAGATCCCTTTCTTTTTCTTCTTTTTTTCTGCAAAAGCTAATACAAAAGATTAGAAATCCAAAAACCAAAACTTAGAAGAATTCAAAACATAAAATCAAAAATTTGGATTGCCTTCCACAAGAGCGCTTGTTTAAAGTTATTAGCTCAACTCCTTATCGATGATTAAGCTTCCGGTGAATCCACCAAAGGATTGGTGGCTCCTTTAGCTTCTCTGGCCGTGAGTTTCTCATCTCCTTAGAGGGGTTTGAGGCGCGTCTCCAACGTCATAGTGGACAACAATAACTTTAGGGAAAAGCTTCAAAGTGTTCCAAAGCTTCTTGTCGATGGTCTCCTTGGGATTCGTCTCATCCTCTTTTGGCACAATAATCTTAATCACGTTGAACATATTTGTGAGGCCTTCATCAACAACTCTCTCTAGCTCGTCAATTTCCTTGGTTGTTATGATCGAATTTACATCCTTGTAAATCTCCTCACACTTTATATTTGGCGGTTTTACAACCTTCTTAGATTTAGCATTTGAAGCTCTTCTTTAGCAACTCGTAATCTTCTTATATGATATCCGGAGTCTAAACTGGGCTCCATAACCTTAGTTTCATTCAAGGCTATAACACTCCTCGTGTTCACTTCGTGGTAGAAGACGTTCTTGTTAATCTTCACGAAAGAGATTATTCGGTAGGGAAAATCAACAATGGCTCATGCGGTTGCTAAGAATTGCAAACCAAGTACCAATTGGTTAAGCTTTCCAGTCTTAATCTCTAATACTTGAAAGTCAGTAGGGCCAACACCATCTCCTACTTTCACTATGACTTTTTCAAGCATTCCATAAGGCGTAGAAGACGATAAATCTGCATAGTCTATGTAGACTCTTGATGATTTGAAATCTTAGCATTTAAGCTCCCTTGCCATGGCCAACGACATGACATTAAGATTAGCTCCAGTATCACACAAGCACTCAAAGACTTAAATTTCATTTATAGAGCATGGAACAATGAACTTGCCCGGATTGTCGATTTTCTCAAGTGGCTGCCCCTTAAACCTTCTCTTGTAAATTTTTCTAGACTCTTTGGGTCGTCGTCCCTCCACTAGTTTTGGGACCAATGTAGACTCTACCTTAAGTGGTTTAGAGGCAACCACAAGTGTATCTTCAATGGTGGAAACAACGTTGCCAAACTTCTTCGATTTCACCTCATCTTGTTTCCAGACAGCTTCACTTCTTTGAGTAAGTTGGACGTCCATCTTGGAGGCATGGGTCCAAATGGAATCAATCTTGGTATTGAGCCCAGTATAGACGTTATCAACCTTTTAGGTTATCTTCTTAGGTTGACCAAGAGCTTCAAGTAGTTGATTTATCATCTCCTCAACTCTCGTATCTAGAGAGAATGTTGCACTAGGCTTAGTGAAAGGGAACGGCTGCTTCACTTGGTATATACCCGATGAGTAGGGTTGTTGCCTAGGATGGTATTGGGCTTCTTGAGTGGCGTTTTGGTTAGGATATAACAGATCTTGAGGGTTCTCCACATTGTTACATCAGTAGGACATATTTGGATTTGATCGATAGTTATTGTTGTAACCTTGATTTCCATAGTTACCTCCAATGTAGTTGACTTCCTCTAGATTATCCTCTAATGTGTCTTCGAAGTTCTCCATATTAGGGCTGAAATTTGGACCAACAACCTCCTCAATAGCATGAACTCCATGATGAGCTAAGTAGTTGTGAAACCATGGTCTTAAGATCCGCAATTTAAGTTGATTCGAATGAAGATCGTGTGGGGTTGATACTCCTATTGTAGTCTTGGGAACAATGAGAATCACTTGCATCAAGGTTCTTGATATACTCATATATTTATCGCTTTCATGTGTATATTTGCATCCCTTTATCACCCCTTTTGCATCTTTTGTCATCATTTATAGTGCATTTAGTCTAGATTAGCTTATACTCACATCTTAGGACCTTAGTTTAGGTTTTGTACATATTTTCTTCTCTTTTACCCTTTTCGGGTTGTATATGTGGATAAATGGTGATATCTGGCTAGCTAGAGCCTAGAGGAGTGCAGAGGATGTGAATCTGGGTGCAAAGGAGCGGAAAAACTTAAAGAATGAAGCAGAGGAACAGTTCGGGAGTATCAGTTGAGACCGATAGACCGCGCAATTAACCATGGTACGAAGAACAGAAGAAGATTTACTGACCGCGGTAAGATGGTTGGCGTATCGATCAAGACCGATTGAGAAGACAACCAATACCCCATGGTATCGGTGAAGACCGATGAACAAAACCCGTATACCGTTCGAGCAAGCACGCGTACCGGCTACTGACCGCCTGGACTGAAGACGGACTACGAAGCCTATCGGTCACACACCATGTGGGTTGTGACCGATACCTTATACATTTTGTTGACTTTTTCGGACCATTTTATTGTGTTGACCCGCGTTGACTAGGGTTCACCCAGATACTATTCACAAGGCAGTATAAATACCATCTTTTAGCCATGTGAAGAGTAAGCGGATTCTCCTGATTTTAGCTACACTTTAGTTTTTCTTTGAGATATTAGCTTCCTTAGTACATTTGTCGACATTGAATGTGCTAAGTACTTCTTGTTTTAGTTTTAATCAAGTTAAAGTTTCCATCTTTGCATCTTCTTTAATCGCTCTTTATGATTTCAAGTTCCCTGCTTTCTTCGAGCTCAGTTATTGCTTTTACCATAGCCATGAGTGAGTAGTCTACTTGTTGAGCTCAAGAGTAGTAGGTTAGGACTTATAAAGCTTGGTTAAGGTTGTAGAAGGTCCAACGCAAAAGATCCTCGAGCTTAGTTGAGCTCAATGCTTGATTTGAGACTGATCACTTGGATCTTGACCTCAAGCGATCCCCTGCCTGACAGGTGATTGTGGAAATGCTTGACCGACCTTTTGCTTAACGTAGTGTCCTCGACCACGACAGTGATGTAGTTGCGTTGTGTGGGCTCGATTGGTCCTTGTTCTATAAAGCTTGGAGAGTCTATGAGTCTCGTCACGATAATGAAGCAAGAAGAGAGACTCGACAAAGGAGTATTGTGCCACGACAGTGGGTGTGCTTATCTATGTGGTCCATGCCCTAGGTGGTGCTTAAAGAAGAGACCTTTACCTCCTTTAACCTCGCCTTAATAGTCTTATTTAGTTGCTACTTTGAAAGCTCATCTCTTTAATCTTATTGCTTCTTGAAATCGTATTCTTTACTTTTAAAGTTCTTACCTTTCTTTAGTTTATAGCTCTGTGACTTGAAACAAAACTTCTCTTATGATTGCTTAGCTTCTTTTGAATGTTTTATGGCTTAGTATTTTGTAACCATGCTTCCTTGTGTTCGATCCCATCTATGATACAATTGAGTGGTGAGTTAAGGTTTTAGCATTGCATTGGTTTATTTGTGACATTTATTTTTGCTTGTTCTTGCATGCATAGAAAATGACTCATCCGTTCTCAATCAATAGATTAGCTTCAGGTAGAAGCTTGGTCCTGAAATTTCCATTACTCGTAACATTCAAAGATGTTTGATGCTTGTAATCAACTCCATTATAGAAAATGTGCCAAAGGTTTCCTTCAGTGAAACTCTGGTTACGGCAATCCCTAGTGTACTCCTTGACACGTTCTAAAGCCTCAAAGAAAGATTTGGTCGCTCCTTGCTTGAAACTTGAGATTTTGTTCCTCATGGAACTCGATCTTTGCTTCGTGTAAAATTGGTTTAGGAAAGCTCCTTTGTATTCGTTCCAAGTGGTAATGGATTGAGGGGGGCAGTGACTTCATCCATCTAAGCGTCTTGTCGTTCAAAGAAAACGAGAAGAGCTTGCACTTACAGTAGTCAGTTGGAACTCTATTAGCACGAGTAGTACTACAGATTTCCGCAAAGGTATCGATATGGTCAAGCGGGTGCTTGGATGGCAAACCATGGAATTGGCTTTTCTTCACCAAGGCTATGATTTGAGGCTTGATCTCAAAATCTTTCCTTTGTGGAAGTGGTGGACGAATTGGGTTTATAATCAAGAAGCAAGCATCGGAGGAATCGACATCTCCAATGATTTGTTGTTGAAGCTGAGGCGAATGGGGCTTGTATTTTGTGTTGGGGCTGCTGGAAATTGGCCTTCCCCTGTTGTTGAAGTTGACAAGCACGATGCTGGTTCTTTTGATTGACCGGTGGATTAAGGTGTTGATCATCCACACGATGTTGATTTCGCACAAGGTCGTCGAGAAGCTTGTCGACATTGTCATTGACATTGTCACGAGCACGCGGGTCAAGACGTCCATCAATGTGTAGGCCAACCCCTTGGCTCAAGTTATACTAAAAGTAACCGAAAAGGAAAGAGAAGGTGCAAAACCTAAGCTAAATGTCTCAAAATACTAACTAAAATGCATGCTTAAATGGGTAAATTACGGAATTATCAGGTTTGTGTAGAATCAAAATATTCAAGGCATCTTTACAAGTCTGTGGAGAAGTCAAACGATTTACTTGGTGGTGGAGAATAAAAAATTTTAGGTCAGATTGTGGTGGAGAATACAAATCAAATGAATTCTCAGAATTTTGTTATACACATGGAATCATTCATCAAACTACAGCTCCTTATACTCCAATGCTAAACAGAGTTACTGAAAGGAAAAATAAAACGCTTAAGGAGATGATGAATTTAATGTTAAAAATTTCGGGAGCACCACTTAGTTTATGGGGTGCAGCAATTCTTACTGCAAATTCATTATTGAATAAGATTCCCCATAAGAAGAGTGATAAAACCTCATATGAGATGTGGGAAAATAAAACCCCTTCATATAAAAATGTGAAAGTGTGGGGTTATCTTACAAAGGTTCAAGTACATTTACCAAAAAGAAATGTTATCGGACCAAAAACGGTGGATAGCGTTTACATTGGTTCTGCGAAAACAATGCCGCACATATAGATTTTTAGTCATAAATATGAAAATGCGAAGGTAAATGTAAATACAATCCTTGAATCAAATGAGGCCGAGTTCTTTAAACATATTTTTCCTTTCAAAGAGGCAAGAGTTTCGAGTACTAAACGAGTACGTGAAGTTGAAGAAATTGCCTCAAAGGTTCAAGAAGAAAAAAAATGAACCAAGAAGAAGTAAAAGAGCAAGAAATCTCCAAAGAATTTGGTACTGATTTTATGACGTACTTAAGTGAGCATGAACCGCAAACGTATAAGGCTGCAATGGAATCTCCAGAAACACCTTATTGGAATGAAGCAATCCAAAACGAAAAAGAATCTATTATGAATAGCCATACATGGGAATTGGTTGATTTACCACCGGGAAATAAACCAATTGGATATAGATGTATATTCACAAAGAAGTAAAGATCGGATGGATCGATTGATAAGTATAAAGAAATATTAGTGGCAAAGGGATTTTGTCAAAAGAAAGGTCTTGATTTCTTTGATACATATTCCTCGGTCACCAGAATTACTTCTATAAGATTGCTAATAGCAATCGCTTATATATATGATTTAGAAATTCATCAAATGGATGTCAAAATGGCATTTTTAAATGGTGAATTAGAAGAAGAAATATATATGGAACAACCTGAGGGCTTTGTAGTCAAGGGTCAAGAAAATAAGTTTGTGAACTTGTAAAATTATTGTACGGACTCAAACAAGCACCAAAACAATGGCATGAGAAGTTTGATCATACAATGAAATCTTATGGTTTTACCATAAACGAGTGTGACAAATGTGTATACATTAAGCAAACCAAAAATGATATAATCATTTTATGTCTCTACGTGGATGACATGTTAATAATGGAAACAAGTAAAAACATTATTAACACCACAAAGAAGATGTTGTGTGATAATTTTGAAATGAAAGACTTGGGATTGGCTGATTAAATTCTTGGAATTTAAACGAGATACCAATGGTTACTTACTCACTCAATCTCATTATGTGGAGAAAGTCTTAAATAAATTTAGTCACTTTGATGATAGACCGGTTGTTACTCTGTCTGATCCGACGTGCAAACTTTCAAAGAATGAAGGTGAAAGTGTGTCTCAGTTAGAATACACGCAAATAGTTGGGAGCCTTATGTACATTACAAATTGTACAAGACCAGATTTGGCTTACTCATTGAGTCGATGAAGTCGATATTCAAGTAATCCAAATAGAGAACACTGGCATGCTTTAATTAGAGTACTGAGACACTTAAAGCATACAATTAATTACGGTCTGTTTTTCACCAAATATCCTCCTGTTTTAGAAGGATATAGTGATGCGAATCGGATCTCTAGAAGTACGAATAGTAAATCCACATCCACAGGTGGTTATGTGTTTACACTTAGTGGTGGTGTTGTGTCTTGGAGATCTCTGGAAGTACGAATAGTAGATTCCATTCTACAATGGAATCTGAATTTATCGCATTAGATAAAGCTGCGGAAGAAGTCGAATGGCTTAGAAACGTTTTAGAGGATATTCCATTGTGGCCGAAGTCGGTTACAGCTTTATGTATTGATAGGAAAATCAAGGTAAAAATGCAATATACAATGGAAAATCAAGGTATTATAGACGAAAACATGCCACAATAGAATTGCTTTCCAATGGGGTGATAGCATTGGATTATATTAGATCAAAGGAAAACTTGACTGATCCTTTGATTAAAGGCTTACCAAAAGAGCATGTCATATTTACATCGAGGAGAATGGGTCTTAAGTCAATATAATGAGTCACCACTTGATGGAAACCGAACCTAGCAACATTGGAGATCCCATGATCTAGGTTCAATAGGTAAACTGGTAGGAGAAGACTCAAAGAAGAATAACATACATTTCTCATTCCTATGAAGTAAAAGTATGTATTCGTTGACGTTTAATGGTTGAATATTTTATTCTTAATAACGTTAATAGCTTTTGTAAAAGTGGGATAGAATTGACTATCTTTAATTTATGAAACATGTATGAGAGTGATGTCGGGTCGCATCTATGAGAATTGAGGTGGCTTAATTATCTAGAGCTCTCATGAATACGAGATATGTTCAGGACCAAAACGAACACAACCGTATAAATTTGAAATGTGAAGATGAAATATGTGTTTCACTTATTTTCTAGATTTACTATAAAACGTGGTTAATTCAAAACTAAAGTTCATTACCCACAAAGTAAATCTGATAAGTTGTAACTAGGAAATGTTCAAGTCCATAAGACACCTTTTTCCGATGGATATGATTCTATTTTTTTATAAAGTTACTAGAACTTATGTTCTATTCAAATATGGGGTACTCATAAGTTTGAATAGAAAATGTGGGGTATTGTTAGAGTTAAAGAAAAAGATTAATTTTAACATTGTTTAATGAAATGTCACGTTAACGACAAGTTTAATTATTATGAAAAGTCATATCTTCTTCTTCGGGAAAATTCCTGAAAAATTTCCAAACTTAATTTAATTTGCTGAAAAAATACCCAAACTTTTTTGGCTTCCCGATTAACACACAGACTATTTAACATTGTTATTTATATACTCGAACTTTCAAAATATTTTGGTTTTACTACATCAAAATTAACGGTGTTAACTAGATTAACGGAAGTTAATAATTTCCGTTTACTTTTACTTTACAGGCGTTAATAATTATGGTAAAAACAGTTTTGTCCAATCTATTTTGTCCTAAATCGATTTGGGATTTGAGTGGAAGAACCCTAAAATTATTTTTCTCATTCTTCAACAAAATTCGATGGGGAATCAAGGGTTTGAACATGGGTTTTACGTTCTGAAAGTAGAAGAGACAATAAGATCGAGTAGAGGGTAAAGACGTGTGAGGGCAATCGGAGAAGATGAAGTAATTTTTCGTTCAAATACAAAATCAATTTGTCTCTTGTTTTATTCTGGTTTTGTGAGGCTCCGATTTGTGTGTTGCTTTCTCCTGATTTGTCTGATTCGATTTCGTGTTTAGTAGTTTTCATATGTTTACGACTTCAAGATCTTCGTCGAATGGAATGATAAAGAGGACCCATATTGTTTAGCTCTGGTTAATTGAACTCGCATATGAGCGTGAACTCTGATTTCGTTCTATCTTCAGAGAGAGCTTGTTTAATAGCCAAAGAATTTTAAAAAAAAAATCTGAAATTGATTTATGGTGTTAGGGTTCTTAAAAAGCTAAATCGAATTAGGGAAGAATGAGAAATAGCAAAACAGTATCAGACACGTGCAATTAAAAATAAACGGAAATTATTAACTTCCGGTAATTTCGTTAACACCGTTAATGTCAGTGTAGTAAAATCAAAACATTTTAAAATTTTGAGTATATAAATAACAATGTTAAATAGTCTGTGTATTAATCGGGACAAAAGTTCTACAAAAAAGTTTGGGTATTGTTTCAGCAAATTAAATTAAGTTGGGAAATGTTTCAGGAATTTTCCCTTTCTTCTTCTTATAATGAAAGGTCATGTCTCTTTTAATTACATATGTATTGGTTCGTGACATGCATAACGAACGGACACGTCCGTTGAGAGAGCACCCCTTTGGTCCTATCCTTTGAAGTACTATATAAATAGATCATGAGAAGTGATTCAAGTACAAGGGATTGTTCCCAATTACTCTCTTTTCTTCATCTCTTAAAACGTTCTAAAAAACATAAAGTAGAGTTTGCAAGGAATTCCAAACGGTGTTTTGTTCGGAGTTCGATAGTTATATCCTGCAAGATAGACGTCCGGGAAACTACTTACACCATAGTAGGGATGAAATTTTGTCTAAGGAGATTTCCATAAACAAGCCTCTATCATCTACAAGTTATCGCTTCGTGATCGAAAGAGAAACCGTCAAGTTTGTCTTTTATATTACACATACATTGTATTTGTATTACGTTTCTATCTAATAAAACAACATCTTCTCTTCTTCTCTTTCTTTCGATTGATCTGCATCTATAGTTTATAACAGTGAAAAGCCTGAACTTTTTTAAAACCTGAGAGAGATTGATTTTAAGAGCTCTTATGGAGACAAGTCTACTTCATACCTTTGAGATTCTTTGAATCTTCTGTATCTCTTTCTCTATCTTTCTGTAGAAAACATATGTCTGAGTAATCTGCTAGTTAGGTTTTAGAGATTTCAAGAGGATTGATGACAAATTGTTAGAATTAGATTACTGTTGGGATTTATTTTCTTGTACATCATCTAGATTGTTTTAACTCTTATTTGATATCGTCTCGAAGGGTTCTTTCATGATGTGTGTATATTGTTTTGAAAGATTCTTTCATGAGTTGTTTCATGATTTTGTTCATGTATAGCCTAGAAAATCAATCAGTTGTTTCTCATCTAGATATGCAACGGTATTGCTCTTTTTTTGTGATGGATCCAAAGAAACTTATTGAGATGGTAGCAAATCCAGAGGAATAGGCGAAAAATTCAACCAAAAATTAGTGGATTGGCGGAACACCGTAAATAGTTTTTGGAGTTTGATTTTGTCTACGGACAAAGGGACAAAAATGTGGAAGTTGGGTTACTTGCGAAGTACACACACGAACAAAAAAAAACAAATTTCTTTTCTACTAGCACTGCTATCCCGATTTAGTTGTTCGATACAAACAATGAGTTTACTCAATCAAGTTTTAAATGTGTTTGTGATAAGAAAAAATATATTTTCTGGCCGGGCCAGAAACTTAGCTCTAGTATTATTAATTTTTAACTTGATAAGAAATAACAAATTTCGTGAAACTTTACAACAGAATGTTCAACAAGTATTGCCAAACAAAATGTCATGCCGTTTTGAAGCGATTTTCAAACTTATTGTTAGAGATTTACGCTTCAATCCCGTCCCAAAACGATTAGTCAATTCACATACATCAAGCACATAAAGCAATAGAAACAATGAACACCATGATTTATTCGCGCTGAGTTCACCGAAGCTACATCTCAGGGGTGGAGACTCTCCTCCACAACTGCATCCAATATGAAGATCGGAAAACACCTCCGATGTGCTTTACAACAAGAAGATCATACACTCTCTGGTTAAACAATCAGAGAGAGTACAAGAAGATATCAAGGGAAGAATATGGCTACGAGCTAAGCCTAGAACAAGATATAACACCTATCTCTCTAGCTTACTCTATCTCTTTATGAGACGCCATGAAGCGCTTGAAAGCGGCTTAACTTAACGAAGAAGTAATCTCTCTGTTTTTATACAAGAAACAGAGTCGGTGGTTTCACAAACCCTAATTACCTCACGTAAATGTGTGGCCCATTAGTATGACTTGTGAAACCCTCTAGTAGATGTAGAGTCTTTACTCATATTGTCCTTAGTTAAACCTTCTTGCTTCTTCAGCGTATTTGACACAAAGCCAAAATATGCTTCTTCGTGTTTACTTCTTTGTCTTGGTTCTTCTTCAAGTTGGATCATCTTCTCACATTCTCCACCTTGAGCCAAGCTTGAAGTCTCCTTGTAAACTGCCCCTTAGAACCTTGACATCCGATTCTCAACTTTGGCACTTTGATCTTCAGTAAACCTGCATAAGTTTGAACTTACACACAACAAACATTTAGTAGATTAAACGCCATAAATCCACTTGAACCATCAATGATAAGACACCATGTTTGATGAGCTCCATATGTGATAACTCAATTGTCATTCTTAGTTATCATCATATTCATCACTCCCATGTCTCTTCTTGAGTGATAAACTAGCTTCCACACTTCCCGTGTCAAGCTTAACTCATCATTGATCTCTTGTTTCTTCATAGTCTTGTTTATATGAGATTACACCCTCATCAAACAACCATTAACAAACTTCAAACCTTGTTAATCCCAACACCATACTCCATAAGCCTTATAACCTATGAACTTATCAACCACACAGCCTCTTCCATAGCCACTGTTACAACCATGAATCTGTTTTAGTGATTGAACTAAAAAACCTGCCTTTCTCTCTGCAGCTTAATATCTTTACTGGAATTTTGATTCTACTCATTCGCATTGAACCTTGAATCAAAACACATTAAACTTGTGTGCAGCAACTCTGAATCATACATGTTTCAAAACCTGAAACAATCCCTAATTCAATACTCTCTTTGTTTAAGCATATCAGACCCGAACTCCTCTTGTACCGCTGTTACTTCTAACAGAACACGCCATCCTACTATCAATACCGCTGAACAGACTTTCGACACAACCTTGGTACAAGAACATGTTTTTAACAAAGCTATTTGCAAACACACTCTTCATGAATTAACTGCAGAAATCTCTAAGTCAAATTTGCTTCATATCTCTGAAACACTCTTCGACTTATCCTGACATGTTTGAACACACTGAATTGAACATCACTTTGCACCGCTGTTATCGCCAACAGAACACGCCGCCTAATTCCACCACGTTAGGAAGACTTTCGAAACAAATATATTTGCACAATCTCTTGTCCAAACTCTTCTGAATTAACAGAACCATTCCACTAACAAACTTGAACCATTGCTAGCTTCTTGAACCTGTCTCATAACTCACAAACATGTGACATGCATGAGACTCTTATTTACAGCCTTTTTGCACTTCACTGTAGAACCTTTGAAGTAACTTCCTCGCTGTAAACACCACGTTGCAATACTTCAAATTAGTATGCAGAACTCCACCAAAAAAACCTTGGTACTTGCATCACAATCCTTCTCAAACTTTATACCTAGAATCTTTCACTTGTACATCAGTTTCACTTCACCGTGCCTCTAATACGAAAGGAATTTCACTTAACAATCCAGCTAGTGTCTTCCTAAAAGATTCCTCCCAAGTTTCCATGTGAAACAACATGACACAGCCAGAATTCTCACCAGCTACTGTCCCCGAATGCAATCTATTTTCCAAGCATTCTCATCCCTTTAAAAATTCTTTCAATTGCTTTCACCTGCTCCTTTAAGATGAATATACTTAACCATGCTCCATGCACTTCCCGTCAAACATACTTGGACAACATATGCAACATCTTGCAAATTTGTCACTTTCAATTTCTCCCAAGAGAATTACCTAAAATCACTTTTCTCTTCTTCCATCTTAAGTTATACGTTGGTCGCAATGACCCTCTGAACCCTGCACTGATAATCCAGATGTCTATCTATCATCAAGCATCCAATCATTAAGAAAGCATTCCATTTTACCTCCTGTTACAACCTTAGTTTGCTTGGAACTTCAGACATCTTTACCTGTTCTTAAACTCTTGTCTTCTTCACACACAACATGAATCATACCCAAAACAGTGACTGATTTCTTCTCAAACTCACGGGCAATGAGCTGATAAACCTTTAACTCAGATTATGTCTTTTGCCTAAGACAACCGAAACAGTCCAAACCTTCGTAGCTCCACCTCGATTCATAATTCACTTCTCTGAATTTGCATCAGGTTTCTGTAATACCAATGACTCCACTTGGAACCCGGATCCATCAAAGTTACTAGCGTCTCTCCAAATGAGACCTACCTTCTGAGTTAACAACTTTTTCCTCACTATTTCTCTTTGATTCATAACCATAAAACCCCTAGTGTACTTGACTGTACAACCATGGCATAACCTTGAACTGTGTCAAGCCTTAGACACTCGTTATTCACTATCTTGTAGCTACTTCTTACAGCCTCTTTCACCCTAGAAGACTCTCCAAGAACACTTTACTTCTAATGAAGTTCCCGATCTGATTTGTGCCACCAGACTAAATAAGAATTGACTGCCTCAATATTATATCCCTCTGACCAATTGTAACATGTTATAGCCTCAGATAACTTATCTCAACACATAACCCATTGTAACATTTGAACCCGCCAGATGTTATGTCCTCTGCAGCACCTCAATTCCTCAAACCCATTCTTAGTTTCTGGAAAAAACTCACACTGTTCTATGTGCCAGTCCAGAAACTAAACCAAAACACTTGAGTAATACCTTGAGATTTACCAAGCAGCACAATACCGTTGAGCCTTTACCAATTACTCTTTCTATAACCAACCAATACACTTTTCTTTCGACTCCTTGTCTTTAATCATGAGAGCCAACAAAAAATCGTGAAACTGTTACTTCGTCTATGATAAAACTGATTTCCCTTATCAACTTTTCTCCACAAGTTCATCTCTTTTAGTCAATTTAAGAACCAACTTGAGCGAACCACTGACAGCTCTAACTTGAGCTTGCTTCAGTTAATCAACTTCTCTTCTTCTTTGACTCTTTGACCAGAGCCACAAGAACCAGAAACATCTTTTCACTCTGTTTCTGTGAAACTGATTTCCTCATCAACTTCCATCTCTTCGATCCCTTTCTTGATGAGAAAGGTCCTTTGTTTGTTCCCTAGAAATTCTCCTTTACCAGCATAAACAGCCCATGAGACACCATAACAGAAACCACAACAAACAGAACATCACCAAGTACTTTCACCTTATACCGGTGAGTCTCTCAAATCCTTTGAGAGTCTATCCTTGAGACTAACCTCTCACCCAAATAGCTCCTCAAATCTGTCCATACTTGAAATCTTTCAGAGTTATCAACCTGCTTTGCTCCAAACAGATTCTTTGTTCCAGTTTCATACCCATTTGCTATAAATGTTCCTTGAATCTCAGACCTTAACATGATGTTTCAACAGCCCTTGTAAACATGGATATCTTTTCCAAGGCGTCCCTTAGAACCATAATCTATGAGTCCTTATAGTTGTTACTTTAACCAAACTTGAACACCATTATTACTAGACATTCAACAACTCAAAAACAAACCAAGACGCAATCTGAGTCACAACAATGAATCTTGACTTTCCACTTGTTGAAAATAGTCTACATCCATGTATTCTACCAAGATCTTGATTCCTTAACCTTAAGCATCCATGAGTAAACTTGAGTATAGACATCACATCAATACCATGTGATTTTCAGCGAAAAGCATACCAATTTCCTTACAGATTTGAGCCTTGAGATTATGACTCCAATTTGGTTTTATGTAACCTTGAGTCACTTGTACGTATCACCGGAAACACTAACCCGAGCTTCCTCTTAGCCAATCACAAGTAGCTTATAACCTTGCAGCAAAATAACCTCTTGTACAAGACAAGATCCACCAAAGAGAAATTAAACTCACCGTGAGAAGTGTCTTGAGAAATCTCTGGTTTTTCTACGAATCTGGTTTACCACTAGTTCATCTCATCAAGAGAGAAGATCCTTCAACCCATATTCATACATTCTCACTAACCTCAAAGCCAAGCTTTCTTATTCTTCCTCTTTTGGCTTTCTCTGGTTTCCTCATAGAGATAAAACCGAAGAATTTTGCACAGGAATGAGACTTTTCTCTTCACCATCCATCAACTCCACCTTTCAATTACTCGACGGAATTTTTCCCTTTACCTCTTCCCCATAGCGCAAACAGACCTGATGTAATCTTCGATCGAATATCGGTACCTCTTTCTCTCTGTGTTGGTCGGAGTTTGCGTCGCCCAAGGATCCATTTTTTTATTCTTCTTTCTCGAATTCTTTGGTTTCTTCTCTTCTTCTACATATTCATGATGCCCCCGAGTCTATTCAGAATCACGCATCGCCCTTACCGGCGAAATTTATGATCTTTAGCATCTATCTAAATCATTCTTCCTCTTCTCCTTATCTCCCTTACTCAACAATCTCATTATCAACCTCAACATCACCGATCTCATCTTCATCGAGCACCAGGTACATTACTATCCATATACCTAACCTCATGAATCTTACTTTTCTTCTTTTCTCCCTTGGCTAAAACACTCTTCTCACTACAATCCTTTTACCTTTCTTCTTCTCTTCTTTACCAACAAGATTCTTATCGGTTTCAAAAGCATCGAGTTTGAACTTCAAATCATGCACAACTTGATAAATCGGCAATGTTCAACTCTCAAAGACCAAAAGTATTTCCCCTTACAAGGACGGCATCACATTCTCCGCAATTTCATTCCTTTTCATCGACAATTTCCCAACTTTGATGACACTACACGTCCATGTCCTCATCATGATGAACATAGCAAATCCAAAAGCTTTCTCCATTTGCCCATTCCAGTTCTTGTGCTTCAAATCAGTCGCCACGAGAATCTTCTTTCTTGTGGAGAATTTCTTACCAATTATAAACCTCAGAAGCAGATGAACCACTTTCCGATCAGTGAAAAACACATCGTAAGCATGGATTTTACCATCTAATTATGATTTTGAGTCATCTATGTGGACTTTGTAATGTTAAAATCTAACGTTAAAAGAGGGATAAATATGTCTACGAGTGGCTTATTTTTTTATTTTTAGAACTTTTTTGATCCATTTTCATAATTTTCCGTTTTTTCTTTTGCAATTTTGGGCCTATATCCTTGGTCCAACTTACTTTCTCCAAACGAAATATCTTATCAATTTGCAGCAGGCCCATCTTGCCCATAGAGAGATTTAATGACTTGAGTCCTAAGTCATCTTCACGCTTCTTCTTTAACAACAAAGAAAGAAAACCACCGGCAACCCTTTTCTCCATTGCGACTCCGATCAACAACCAGCTCCTTCTGGTAAGTTCCTTGTCACATGAAACACCCTTTAACCTTTGGTGTTCGTGACTAACTCCCAAAGCTCCGTTGAATTATAGTCATGTCGTTTTCTCAAAATCCAACAGAAACAAACCGGATACTACATTTACCCGCAGTCTCCACGGCCATGAATCACTCTTCCCTCTACGTTATTGACATCGTCAAATAACATCCACCGATACTTCTTCGGATCCTTCTCTTCTCTTCATAGTCAGTCTCGTTTTCTATCTCAGTAAGATACGTTGTCTTAACCGGCGACTTCCCCGCCATAAAACTGAGTCGTATCAATCAAACTGATTGTATAGACCTTGAGACCACAAACATCTCTTGTTCCTCCTAGTTAGATATGAATCTAACACTTGAGCAGAGACTTCAACTGTGGAAGCCGGAATTCGCACAATTAGATTTGTAAGGGTTTCGAGAGGAAGCAGAAATTTCTGAAGATAAGCTATGAAGAACAATGATGAGCAGAGAGAAATTAGGGTTTGTAATTGCTTTGTATTGCTTGTGTGATAAAAATTGTGAATGTCCCCCCTTTACAAGTGTTTCTGTCTTCCTATATATAACCCCCTAAGTCGGCTAAGCCTTTTTCTAAACCTTCGCGGATTGCCTTTTACGCCTATGTCGGTCGAGCCTATGTGGGCTTCGTTGCTGGGCTTTAACGCGTTGAACCTTCTGGAACCTTCGTTGATGTTCTGACGGGCGACGAAGGACCTGAAGCCGATGGGAGTGGCTTGGGCACCGATGTCAGCTGCCTGGACACCGATGAGGCCAGGCACATCGGTGTCACTGGGCAGTGACATCGGTGCCACTGCCTGTCGTCGGTGTCACTGCTCAGTGACGTCGGTGTCAGGCAGTCTTGGTCTCTGCAGCGCCTCCTGTTGGCTCTGTGACCTCTCCGACGCTGCATTCATGACTTCTCCTGAGGTGAAGATAGCTTTGAAGGTTCTTTCACCAGGCAGAAGGTTCAAGGGACTTAGGGGTTTTCAGGAGGTCTTCACCCTTTCTTGCAGGTGGAATGACTTAGGGGTTTTTAAGAGTCCTTCACCCTTTCTTGTAGGTGAAATGACTTAGGGTATTTCAAGAGGCCTTCACCCTTTCTTGTAAGTGGAATGACTTAGGGTCCATATTATCTCTGCCCGTTGAAATATGCTCGTTGCTTATCATAACTTTGAACGTCAACGTTCAGCGGGTGAAATCCGACCCCAACAGTTAGCCCCCCAGCTCGGTAGTGTTAGTGATAACAGTGTCGAGTTTAAGGACCATTGGGCGTTGGAGTTAGCTGTTCAAAGTTATGATGCTGTTGTTAGCATGATGCTATAGGCCTGAGCCTTTAGTGTTGATAACACTGTGAACGTTATTTTTCGTTCTTCGAAGGTTTTAAGACTTCGTGTTCTGCTTGCGAGAGCTGATAGCGTTTGCTGTTGATAATGGTCTTTATACTTAAAGATTTAAGACCTTGCTGAAGATTTAAAGACTTCGCGCTTCGCTTGTTGAAGCTGATGATGAAGATTTTAAGACTTCATGTTTTTGTGAAGATTTTAAGACTTCGTGCTTCGCTTGTCGAAGCTGATGATGAAGATTTTAAGACTTCGCGCTCAGCTTGTAGAAGCTTTGATTGTTGGATTCAGGCCTTTAGCCTATGTAGATAGTAAGACATCTTTGCTTTAAATCTTGAATTTGGCTTATGGATTTGTCAAAATCCTCTTGATTTTTGATGATGAACCAAAAATTCTTTTTTTGTTTTTGATCTTTGATTTTGGTTGTTAGTGGAAATCTCTTGACTTGGATTCTTGGTTTTGTCGATGTAGGTAAACTTGTGTTCATGGATCCAAAAAGTCTTGGGTTGTCCTCCGCGTTTGATGGTGACGAACCCGACTTCACCGACGGTGATCGAGAGTCTACTCGTACCGATGACGCCGACGTCACGCGTCTCCGTCGTCTTGACGCCAAGGACCCGAGGAGTCACGATGGCGGCGCCGATGACGTGCAAGGTCGTGGTGAGGACGCCGATGACCCGATGATGCAACGTCCGGACCCCGATGCCTCTTGGTTCTTCATCGACGACTGTAGAGCCCGATGTCTTGTCGAAGGCTTTGGACCCCGATGTCTTGAGCGTTGACCCCGAGGTTAACACTCATGGACCCGACGTCCCCGCAAGCTTTGTCACCGATGTCCATAACACCGAAGACACGATGGTCGTGCCACGAGGGAGCATAGACCTGTTTAAGACTATGGTGGTACCGAGGACTTGACCTCGAGACCGATGACCCGATGCTACCTCTTGGCTATGTCGATGCATTGTTATCGTCGCTTTCGTCTTTCTACCTTACCTTCCGAGCTTCTAGCGTTGATAGAGATGATGAAGATGTCGAGGCAGACGACGACGACGTCGAGGCAAGCGACGATGATGTTATCGAGACAAACAACGACGTTGAGGCAGACTAATGATACTCATCGTGGACGTATAAGGATTTCAAGAGTAATAATACTCGCTTTGTTGACTAAGTCTTTAGTATAGGTTTAGAGGTCGTTTACACTTGAAACGCCTTTGGCGGTTTGTACCAACGTTGTTGTTTGGTTTGTGATTGTAGAGTAGCAAAATCGCAAATGCGCTTGTGCTCCTTTCCTACCAACGCTTGTTGTTGGGTTTCCGTTTTTACCAACGTGTTGTTGGGTTCGTGATGGTAGGGTAGCAAAATCGCAAATGCGTTTACGCTCCTCTTCTACCAACGTTGTTGTTGGGTTTTGTAGAATGGCGGTGCTTTCCAAACACGTCTGTTCAGAAGCGATCACACCTTTTGACTTGACCAACGTGTTGTTGGGTTTTCTGAATGATTATTCGGTGTATAAACCTAAGTAATCATTGGCAGCTGCTTTTTACCAACGGTGATGTTGGGTTTTTGAATGAACGTTCGGGGTCAAAAGCCCAGGAACTGAACATTAGAATCAGCCGGAGTCAAACGCCCAGAAGCTGATCGTTGTAATTTATATAGCGCGCTTAGGATCCGATGATGGATGTCAATGTGTTCAGGTTCACACATTGTTGCTGTGGCCAGCAGCAACGACAGTGGATTGAACTTTGCTTTTGAAAAGGCTTTGAAGAATCCCTGGAGGATGTAATTGATAACATTGCTTAAATAAGGCTTCGAGTACTCCATAGAGGATGTAAGTGATGAAGTCTATGAGACTTGTGTCAAGTGAATCCTGAGAAGGACGTAGACGAAGTGCTCGAGACTTGTCTAATAAATCCAGAAAATGATGTTTGATGTTTTCCAGCATGGTGGAAGTAAAGGATGGGAGTATACGAGTATACGTACCCCACTCCCCCCCTCCTTTTACGGAGGAGGGCAACTGAACTCGTCCGGAGACAAGCTGCCTACGTACCCTTTTGCAAGGATCAAGTCGCCTCGTAGTTCGTTCTAGAGGCCTCAAGAGGTACTAGTGGCAGTACCCTTCGAGTGCCTTGCAAACTACTAGGGAGTGGTGTGGGAGGTTTTTCGGTGATGTAGGCTCGCGGTGGTGACATGCTGCAGACCTTGCTACTTGCAGACGCGTTGGCTTTGCGTTTTCAGTAGCTTCTGCGAGCTGTAACTGCTATGGAAGGTCGGTCAAATCATTGACATGTTCGGAACTGGTCCTTCTCCTCTTTCGTGATTCTTGAGGTGAAGATTCCTCCTTCTTTTTCTTGGTGTTCCTCAGCTTGTGCTCTGCCATGAAACACATACGAGACTCCTTCTGGTTGCCCCATTTCGTTTTTACGCCGATGGGTGTAGGAAACTTGAGGCATAAATGGTATGTTGAAGGCACAGCTCTCATCAGGTTGAGCCAAGGAGTCCCCATGATCATGTTGTAAATTCCTGGATGATCGGAGACGGTGAAGTCGACCATCTTCTTAACATTGCCAGCTTGGACGGGAAGGCGAATTGTTCCTATCGTCATAGTTGGCTCGCCAGAGAAACCTGTTATGGGTTTAGGCCTCCCTTTGATCGTGGATAGGTTAATCTTCATTCGCTCAAGTGTTTTCTTAAAGATGACATCCACCGAGCTTCCTGTATCAATAAGAACCCGAGCGACGTTGAAGTCGTAAACAGTCAAGTTGATTACCAGAGGATCATTGTGTGGTTGATCGAGACCCTCAGTGTCTTGCTCGTCGAAGGTGATAGGGTCGCTGGAAAGCCTTGGCTTTGCAGGTGTTGATATGTTCGCGCAGACGTCAGCGCGGCATTGGTAAGCTTCGATCGTAGTCTCATTGTCAGCACAGTACTGCGAGCCTCCCATTATCATGTTGATATCTTCGTGCTGGTCCTCGTTTTCCATGCCATCATCGCGACGTTGGCGCCTGGGAGTATCCACTTGTTGTTCGGTGTTGGCAGGAGCTTTCTCCTTGGGTTTGAAGTCTGACAGGCTGACGTTGCCTTTCAAAGTGCCTTCAGTCAGTTTGGCTATGAGCTGCTGCCCCAACTCCTGACACTTTGCAGTTGAGTGTCCATTTGCCTTGTGGAAATCGCAGTATAACTCTTCGTCATACTCCTTAGGTTCTTCGTAACCCGACGACTCCACTTGGTAGTTATGGACTCCTCTGGATCCTCCCTCGTATTGGATGTAGGCGGGATTCACACCATTCCTAGCACGGACTTCTTCTTCGGTTCGAGCGAAGTCAGCAGCACGGTGCAGAGTGTCTTGGATCGTCGTTGGCGTGTTGAGACTCATCTCTTGCCAGAATGGAGATGGACACCGAAGTGCTCCTCGCAAGGCTTCTAGGGCTGACTTGTTGCTGATACCTTCAACCTTTGAAAGCGTGTTCTTGAACCTTGTCATGAAAGACCGAAGACTCTCGGTCTCGCCTTGTTTGTTATTCCATAGTTCCGAGTCGTAGATTTTCCGCTCCATAAAGATGTTGTAATACTGCACGAACAACTCGGAAAGCTGGAGGAAAGTGTGAACTGAATTCTTCTCCAGCTTGTAGAACCATTGAAGGGCAGGCCCCTTGAGACTTTCTACGAACAGCTTGCAGTAGACGATGTCCCTTTCTGCTTCTTTAAAGTTTGCTCTCCCCACTGCCACTTCGAATTCCATCAGATGATCCGAAGGGTCTGTAGTTCCTTCGTAGACTGGTAACTTTATTCTTCCGGGGTCGGAGATTTTTGTCTTCGCGATTCGACCGTCGAAGGGTGTGTTCCTTGCTTTTTCTAGTACGTGAGCGATGGCAAGAGCCTTCCCCGTTCCGTGGTGTATCTGCAATTGGGTACGCTTTAGGTCTGAGGTTACCCGATCCATCTGAGCCTTTACTGCAGCGAGCTCTGCAGCGTAAGAGCATTTGAACGCTCCACGCTCTTGCCCTTTTTTGTACCGCTCTTCGCTAGAGTAGTTGGTGTACTCCGAGGTGTCTTTCACGATCTCTGTCTAGGAAGAGCCTGACGCGCTTTGAGTATCAGAGGCGTGTGGTTCTTGTCTGTTGCCTTCTGCACCTTCCGCGCGAACACGCTTTGTAGGAGCTGGTTCTTCTTGATCAGAGATATCCACGACGCGTTCGGGAGACTTGTCCGTTTCCCGACGTGGTGGTGGTGGTGGTAGGTCCTCTGGGTTTCCCCGAGTAGTGCGAGGCGCTGAGAAGTCGAGGCGCTGAGAAGTCGAGGCGTTGAGGGTCGACGCGCGCTCTGAGTCTCGCCGTGTTGGGTCTTTCGCGTTTTCTTCGCGAAAGAGCTTTGAGTTCCTTTGAGTTTTCCTCGATCATCTTGGCTTGCTTCTTCTGCTCGGTAAGGAAGTCTTCTAGCATCTTCTTCACCTCGGTTAGGTCACCATGAGCAGGGGTTTTGGCAGCAGTAGCCTCGACCAAAGGTTCTCTTTCCCGGTTCTCTCTGCGGGACGTGTTCTCTTCGCCCCTCACCATCTTTGAGTTGTTACGTAGCTTTTTTGTGTAAGAAAGTCTCTAGATCCCCTTAGTCGGCGCCAAATTGTGGAAGCCGGAATTCGCACAATTAGATTTGTAAGGGTTTCGGGAGGAAGCAGAAATTTCTGAAGATAAGCTATGAAGAACAATGATGAGCATAGAGAAATTAGGGTTTGTAATTGCTTTGTATTGCTTGTGTGATAAAAATTGTGAATGTCCCCCTTTACAAGTGTTTCTGTCTTCCTATATATAACCCCCTAAGTCGACTAAGCCTTTTTTCTAAACCTTCGCGGATTGCCTTTTTCGCCTATGTCGGTCGAGCCTATGTGGGCTTCGTTGCTGGGCTTTAACGCGTTGAACCTTCTGGAACCTTCGTTGATGTTCTGACGGGCGACGAAGGACCTGAAGCCGATGGGAGTGGCTTGGGCACCGATGTCAGCTGCCTGGACACCGATGAGGCCAGGCACATCGGTGTCACTGGGCAGTGACATCGGTGTCACTGCTCAGTGACGTCGGTGCCAGGCAGTCTTGGTCTCTGCAGCGCCTCCTGTTGGCTCTGTGACCTCTCCGACGCTGCATTCATGACTTCTCCTGAGGTGAAGATAGCTTTAAAGGTTCTTTCACCAGGCAGAAGGTTCAAGGGACTTAGGGGTTTTCAGGA
The DNA here is from genome assembly GCA_900128785.1 of Arabis alpina. Taxonomy (NCBI): domain Eukaryota; kingdom Viridiplantae; phylum Streptophyta; class Magnoliopsida; order Brassicales; family Brassicaceae; genus Arabis; species Arabis alpina. Next base: position 16,323,702 of record LT669791.1, read on the forward strand.
GGTCTTCACCCTTTCTTGCAGGTGGAATGACTTAGGGGTTTTTAAGAGTCCTTCACCCTTTCTTGTAGGTGAAATGACTTAGGGTATTTCAAGAGGCCTTCACCCTTTCTTGTAAGTGGAATGACTTAGGGTCCATATTATCTCTGCCCGTTGAAATATGCTCGTTGCTTATCATAACTTTGAACGTCAACGTTCAGCGGGTGAAATCCGACCCCAACATCAACAAACCATGAAACCCTCTGCATTCTCGTAGAAGCTTCAACATAATTCACCAATTCATCAATCGGCTTCTTCTTTCGTACGAGATCTCGCAGTGTCCATTGAATCCGTGAACCAAATAACCTAAGCTCTGATACAACTTGTTAGGGATTTACGCTTCAATCCCGTCCCAAAACGACTACTCGATTCACATACATCAAGCACATAAAGCAATAGAAACAATGAACACCATGATTTGGTCACCCTGAGTTCACCGAAGTTACGTCTCAGGGGTGGAGACTCGCCTCCACAACTGCATCCACTATGAAGATCGGAAAACACCTCCGATGTGCTTTACAACAAGAAGATCATACACTCTCTCTATCTCCGGTTAAACAATCCGAGAGAGTACAAGAAGATATCAAGGGAAGAATATGGCTACGAGCTAAGCCTAGAACAAGATACAACACCTATCTCTCTAGCTTACTCTATCTCTTTATGAGACGCCATGAAGCGCTCGAAAGCGGCTTAACCTAACGAAGAAGTAATCTCTCTATTTTTATACAAGAAACAGAGTCGGTGGTTTCACAAACCCTAATTACCTCACGTAATTGTGTGGTCCATTAGTATATACTAAAAAAAACGTGAGTTTGAAATCATTTATTTTTAATACTAGCATTATTTATAATTGATGTAAAAAAAGTTTACATCACTTAAAAAGATGATTCAACATGGATCGATGCAATTAATTTATATCAATTATTGTAATTGATGTTTAAATATATCAGTTATAAAAAACTGATGCTAGCATTTACATCAACTAATATAAATGATGTTAATATTTGTAACAATTATAACAATTGATGCCAATCTTTATATCACTTGTAAACAATTGATGTTAAATTAGTATCAACTTTCGTAACTGATTCAAATAATTCTGTCAACTGAATTCGATAATTATTTTGTCAATAAATACGTATGCGAATGTATTTGTTTTTTTTTTGTTTTTTTGCTAAGCATGTGAGATGTAAAATGTAAAATATATATATCATTTTATTATAATTACAATAATAATACAACAAATGGTTAAAATTACAAACTAAAACATATTACTACAAAAATCTAAAGCAAATATATGATTAAAACACATAGTTGGAGTGGTGGTTTGTATGTTTGATAGGCTTCTATGGAGGTCCTAGAAGATTTTTTCTTCCTTGAAAAACTCTTGAATATCTTATGTTTTGCTCGTCTCCCATTGCATTAAAACTTAAAAGCTATTTCCGAACTTCTTTACTTCATCTGTCATAATTTAAATTCTGCAAAAAAAGAAAGAAATTTTTATCACTTACAAGAATTCGATCCAATGTTATGGAATAAACCAAAATATGTACAATTGCATATATATCATTTACGACTATCGGATAAATCAACGAATGAGAAAATTAGTACATAAGAAGTGACAAAGATACCAAAAAAAAAGCAAGCATGAAATTTGAAAACAGAAAGAGTGAGAAAGAGAAAAACAAAAATATAGAAAATAACCATGAATTTATCTACTCTAATCGGCGAGATAAAACACGAACGAGACTGAGAAGTATTTAAACATTATGTAGGCAACGGTAAACCTTATTGCTCATCAATGGTAGATTTTAGTATAGAAAAAATGAGAGAGAGAGTAAACGAAAACGAAGGAAGTTATATTTAATTAGAAGAGATGGTTTTTTTACTAGATTTTAAATTAGAGTAAACAGTTATAGAACAAGGTGTTATAGAACGTGATTAGAGGGAGAGATTTAACAATATGTTGTTATATTTATAACAATATGCCGATATAACCATTTTTGTTTTTTTTCTTCAACTTTCTACGTGAGTATATATTAATAATATATAATGATGTTTTTTATATTAGATAACATTAATTTTTAAAAGTTAATTAGATATAATGATTATTAGAATATATAAATTCCAATTCTTAATGTAAAATTATTAAGTGAAGTAAAGTAAGCATCACTTGTCCAATCGATTACATTAGTTAGCAAATTCATCCATTTGTATCTTTAAATCTAGATAACAAAATTTAGTATCCTTTATATTAATCAATTATAATTACCATCGATTATTATTTTTGATTCATGTTAACTGGCGTTTTATAATTTATATATGTATGAAATATGTGATCTATCTTAGTTTTTACTATTTGTATCAATTATATATTGATTTAAGTTAAAACCATGAACGTCTTTATCATAAAAAATTAAATTTTAATTAACATGTAGATATTTTTATTGATGTAAACTGGCTTTAGTATCAAATTTTATCCAACAGATGTAAAATAGTTAAATACCTACATCATTTTTGGAAATTGAAGCTAAGTTGCATAATTAGTATCGTTTTATTATTGATGTAGAATTTCAATCATTTTTAAAGTGATTTTAACAAAAATTAGTGAATCCATCGATTCCGTAATTGATGTGAATCAATGTTGGGATAATTGTAAAATCAAGACACATTGAAATGTGTTTGGTCCCACAATACATTTAAAAGAGCAAGCTTGTCCCACTAAGATTTCAATGTTTTTCAATACAAAATTACCCCTTATTTTTGTTCAATATATATTGTTTTATATTTTAAAAATTAAATAAGAAAATCTTTAATTACAATGATTTTAAATAAAAAAATTAAGGAAACTGCAAGATATAGAAAATATTTGATCCTAGATTTAGGGGATTTTTCATTAATTTTTAAATTATATATGGAAGAAAAAAAAATTTAATTTTTAATTAAAATGAATTTAAATCATTTATTATAATTGATTTCCAGAAAACATATTTTTCGGTAGTAGTAGACTGTAGACAAAATGAAAGAAATTTTTTCTGTCATTGGTAGACGACAAAAGAAGTGTTAGAATGTGTGTTCTAAAATTCGTAGATCGAAACACAAATAGGAGAAGACATATTCTACAGCAATGAAGAAGATAGACAATCTAGATGAATATAAATTCTTTTACCCGACCGTAGAAAATAGCCGTAGAATATCGATTCTGGAAACCGTAGACGAAAACTATATCATTAATTTTAACCATAGTTTTAAAGTTAAATTTTTTTTGGATATATAGAGATGACTATTAATGATGTATTCTTAATTTTCAGATTTAAAAACAATGTATTTCAAATATTTTATATTTTTTTAAGGGTAATTTTGGTCAAAAATGACAAAATATTTCAAAGGTGTATTCTGACAAAAACAATTTCAATGTGGCATAATTTTGCAAATTCCCCAATAATGTTTTTGTGTCAATTCCTTAAAAATGATGTAAACATTTATAGATTTGTATCAATTTTATTCAATCGATGTAAAACAGGTCAAAAACTATATTAATTATTATAATTGATGTTAAATCATATTATCTTTAGTTAAATCTTTTTGCTTCTTTAGCGTATTTGACACAAAGCCAAAATATGTTTCGTCGTTTTCTTCCCGTTTACTTCTTTGTCTTGGTTCTTCTTCAAGTTGGATCATCTTCTCACACTTATAGTATATATATATAACAGTTTAATTTTAATCAGTTTAAAATTAAAAATTTCACTGGTTATACATGTTTTACTACAAGTGACCAACACGAAATGCATACATTTTATATTAGAAATTTAGAAGAGGAAATTGGTACGTCAAGGTTTTGAGTTGATGAGGTCCACGGCGGAATTGAAGTCACCGTAATCATTTGGAAATATTGCAACTGTAGCTTTTCTAAGCAAGATACATTTAATATACAGAGTTTTTTTAAATGTCAACCAACCAAGAATAATCAGATTTCGTGAAAGCCCAAAGTCTTGCGTCTTTTATTTACATAAAAAAGTCTTGGGGTTTTGTTTTTAGTTGTACAGTAACGTATAGTTTTTTTCTGTAACTATTAGCCACCATTCTTGACTATGTATTAATGCTTTTCATTATTATTTTTCCTAACCCAAAAGGGAACATACATAATTGGATTGATAAGAAAAAAGTCGAAATGCACTTTGTAAACGTCAAAGACTTAGAAAATACACAATATATATATATAACAAACCCAGTTTTTCATCCTAGACCAATTAACAATAGGTACTTACAGTTGTCTATTTAGTTTATTTGTTACTCGAACAATTTTTCCTATAAAGAAAAATATTGTTTCTATAAAATTTGGAGAAAAGAAACATAAGTATAGGGATAGAAGGTTTTAGAAAACTAAAACACTTTAGTCAAAATCACAAATAACAGTCCATTTGAAAAAATCTTTAAATTAAAAACAATTAAATATATTCTTCAAAGTGTCGACATGTATTTACCTAATTATGCATAAATAGCCTGAAACGACGTGGTATAGAGGCATTTGGTTTCGTTATGACATGCCTAAGAATGAATACTTAGCATTGTTGGCGACTTCAAATCGATTGGCTTCAGGAGATCGTATGCGGCATTGGGGCTTTGGTTCCATTGTGAACTGTTGTTTTTGCAGTCGTGGGGAGGAAACATGCGATCATCATCTTTTTTAATGAACTTTCTCCCGCGAAGTTTGGAGCAAAATTGTGTTGAAACTTCTTGTGACGGAATATACGACTATTAGGATATAAGTGATATATCATGGTTTTTACCCATTTTTTATCATGATTTAACCCGGTTTTATCGAGTATTTTCGGTGTTTTTCGAGTGTTTTGGAGTCTTTGCAGGTTAGTGTACGTGTGGAGCTTAATTGATGATTATGGAACGTTTTGGAGCATTGTGGAAAGAGGAGCTGAAGTCGTTAGAACGGATTTTCAATTGCCGTCAGATTGGCGTGTCGATCGACAGCCCCACGAAGACCTGTCGATCGACAGCAATGTTAACACTTGTCGATCGACAGACACATAGGCGATCGATCGACAGGCCTTCGCAGAAACCGACCTAATACGTTTTAAAGAAGGAAAATTGTTCTTTTTCGGGCCAGAAGTTACCAATAAACCGTCATAAAAGCCCACTACGAGTTTTACCTCTATAAATAGTTTATTTTAGGTTTTTAGATCATTACTTTTTAGATTTTACTTAACAAAGTTTAGAGAGAGATTTTTAGGGTTTTTAGGGAGACAAGTTTACTTTATACTTTGAGATTCTTCGAACCCTATTGTTCTTATTCTTATTCTCTTTCTTTATGCATTATTATTCAGCTATGATTTGCTTTGCTGCCATGTCTGAGTAGATTGCTTGTTAGGTTTAGGGTAGTTCGAATGGAATGATGATGAATTGTTAGGGTAAACTCACTTGTTAGGATTATCTGTTAGGTACTTCACCTATATTGCTTTAACTCTGGTTTAGAATTCGCGACCCTGAATTTGGATATCTTAGGTTGATAGATTGACACGAAAGTGTAATTGATTAGCCAGAACTAGATCTTAGGTGAGCAAAATTACTTATTCGCAAAGAAATTTGGTTTAGGGATTTTGTGAACAAATTGGACTTGAATTTAAAGCTTGTTTAAATTTATTGAATTCGCAAAGAAATTTGGTTTTCTAGGGTTTAAACATAGTTAGTTTTCGCAACGACAGTTGGTTAATTATATTTTAGTGTTCCAAGTTCTAGAACGGTTCTTAATTAAATCCTGATTCTGTTTAACCTGCAATTCTGATTCATCCTGAGAATTACCCAAAAGCCTAGCACTTTGTTTAATTGAACTTTAAATCAACAATCTTTCCTGTTACCAAATGCTTTTGTTATTTATTTTACATTATTTTACTTAGCCGAATTTGAAGTCAATATTCCTATCGTTTGATTTGACTCCCAGTGATTCGATCCCTACTACGGCGACCTCTTAATTTGAGAGAGTAACTCAGGGTAAATTTGAGCATATCAATAAGTTATATCACGTCTCACATCTAGTCGTCAGAAGTACGCTCAGTTTCTATTCATGTATGTATTTCAATAAAGTCTATAGCACATTTAGCGAGAGAGGAACCAACGCCGGTGAAGTTGCTCAAACGGTTGCGGCACTCGCTAAACTCATAGAGGAAAACATAACAAACCGTATCAGCTCTATACGAACTACGGGTAGTATACTTATGGAGAAACAATGGACTTGTGGGTTTTCTACTCGACAATAGACCATAGTGAAAAGGTGTGGTAATATACACAATTTTGTTCTTAAAAATTATATTCATATTTTATTAGCCGAATGAAGCTTTTATTGTAAAAACGATTGATTTGAATATAATTTATTTTTGAAATATGAAATTTTTTAATTATAATTTTACATTTAATTAAAAAAATATGTATAAATACCATGCCATTTATCTCCGATGACGACTATTCAAACCGGTAAACTTTATCATTTGTAGTGAAACCACCTAAATTGTTGGCCCATTTTAATTCCTTAAAACTTGTAAAAGATGTTTGTGTGGAGATAGTACAGTAGTTGGCAAAAGGTCTTCTTTGCATTTTGCTACCCCTATCTTTTCCATATATGTACGGATGCTACCATTAAATATACAGACAACAATATCACGAATTTCCAAATAAATTGTGATCTCTTTGTGCCAGTGAATCTTGTTTGTTAGAACAGTAATACTAATAATATATGATACTCCGACTCTATAGGTGCGACAACAAGGTACGAATCTCCAAACTTGTTTGATCTACCTAAATAATGGCAAAGTAATCAAACATTGCATGTGGTGTGTGACATATGAAATTTGAGATTCATGTTCCATTGTTGAAACTTGAAATTTATAAAAACACCTAGTTCTGGTGCAACTTGCTAGGGCATCTAAAGTCGGAGGGAGATATTGCACTCCAGATCAATAAATTAAAAGAAAAATTGAAACATATCATTTGCTGGTATAAATTATATCATTGCTATTTTCTTAGTTTTCACCAACAAATTTTTGTCATTTTCCGGATTCGGTGGAAAGTTTATTTCTATACATAATTAATTATTTGCGTTAGACATGTAAACAGAGTAGTTATTTAGTTAAGGCTCACGTCACACATGAATCAGCCATTGTCATCTCTGATTTTACTTCGATTACATGGTCTATGTTAGTTTATCGAATTGTTAAATGTTGTTTCTAGAAAGGGAGGAAAAATTGGCAAATAATAGTAGTAAATTTGGTCAATGATAATAACTTTTAGTGGAACCTATATTTATTCTTATTGCTTGAATGCTAGTTTGGTCTTTAGGCCTTTAGCTACACTCAAAGCAGGAGCAAATATTAATTACGCGGTCAATTACGTTGTTTAGTAAACATCTCACATTCCTAACCCATATACCTTATATACCAAATTTCCCTAATTATAATGTTATGAAAAAACGGATCCAAAACTGGAAAGAGAACACAAATGAACACGTAGATAATTAATCAACCATCAGAATCCACAAAAACTATACATCTAAAAACCTTAATGCAATGTAAGAAAAACCATCCAAAACAATATTAAAACATTCGAGAGCATTCATTGATACCCAAAAGTTAAAGAAAAACTGAAATCAAACAGGAATGGTAGTAGCACCAGAAGGAGAAGGAGATCTTGGCTCAACTCTCCTAAGTTGAATGGCTTTGTGAGACTCATCATCATCAAAGTACATATAAGCAAAACCACCGTGCCTGGTCATATCCATACCGGCCATCTCATCCTCAGCCGATATTCGCAACAAATTCATTTTCTTGAGGATGAAGAAAAGCGTTCCCATGGTCGCACTCACCCAACCGGTGATCACAAGTATTTGAATAAGCTGAGCTCCAAGGAGTTTCCCTCCACCACCCATGAACAAACCATGCGGCCTTCCCGGCTTGGAGCCGTAAATCTGGTTCAAGTACTTTTCTTCAGCGAAAAGTGCCGTGAATATTAGCCCCCACGCGCCACACCCGCCGTGTAGCTGCGCTGCTTCAAGTGGGTCGTCATATCTGAGCTTCTCCGCGAGTTTGTTACATCCAAGGAGGACGCAAGCAGCCACAAAACCGCATATGATCGCTGCCCACGGCTCTACAACAGAGCAACCCCCGGTTATCGCTGCAAACCCTCCAAGAAGTCCGTTACATACATCGGTAACATTCCAATGTCCCGAGAGAAGACGTTTCCCGAAGAGGGTCGTGAGCGCAGCCGTGCAGCCAGCGAGCGTGGTCGTGACAGCTGTTCGTCCGACCGCGCTCCATTGGCCGTTGACCGTGCCTGATTCGTACGAGACAAGGATCTTGTTAAACGAACCAGGGTTGAATCCATACCATCCGAACCATAAAAGGAATGTTCCAAGAACCACAAGAGACGCCGAGTGGCCACGTAGAGCGATGGCGCGTCCACCGCTATTATCGAACCGTCCTAGTCTTGGTCCTTCAATCAAAGCACCCCAAAGTCCAGCAATACCTCCAACCATATGGACAACACCTGAGCCAGCGAAATCAATTGCTCCGGTACCAAAAAGTAAATCTCCATCGGTTCGGAAAGGGCTAGCCCATCCATCAGCGGACCAGAACCAGTGCGAGACAACTGGATAAACAAAACCGGTTAAGAAAGAAGAGTAGATCAAGTACGCAACGAACTGAGTCCGTTCAGCTATGGAGCCACTGGTGATACCAGCAGCTGCAATAGCAAAAGCCCATTGATAAAGAAAATTAGAGTAATCAGCAGATGCAGAGGGAAAGTCTTTAAGACCGAAGTTATGTTTGCCGATGAAACCATTAGATGGAGATCCAAAGGCAAAAGCGAAACCGAAGAGGTAGTAGAAGAGACCTCCTGCTGCAGCATCAAGAACATTGGTAAGCATGATGTTCATCGTGTTCTTAGCTCTTACCGAACCAGCACAGAGCATAGCGAAACCAAGCTGCATAGAGAAGACAAGGTAAGCAGAGAAGAGAAGATATGTGTTGTCTACGGCAAAAGCAACGTCGATGAATTTGTTGTTAACGGTGCCAAGTTGGCCACAGATGTAGTCAGCAGCCGCCGTGGCATTAGAGCCTAACAAGACGGCGAGTTCGGTCGCCGAGCAAGATAAAGACATGTTTGAGAGAAAGAAGCTTTAATGGTTTGTGAGAGATTGAAAACAGAGAGAGAGAGGCAGAGAAAGAAAGTGTTTACTTCTCTGTTTATATAAAAGATGTGAGGCTAAAGGGCTTAGGGTTGACTTTTCAAATTACAGCTTGACGAGAAAATTCAATAACTAAAGCAAATTGCAAAGTCTTTAGATTTTGTTTGCTAGTACATGTGAATCGGAAATGAAAAAATTAAAAGGAATGTAAAAAGTATTTTGTGTGTTCGGAAAAATCGGTATAGATAAGATTTGTGTGTTGGGAAAAATATTATTCTATCACATCCAAATAAATGACATGAAAAAATCGGTTGTTGAGAGGCTGAAATTTTTATGAACATGAAAATGTTTCGTTTTGACTAAGACTTTATTTTGTTTCCATAAGTTTTACATCTATTTAAATTAGATATGTTTTTTTTTACATTTACAATAGGGTAATTTGAAAAAATAGCATATTTTAAGTTTTTTTAATTTATGATTTAAATATCAGGTTGTTGGGATTATATATCAAGATCTTGAATAGATGAAGATTTTTATTATTATTTTTATTAACGGAATCCAAAATTTATGATTATTTTTGTTGTTGTTTTTTTGTCAAAACAATAAATTTTATTAATTATGTCGAAACCGTCGACAAACTACAAGCAGAAAGAACTTGTTTAGCTAACGAAACTGCCAACATATTGGCATCTCGAAGTACAAAAGAAAATGATAGTTTCCTGAAATCAAGAGCTAGCACTCTAATCTCGAACAAAAGATTATGAATTTCCATATGCGATTCCTTCTTTCGAAGTAGGTTAATTAAAACCTGAGAATCTGAACATATGTGTAAGCAATCAAAACCTTTGTCTCGAACCTTCTGAAGAGCTTTAATCATAGCCCATGCTTCAGCCGCAAGAGGTGATGGAATATCTCGCATCGGCTCCGCAAATTCCTCTAGCACTTCCTCTGTAATGGCCCTGTAGATCCCTCCTAGTCCTGCACACTCTGTCTCCTTCAACCACGCAGCATCGGTGAAACACATAATGCCCTCGAGGTGCTGGTGATCTGGTTGCATCACTGGTGTGCTCTCTCGTCTACAAGGTCTTTGCTCTTGACCCGATTGCCATGCTTTAGTCTCTCGAATGGCTGCAGCCATTATCTCCTCCTGAGTGATCCGAATATCCTCAAATATAAGCTTATTCCGAGCTATCCAAAGGTTCCAGCAAACCCAGGATATTAAAGAGGCTATAGTGACTCCAATAGGAGGGAGCACATGGATCCGGTAGGTCCCTTTAAAGAAATCCAACGTAGTGGAAATATTTGCCAGATTAAGGGAAGCAAAGGGGGCGAGCGCCCACACTTGTGCTGCCCATGGACAGTGTAGCATCAAATGCTCAACCGATTCAACAGCTCCGCACACCGAGTGCATAAACCCCCATCCCCCAACCCTCGCTTTTGGAGTTGTTCGCTGACTGGGAGAGCTCCTACTGTTGTTTTCCAAAGAACGGTCTTTATTTTCGGCTGAGTTCGCAGCTTCCAAATGTATTTCTGCCAATTGAATTCTTGAAATGCTGGTACAACTGGTTCCAAAGCTTTGACTCCATACCCGCTTCGTGTTGTGTAGATTCCATTCTTTGTGTGCAGCCACACTAGAGAGTCCGCGTATCGTGTAAATCCAAGTGGGATTTTCCGGATTAAAGATTCGTAAGAGGATAGAATTTGTCTGATGCGATCCAAGTTCCAGGACAATTCCACTCGATTCAGAAGATCTGATACTTTCAAGTTTGCTAGGTGTCGCGGTCTTGGGCCTAATGGTCTTAGTGGTTCTGAAGTTGATAACCATGGGTCATCCCAGACTCTGATTGATTCCCCATCTCCTATTAGCCATCCCAATCCTTTTTCCAAAACTCTACGTCCTGCTATTATACCCCGCCACCCGTGTGATGCATTAGTAGGCGGGAAAACAGTAGAGGATATCACTATTATGGCTGTATTTCCCCTGTAGCACTCGTGAGAGTAGAGACTCCGGGTTTGAAAGCACTCTCCAGCTTAACTTAGCTAGCAGGGTGTCATTGAACTCCTCCACATCCCGAAAGCCCAGGCCTCCTGCATTCTTGGGTCTCGTCATTTTGTCCCAGTATATCCAGCTCATCTTACGTTTGTCAGGCTTATCATCCCACCAGAATCGCGTATAAATAGATTGAATACGCTTACATAGAGAGATTGTCAGCTTAAAATAAGTTATGGTGTAAGACGGCATAGAAGAGAGAACCGATTTTAGTAGGACTTGTTTTCCGGCTGAGGATAATAATCGGGACGACTAGCTATGACTACGTTGTCTGATACGATCCACTAATGATGTGAATATATCCTTCTTCTTCCTGCCAAAATGCTCGGGGAGTCCCAGATATTTTCCTTTTCCTCCTTCATTAGAGATACTCAGCAGACGTTTAACCCATTCTCTAGAACCTCATGGGGTTTTTACCGCAAAGATAATTGACGATTTGGCAAGGTTGATAGATTGTCCTGACGCTGCTTCGTATCGGCGAAGTATATCGGATAATGCTGTGCAGCTCTTAGGATCCGAGCGACAAAAGAACATCGTATCATCTGCAAATATTAGGTGGTTGATTAGCGGGCTGTTTCTAGCCACTCGAATCCCCGGTAATGTCTCATTTTCTTGGGCTTGCCGACACATTCCTGACAGGACTTTAGTACAAAGTATGAATATGTACGGAGAGAGTGGGTCTCCCTGGCGTAGTCCTCGTGTGGGGATCACCCTTCCTTGGGCTGAGCCATTAAGTAAAAAGGAGTATGATACTGTAGACACACACTCCATAATCCATTCGATCCACTTAGCATCAAAACCCATCCGACTACAAACTCGTTGTAGGAAAGCCCACTCGATGCGATCATATACCTTACTCATATCTGTTTTGACCGCCATAGCTCCTCGCTTTCGCGCTCCTGATATCTTCAAGTAGTGCAAAATTTCATGCGTGATTAGGACATTATCTGAAATGACTCGGTTAGGCACAAACGCCGACTGATTCTCAGAAATCAGGTTAGATAATATTGGTTGCAAGCATTTGGTAAGGATCTTGGCTGCTATCTTGTAGTAAATATTGCACAGGGCAATAGGTCTGTAATCTGCCACTCTTCTTAGGCCTGGGGCTTTAGGAATAAGGCGGATATGCGTCTCATTCATCTTGACAGAAAATTTCTCAGTCGTGAAGAATTCCCAAATTTCTTTACAAATGTCTTGGCCTATAACAGACCAAAAAGAGTGAAAGAAACCCACGGACATCCCATCGGGTCCTGGAGCTTTATCTGCATGGATAGCAAAGGTAGCCAGTCTGATCTCTTCATTTGACGGGTTCAACATGAGACGAACATTCATCTCCGGGGACACACAAGGGTGTATAGCTTCGTCTACCATGTCGAGGTTATTTGCACCATTAAAGGTAAGGATATCTTGAAAGTACGAGGAGATGACTTGAGCTATCTCCTGCTCCTTAAAGAAAACTTGTCCCGTATCATCCTCCAGCACCGTGAATCGGTTACACGTTCTCCGATCTCGGGTGTTTGCATGGAAATAACTGGTATTGAGATCCCTGTCATTTAGCCAGGCCACTCGACTTCTCTGTTTCCAAAAGAGTTCATCCTCCCTATAGGCCTGTTCTAAAATTGCTGTTTGGCGTCTAATTTCTTCTGGATCCGGGACTTCCTGGGATATAACTACTTCCAGGGCCGTTTGTGCCTCTTTGATCACTTGTGCACTGTTATGGTTTTGTTCTCGCGTCCAAATGGTGAGTTATGACCGGACGTGTCGAATTTTTGATTCAACTGAGATGTTCGAGTTACGACCCCACAAGTCCAGAATAAGCTCGAAGATTTCTTCTTTGTCGCGTAAACGGTTATCAAAACGGAACATACCTTTCTTTTTGACGCGTGAATCATCCAAGAACGTGACCAGAGGCCTATGATCTGACCCCTCAAAACGAAGGTACTCGCAACTTCCGGATGAGAATTCCTCCAGCCACTCATTGTTAGACAATGAACGATCTAATCTTTCATGGACCAGGTACTGAGAACGCATTATGAGCCAAGAGAACGGATTATCCGTGAACTTCACGTCCCACAACCCATTAGTAGCTATGAAACTTCGAAAATCTATAAACGATCCCTCAGGTCTTCTTGGTCCATCTTTTTTCTCCCAATGATCGACCAATTTGTTAAAGTCTCCCGTGAGCAGCCATGGAAGTCTACGGATGGGACCTAGTTCGAGATCGGAGATAGCATTCTAGACTTCTCTTCTTCTTTGTTTGTTAGGGTGTCCATAAACAAATGTTAAGAAGAACCGTTTGTTTTGATATTTAATCTTTGTATCAATGAAGTTTGGTGAAGAAGAGTAAACCGTCAACTCAACATCATTCCTCCAAAACAGTGCCAAACTCCCACTTAAGCCAATTAGTGGGACTTTAAACATATGCGTGTACCATAAGTGATTCATCACTCTATGTACATATTCATCCTGATTCTTTGTCTCCATTAGAAACATTATGTCCGGGAAGAGTTTAAATCTCAATTCCCTTAGACGTCAAACCGTCAAGGAGTTTCCGACACCTTGACAGTTCCAACTGGTTGTATTCTTCGAATATTGGATGGTTTCTGGAAAACCATCGAACCCGTACAAGAAGTTGGCATAAAAGCCTTAGAAGAAACATAAGAAGATTTAACATTTTTAGATTTTACAATAGATTTAACCAACGACAAACTAGGACGGCTTTCCTCATGAAGAGGTACATTAATAGTCAAATTTGATTCCCTTATGTTTTCGGTATGGATCTTCCTTCTAACCGAAGAATGAGTGTGAGCCGCCTTCCGTTTCTTGGAGTTTACTCCCTGTAGAGGACTGTAGCTTCCTCTTTTCCTTCCTTTGCCCTGAACTATCTTCTTCTTCTTTGTATTGTGTTGGAGGGACACTGTTCTAGAAGGTACTTTCCTTTGTCCCAATCTCTCTGATAAGTTTGATGGAGATTGTACAAAGTTTGAGTCTCCTTGACCTTCTAGTGAATCAGTTGTCGAGATTTGTTCCGAGTTGCTTGTCTTACTATTACTACTTCGATTCATTGTCTTAGTTGACGATCCAAATCCTTTAGCATCCAACCTGGCTTTTAGCTTTCTCCAATCCTCTGGCAAGTTTTCCAGTCTCGATTTTCTTGTAGCATGAGGGAAATCATCATCAGATGGATGCTCGAGTCTCTCGTAGACATGTCTCTTTGATCGGCTATTAACCAACTCTGGTACTTGTGCCCTTTCTACAACATGCTCCAAGCTTGAGATAAGCTCAAGAACCGGTCTTTTAGCCTTATTATCGGTGCTCTGAGAGCGGAGATGCGGGACCAAAAAATCTGGTATGGTGGCCTCAGATGAGTCAGAAACCTGTGTATCTTCCCGGGAGATGTTAGTTGCCTTCATTCCTATCTCCTCCTTATGTGTGAGATGCTCTCGGAGATCTCCTGATTTGGGTAAACTCTTCTCATTAGAACCCGAGAGATGTGAGTGAATAGAGCTTTGTGGAGTAGCTTTCGTGTTTACCGATTCGTCTCTCGCAACACTTGTTTTAGGTTGTAGCTCAATACGCTCTAGAGCCGACCTTTTTGGATGAGAAGTTGTTCTTTCCATTGACCTTCGCGGTACTTGAATGTGCTCGAGAGGTTGCTTGGCAGTAGCTTTCTCTCTGAATTCTACAACTGAGTGTGATATGTGGTTGCGACTCGCCAAACCTGTCCATTCTAGGAGGAATGTTAGCATTAAAGCTCGGTGGAGCTATGATCTTCATTCTAGAAGAAGAGATACCCTCAGTCCGAGGTACATACCCTTGTTTGTTCCCATGGTCCCTTCCTCTGGGATTATGAGAAGCCTCACGAGGGTTGTCACCGTTGGACGTATAGTTGCTATGATGAGTTGAGAATCCAGGGGGTGACCTCCTTTTGTGAGTAGGACTTCGGGGGACTAAGTGTCCCTCTCTTGGTCTGTGAGTATGGGAATAAATGCCATTTGACCTATTCTCCTTTTCTCGGACGTCATTATGGCCCCTATTGTCATACCAGCCCTCATGTCATGTTCGCTTGTGATCTTCTCTTGTTCTTCCTGGGGAGCTGTGTCTCATGGGCGTTCTACAGAGCCGTGCTAAGTATGTAAAAATTATAGGCAAATGCCTTAGGCCCCCATTTAAAACATCTAATATTAGGGCCCCCAAATTATATATCTAGTTTTAATTGTATGTTCTTCTAAGCTTAGTTTTGATTTTTGGTACACTATTTATTAATTTGGGTTAATGTGTTGCATGTCAAGATTCCAGATTTTGACATATCAACTTATTATTTGTTTTCCTTCTTTATATACTAATATAAAAACTTGAGGCGATGAAACGGCTCCTCCTTCCTTTTTGAATTTCGAATCAAGGACACGGTGGTTTGAAGCAGTGATCGGTCCTCTGATGCTTTACCGTTGGTGTGGGGGGATGAAACAGAGGCTGCTTGTGGACTGGAGGACCGGAATGGTGTCTCTTCTTTTCTCAGGCGAAGGAAAGGAGAAGTGGTGGTTACCTGATGTCTGTAAAAGAAGATCCGTTTCTGGATTCGTAATACAGCATGAGTGCGATCCCGGATTTCTAGAGACAATATCAAGATTTACCAAATCTGGACATGGTGATGTCAATTCCTTGGATCCTTTTCGCAAATCTCAACCAGATCGATGGATTTCCGAATCTAAGTTGTTTTCACTGAAAGCGATATTCAAGGAGAGGATACAGGGGGAGAATCCGGAGAATCGAGGCTTTATATACAAGCTCATAGGAGAGCACATACCCTCACGCTCTTTACCTCTTAATTACCAGCTTATCTTTGGGAAGCTCTCTTACCGGTTCTATCTCACTATGGCGTCTTTTGGCAATCTGATCAAGACAGAGGGGCTCTCCAAACAATCAAAGCCTCTCAAACTCCCTCCTATGGATCGATCTCAGATCCTGAAGAAGTACGAACGTACGCTGGTGGGAAGAGTTCTTCTTCGTGAGGCACCAGAACACACTGTCAGGGACCTTATTCGGTTCCTTCCTACGGTCTGGTCGTGTGCGGAGCAAGTACAGGGAGTGGATATGGGGGATAGGCGGTTCCAATTCCGTTTCCAGACAGAAGAGGACCTGCAGATGGTGCTTGCAAACCGGTCATATCACTATGATGGCTCGATGCTTACAATGGAACGTTGGGTTCCCACTGGACGAAGAGATTTCCCGTCAACCATTCCGTTTTGGGTCCGGATCAGAGGTCTTCCGGATTACAGGTGTGAGCTTGCCACCGTCACGAGTATTGGGGAGGATCTCGGTGAGATCATGGACTGTGAGGTGGAGGAGCCTCATCCTCGGGTCCGCGTTATGTTGGAATGTGAAGCACCTCTAATCAAACAGAGGGAGACAGATTCCGATGGAGAATCTCTCACCTTGAATTTCAAGTATGAAAAACTACAGAAACACTGCTCAATCTGTTTCCGTCTGACCCATGAGGCGCAGTTGTGCCCAGATCATGTCAAGAGAGCTCATGACCATCACCGAGAGTCGCATAGGGATAACAGATACCGTCGGGATGGTGAGGAAAGGCGACGGAGGCAGGTGAACAGAGATGGTGGAGTCTCTGGGGAAAGTTTAAGGTCTGACCAGCACCCGCAAGTGGTCGTGAGGGGTCCGGATATGGCTTCATCGTCAAAACCAAAGCCGGTCCGACGAGACCTCCTTCCGGAGCTCCAATCGTCGTCACAGGAGGTGAAGGGACAGGATCCCACTCGGGTTTCCACTAAGGAATGGGTTAAGAAAGCCTTCATGACGAAGGATCAACAGAGGGTTTCAGCTCGACGACCGGGGACGGTGAAGAGTCGTGCGGAGTGGGAGCGTGCACAGTGGTATCGTGACACGGAGGAGGAGGCTTCCCAGGCTAATCTGATAGAAGATCAGAACAGGCGCTGGGCTCTTGTGGGGAAAGAGGGAAACAAGCCGGAAGATGCTGACGGGGGTGAGGGAGATCGGGACAGAGACGGAGCTAGGAGGTGGGTGATGGGGAAAGAACAAATGGAGATGGGCCAGATGTTAGTAAAGCCCATTATCCGCTTGTGTCTGATGGGTCGGACGAAAGTATACCAGGCCCAGCAGAGGCTGGTCAGCTGGTAGTGGGCCAGGATTTCAATCTGAGCCCAGCCGAAGTCATTTCACCACTCAAAGACTTGGTCCACAAAGGTTTGAAACGTCCGCGGGGAGTGGAGCAGCGAGTCTACCAGGCTCTGAAAGTCAAAAAGAAGATTGGACGCAGTCCTTTTGGGGGAAATCGGATCCGTAAACATATGGCCTTAGCATCTTTGGCCTCTACGAGGACCACAGTTTTGGCTAGTGTTTCCCATCCGCCATTTTCGAAGGCGGACCCGGTTACGGGTAAAAATTCGATAGTTTGTGAAGAACCGGTGGTTAAGGAGAAACCGCCGGCGGACGAATAAAATGATTCTGAGCTGGAACTGTCAGGGAGCGGGTAGTTTCTTGACAGTTCGTCGCTAGCGTGAATTCCGTAAGAAGTTTTTCCCGGGGATTCTCTTTCTTATGGAAACTAAGCGTGATCATCGGTTCCTGCAGGATCTACAAGTAGAATTTGGCTATGATTTCTTTTTTACTGTTGACCCTGTTGGTCGTAGTGGCGGATTGGCCCTTATGGCCAAGTCTGAGTTTAATATTCAAGTTCTTTTTTCTAATAAAAATATTATCGATGTATCGGCTACCATTCATGGCAATAAAGTGTTTCTCTCGTTTGTTTATGGTGACCCTGTTGTTTCCAATAGAGGCCCTGTTTGGGAACGCCTCACCCGGATTAGTACTACTCGGTTTGCTCCTTGGTTTATGACTGGCGATTTTAATGACATTACGGGACATCATGAGAAGACAGGGGGGCGACGAAGGCCTGATAGCTCATTCCTTGAGTTTAACCTAATGCGGCAAAGCTGTGGAATGGTGGACTTTCCATACTTAGGCAATTGTTTATCATGGGTGGGGAGACGCGGAGCAAATGTTATTCGGTGTCGTTTAGATAGGTCGATGGGGAATGAGGACTGGTATGAACTATTCTCACATTCCCAAATGGAATATCTTAGGTTCATGGGATCAGATCACCGTCCGGTTCTGACACATATTACTTCTAGGCGAATGGTCGGAACTAAGAAATTTCGCTTTGATAAGCGATGGCTTTCCAAACCAAACTTTACGGAGGTGGTCGAGAATGGATGGACTCGAAACTCCGATAGTGCACCAACTCTAGGGGACCGTATTGCTAACTGTCGGGGTTCCATATCTCGGTGGCGTAAAAACGATCAAATTAGGTCGGATGAGGAGATTGATGCTTTAAAAACCCGCCTGGAGGAGGCCCAAAGTAGCGATTCAGCTACGGTTGAGGACATTGCCTCCTTACTGGAACAGCTCTCTGTACAGCCTTGCGGGATGAGGAGATTTATTGGCAACAGAAGAGCCGGGTGACTTGGCACCAAGAAGGAGACCAAAATACAAAGTTCTTTCAAGCGTCAACGAAACAACGGCGGGCCCAAAATAAGGTTACAGGATTGGTAACAAAAGCAGGAGAGTGGACGGAAAACGAGGAAGAAATCGAATTTACAGCGATCCAATACTTTACAGAGATGTTTTCCTCCACCTCACTTTCTGATCTGGAGGCATCATTATCCCACGTCCGGAGTTCTGTAACAACGACTATGAACACAAGCCTAACCCGAGAAGTGACCGCCTCGGAGGTTAAGGCGGCGGTGTTTGCTATCCACCCGGAAAAGACTCCAGGTCCAGATGGTATGACAGCACTGTTTTATCAGAAATTTTGGCCCCTTGTTGGACCTCAAGTGGTGGAAATGGTTAAAACCTTTATGACCACTGGGAATTTGGATCCAAAAAGTAATGAGGTGAATATCTGTTTGATTCCAAAAACAGAGAGGCCTCGAATGATGAAGGAGTTCCGACCAATTAGCTTATGCAATGTGAGCTATAAGATTATCTCCAAGGTCATATGCCAGAGACTTCGTAGGTTTCTACCGTCGTTAATTTCCGAAACTCAGTCGGCTTTTGTCGCCGGAAGACAAATCACAGACAATGTCCTGTTAGCCCAGGAGGTTTTCCATGCACTCATGACAAACACAGTGGCTAAACGGGATTGTATGGCCATCAAAACAGACATGATTACCTGGATCATGAAGTGTGTCAACTCGGTTTCATATAGTATTCTATTGAATGGAGAACCAAAAGGAGCCATCACTCCGGCTCGTGGGCTCCGACAGGGGGACCCCTTATCCCCGTTCTTGTTTATCCTATGCACGGAAGTTCTGATTGCCAATATCCACGTGGCGGAGAGATCAGGTTCCTTGTGTGGCATAAGGATAGCTCCCGCCTCACCACCACTGTCGCATTTGCTCTTTGCAGATGATAGTCTCTTCTTCTGTAACGCAACTGGGGAGCAGTGTGATAACATTCTTAAGGTCCTTGAAATATATGGGAATGCGTCAGGCCAGCGTATTAATTTTGACAAATCGGCCATTACTTTTGGTAAGGCGGTACCTGAGGCACAAAGAGAGATGATTAAGGCCAGGTTAAATATCCCGACAGAAGGGGGTTCTGGGAAGTACATGGGTATCCCGGAACAACTCCACGGTTCAAAAGCGGAAATTTTTGCATACGTTCAGGATCGCTTGAATCAGCGGATTAATGGTTGGTCAGCGAAATTTCTATCCAAAGGAGGGAAAGAGATTATGGTGAAATCTGTAGCACAAGCTCTGCCCACTTATGTGATGTCTACCTTTCTCCTTCCAAAGAGTATACTTCGGAAGCTAGCAAGTGCGGTATCTGATTTTTGGTGGAAAACAAAAGATCACTCTAAAGGAATGCACTGGATCGCGTGGAAGAAAATGTGTCTCCCGAAGAGTGCAGGGGGTATCGGCTTTAAGTCTTACGAAGAGTTTAACCAGGCCTTATTGGCCAAGCAACTCTGGCGACTCCATCGGTACCCCAATTCGTTAGTGGCTCGAGTGTTGAAAGGAAAATACTTTCGGTTTTCTCACCCGTTTGAGGCTACGAGATCTTCTCGTCCTTCGTATGGTTGGCGGAGTTTGTACAGTGCTAAACCCTTGTTGGATACAGGAATGAGACGTACGATAGGCTCTGGAGCCCAATCCTGGTTCTGGACGGATAACTGGATCCCGGATGAAAAGCCTCGAAGGGTAAGGAGCATTATTCCGTTCCCTCCTCGATACCAACGGGTATCGGAATTTATTAATTCCCGATCAGGACAATGGAATGTGCAGTTACTTCAGAGGTGTGTAGAACCAGATGATATAAGCAAGATTTTGTCCTTGAGACCATCTAGGTTTGGAAAAAATGATGGTTACTGCTGGCACTTTACTAGCTCGGGCATGTATACGGTCCGATCAGGATATGAGGTTGCCAGAGGAAAGGTGGATGCGGAATTGGCTTTCACCATCCAACAACCCTCGCTGAATCCCCTAAAGGAAAAAGTCTGGAAGCAGAAAACAACGAACAAAATTCGTCACTTTATGTGGCAGGCCCTCTCGGGCGCGGTGGCGGTTAACGAGAGATTAGCACATCGGCATGTGCAATGGGATAGAAACTGTGCACGCTGTGGAGATTCTGTAGAAACAATTAACCATGTTCTTTTTACATGTCCCCCCTGTTAGGCAATGTTGGGCCCTTTCCCAGATCCCAAGCCCTCCGTCGATTTTTCCGTGTGATAGTGTCTGGGGCAATATGGATTATTTACTCTCGCGCATCCCATCTCGACCTAATGGTGAGGTCTTAGATCGGTGTTTTCCATGGCTAATCTGGTATCTCTGGAAGGCTCGGAATGATAAAGTCTTTAAAAATGTAGATCGGTGCCCACAGGATATTGTGGTGTTGGCCCAAAAGGAATCGTCGGAATGGTTCTTGGCCAATGAAGATAAGGAAGAGACGACAAGTACGCCGGAGCTGCTGGAGGAGGACGCACTTACACCTTCAGTCTTCAACTGTTTCCTTGATGGATCGTGGAAAAGGGGTGAGAACATGTGTGGTGTGGGATGGGTCCTACAATTGCAAGATGGATCGACTGATTTGTTGGGCTTACGTGGGATGAGACAGCAAGTGTCGCCGCTGCATACCGAGCTACAAAGTCTACTTTGGGCTATGGAGAGTCTACGAAAAAAGCGACGATATTGTGCGACCTTTCGGACTGACTCTCAAGAACTGGTGAGTATGGTAGCTGATCCGGAGAACTGGCCTCGTTTCCAATCAGAACTTGATGATTTCCAGGAGTTACGTAATTCTTTTCCAGACTTTACTCTTACGTATTGTCCTAGGGATAAGAATGCAAAGGCGAATCTTCTTGCAAGGAACGCCCGTCTCCGTCAAAAAACATTCTCGTTTGTTAGCACTTCCATTCCGGTTTGGTTTATTGATACTCATGTATTTATGTAATCAAGCGGAAAAGTGTGTACGTGACAAAAAAAAAAAAAAAAAAAAAAATACTAATATAAAAACTTAACTATATTGAATAGTTTTTACAAGAAAATTTCATATATTATAAAATAAGTTTTGAAATTCTGTAAAAACATCAGTAAAATAAGCTTTTGTTCTAAACATATCATCATTAGTTTTTTTTCTTTCAAAAATATCACTAAAATATTTTGTTTTTCAAAAAAATTACACTGAAAATAATTTTTTTAAATTACTAAATATGATATTTTATAAAATTATCCTAATTTTTTTAATTAAGTAAAGACCATATTTCGAATATAGCGTTAGGCCCCTGGAAAGCTAGGTACGGCACTGGCGATCTAGACCGATGTCTCTTATCCCTAGTCAGGATACCACTACGCCCAGACTCAGCTCTTCCATGAGATTCCCTTAACATCTCTCTTCTTCTCTTATCCTCTTCCAATCTAGCTAGTGTTTTATGTTGATTGATACTTTGAGTTGATATTCCCTTCAGTCTGTCCTTATCCACCTTTGGACACTCGTCTTTTTCGTGCGATAATGACGAGCAAATAAAGCAATGCTTCTCTAGTTGTTCATATTCAAATTCCACTTGAGCTTCCTCACCTCCTTTCTTAAATTGTACTGATTCCCTCATGATAAGGGGTAGGAAAGCATTCACTCCCACTTGAACTCTACCCTCCTTCTTCTCCTGATTAATATAACGCCCCAGCGATGATCCAATAGCTTGGAGATTGTTATGAGTCCAAAACTAAGTTGGAAGATCATTGATCTTGACCCAAAACGAGATTTCACTAGGGACATAAGTTGAGGTAGACGCCTTTCATCTTTGAATCACCAACATCCATCTCTTGTAGTGGAAAGGGGCTCGCCGAAGCACCCCTTGGAGCTCTGCTTCCATCTGAAACTTGAATTGAAAGCGTTCCCTGCCAATCACTCGACCCTCCACTCGTTCGTTAAGCCCCACAACTCCGGGAAGAAAGCAATCACCGCTATAGAACCTGTGCGTCATCGTCGATCCAGGATAAGCAGTCCTCCCCGATACGGAAGAAGCTGGTGGTTTCACCTTCAGAAGAGAAGAAGAACCCTAACTCCTTTGTCTCTGAAAGCAGATCGCAACCCAAACAAAACAAAACACAAAAACGAAGAAATCGATTCCACAAAAACAACTCTGCACGGGGCAGTAAACAGAGGCAAAATCAAAAACGTGACACCGAACAGAGTCGGAAAGTGAGTAGATCTAGAGATTTGAAGGAGAAATCTTCAAACCCTAGAAATCGCTTCTTTAATCGCCAAAACCCTAATATCGTTCAATCACGATTTATTTTTGCTGGTTAATATTTCAGATATAGCTAAAGAAAAAACCACGACCACAAACATTTTTGCTGTTTACAATTTATTTTAAAGCTCATAATTGCTATTTTGCTCTTTTCTGTCAACTAGACTGAATCCTCTTTTTTATCCCATGTATTGATTTTGAGTCATTCCGTATCAGAAATATTCTCTATATATACTAAATATATTAATTTTTGTGCCCTGATCATCATTACAAAAAGACATAATAAGAAGAATCATCACTAAATACGATGTTAATATTATAAAATAAAGTTGATTCTCAACATGTCTAGTTTAGTAGGCAAATATTGACCAGAGAATCTGCATCTCGGAGTTTCCACTTTACACCTGTGTTATTTAATTGTTTTAGTGGGACCCGCTGGTCATTCTTTGATATACTTGATTTTTTTTTGTTCACATTGGGAAAGAACTTATTGTCAATTGATGATAATGCACCCACCCACTCGCGAAAGCTTTAAAAGCATCCATACTTGCTATTTCGTTTGCGTAATTATCTTTAACTATCTTTGTTTTCGTTTTCTTTTTCTTTTTTTACTCTAACATCAGTTTTTAAATAGTATTGTTTACATCATTTAGTGGAAAAACGATATATTTCTCCACCAGAAATATGGTATCTAAGTATATATTGTCCAAATTATTACCTTTCTTTATATATCCACTAAATGAAATGTCCATACTTATATCTCCACCAATTCGAATGTTCATATCTAGATACCCACCAATTTGATTTGGATTGGTTTTCAGTGTAAACCGAAAACCAAACCATAAAGAACCGAATGTCGACCAAACCAGAACCTGATCCGATTAAAAACGAAACCCGAGGCTTTGTAACCCGACCCAACTCATGTTTGTACTCCTTCCGATGGTAATATATCCCCAAGTCCCTAAATTGAAAAAACTTATAACCCTAAATCCAGAAATTTGAGATTTCGTGAAATTGATTCATAATTCCGACACATACACCATAAAAGATGACTAATTATGGGTGTTCGTCTTCAGCATCAAGTGACTATGTGAGAGGAAGAGTTGTGGGAGTACCTAAGAGATGTTGGTGTGGAAGCACGATTGTGGCATTGATTTCTAAATCCGATCCAAATCTTTTCTTTCGATACTACCGATGTGGATACGCTGCAGCTCAGAAGGTACATAATCCGACCGGAATCCTTGAAGCAATGATTCAACTTAATTCAAATTGTATGTCCATATGGTTTTGATTATGTTTCGATTGGAATTTGTAATGTTTGTAATGTTGTGATTTGTTCACTGATTTTATAGCTTATCAATGATGAGCACACATTCAAGTGGGTAAATGCGGCTTTATTAGATGAGATTGAATCTTTGCAAGTGAAAAATGTGAGATTCGAGAAGAAGCTCAAAGAAGGTTGAAGAGAGAGGGAAGAGTTTGAGCATACGGTGTTTGAGAAAGTGCTTATGAAGCTTGAGAAAGAGATATTTGAGAGGGTCAAAGTTGTCTTGATGGAGTCATCATGTAACATGAAGAAAATGATGATTCTTGTACTCATTGGATGCATGATCATGATTGGGTTTAGTATGTATGTATGTGTGTTCTTGTGTGGCCTTGTGAGTTTGAGCAGATGGTGTTTTACTTCTTGTGTTTTAGTTTTTGTGTTGTAGTAAAACTATTATGGTGTTTGTGTTTACAATAAACAAAACATTGTTTTGTCTGTTCTTGTGTTTTAGTTCTTGATATTTTGTTCTTGTGTTGCAGTAAAACGATTATAATGTTTAAAAGAACCAAAAGAAAGACATTTGTAACATAAAACAGAGACATTTGTTCACAAAACAAACTAGTACTATGATATGCTCAAATTTACCCTGAACTACTCTCTCAAATTAAGAGGTCAATTGTAGTAGGGGTCGAATCACTGGGAGTCAAATCAAACGATAGGATTTATTGACTTCAAATTCGCCTAAGTAAAATAATATAAAATAAATAGCAAAATCAATTGGTAACAGGAAAGATGGTTGATTTAAAATTCAATTAAACAAAGAGCTAGGCTTTTGGGTAATTCTCAGGATGAATCAAAATTGCAGGATAAACAAGATTAGGATTGAATTAAGAACCGTTCTAGAACTTGGAACACTAAGATATAATTAACCAACTGTCGTTGCGAAAACTAACTATGTCTAAGCCCTAGAAAACCAAATTTCTTTGCGAATTCAATCAATTTAAACAAGCATTAAATTCAAGTCCAATTTGTTCACAAAATCCTTAAACCAAATTTCTTTGCAAATAAGTGATTTTGCTCACCTAAGATCTAGTTCTGGTTAATCAATTACACTTTCGTGTCAATTTATCAACCTAAGATATCCAAATTCAGGGTCGCGAATCCTAAACCAGAGTTAAAGCAATCTAGATGAAGAACCTAACAGATAATCCTAACAAGTGAGTTTACCCTAACAATTCATCATCATTCCATTCGAACTACCCTAAACCTAACAAGCAAACTACTCAGACATGGAAACAAAGCAAATCATAGCTGAATAATAATGCATAAAGAAAGAGAATAAGAATAAGAACAATAGGGTTCGAAAAATCTCAAAGAACAAAGTAAACTTGTCTCCCTAAAAACCCTAAAAATCTCTCTCTAAACTTTGTTAAGTAAAATATAAAGTTCTCATCTAAAAACCTGAAATAAACTAATTATAGAGGTAAAATTCGTGGTGGGCTTTTATGAAGGTTTATTGGTAACTTCTGGCCCGAAAATGAACAATTTTCCTTCTTTAAAACGTATTAGGTTGGCTTTAGAAAAGTGTCTGTCGATCGACAGTGGTTGTGTGTGTCGATCGACACGCCAATCTGACGGCAATTGAAAATCCGTTCTAACGACTTCAGCTCCTCTTTCCACAATGCTCCAAAACGTTCCATAATCATCAATTAAGCTCCACACGTACAAAAACCTGCAAAGACTCTAAAACACTCCAAAACACTCGAAATACACCGAAAAGACTCGATAAAACCGGGTTAAATCATGGTCAAAAATGGGTAAAAACCATGATATATCATACTAAATATCATCCGAAACAAAGCCAATTAGTTCACAAAACACAGATTAGGTTACTACATGTTTCACCAAAACAAAGATTAGATTACTACATGTCCTAAACTACCGATCTTAAATACTAAAACAGAGATTACGAAGCAGATTCTTGTCTCATCTTCACTGAGTTACTTGAGAAGCTTGAGTGAGTATCCCTTGAGAAGATTCACCTACTAGAGAGCCTTGAGAAACATTATGACCATTGTCTTGTTTATCCTTTAAGGTAACAAAGCAGGAAATAAGACATATTAAAACAGAAAACAACACATACACATGATACTAGACAAACCACAATACATGATACTAGACAAACCACAATACATGATCCTTAAGATACAAACCTTTTTATGAAACCTGCAATTGTGCTCAGAAGATTTGCAAACACTACAATGCATGATCTTTTTCTTCTCTTTTGGCTGAATTTTGGTTGGAGATTCATTCACACCTTTCTTCCTCTTCTTATCAGCCTTAGTTATCTTGTTTCTCCCTGGTTTTGATAGTTCAAGAGGTGCATAGACATTAGATTCGTGTGTGTCTAGTCAGAATGGTTGACCTCTGGTTGGAGCTAGCCCCTATGAGTAGTTCCTCCTCCACATAGCTATCCTAAACCACTTGCATACAAAATCCTCAGCATCAACCTTCTTTACCTGAAGCACTCCATAAGCATGCTCACATGGAATCCCAATAATTTGCCACTTCATGCATGTACAAGTCATCTTCTCCAAGTTCACTCTGTACTCAACTCCACTGAACTTTGACTCATACACTCCATTTGTTTCACGAGTCTCTTTGCACTCAAAAGCTTCTTTACATTCCTTGGCAAGGAACTTTGTAACATACAGTGTACATATACCTGTTACACAATAACAACACAAAGGTAAGGAAACACAAATGCATATATACAATAAAATATTAAGTTTAGTACCTTTATCATTGTGACGGTGAGATATAGCAGACCTTCTAGCAATCCTAGCCATCGCAAGCCTGCTTATCATAGTTAACATAGGAACAAAAGCCAT
This sequence comes from Arabis alpina, assembly GCA_900128785.1. NCBI lineage: Eukaryota > Viridiplantae > Streptophyta > Magnoliopsida > Brassicales > Brassicaceae > Arabis > Arabis alpina. Next base: position 16,350,918 of record LT669791.1, read on the forward strand.
CTATCTTGTCTTATTAATAGTACCATTAAATGACTCAGTTGAGTTGTTTTCAATATCAATGGCTTCAACATCATAGTTTTTTTTTCTAAGGTTCTTAATTTGGGATTATCTCAATCTCGGGTTTTGAAAGAGGGAAAAGAGATGGGTCTGGATCTTGGTTTAGGTTCTAATCGGGTTATTTGGATCCTAATTGGGTACCGTGTTAACAAACCATTTACGAACAGTAAACCATCATTAACCGAGATTGGTGGGTACCTCGGTATGAACATTCAAATTGGTGGAAATATAGGTATCAAAATTTCATTTGGTGGATATATAAAGAGAGATAATAGTTTGGACAGTATATACTTAGATATCATACTTCTGGTGGGGAAATAAATCGTTTTTCCTCATATGGTTTATCAGCCTAAACAAACCGTGTTAACTAATTTGACACAATAAAAACAATTTAGAAGTATTGATGTCTCCTAAATTTATGATTAATATGTATTATTTCTATTATTATTATTATATTTATATAGTATTGTTTACCTTTTTAGTTTTCTGAAATATTATAGGTTTTAAAATTTATTACAAATAAATCATTTAGGTTTTTTTTTCTTTCAAAAATCGTTTAGGTTTCGTATTCAGTTTGTGATAGTTTGATAACAAACAAAAATATTTTTTAATTTTTTTAATAAACTATTGGTAAGAATATTGACATATCCTAAGAAATTTTACGAATGTCTTAAATAAAAGACTCTCAAACCCTATTCTTAGAAGTTTATAATACATTAGTTGGTATCAGAGACAAACGTTTAACCAAGAGCCAATAGTTCAACTGATAAAGATTTCAGCCAACATCTAGAAGTCGCTGGTTCGAATAGCCCTTAGTAGGGGTGGGCATAATTCCCGTCCCGTTCCGTACCGCCCCGTTCCGTCCCATATCCGTTCCCAAATTCCCGTACCATATAGGTCCCGTATTCCCATATGGGACAAGTTTTCAATTCCCAATGGGAACGGGATGGGATGGGACGGGAACGAGATTTCCCATAATCCCGTTTATATATATTTATATAAATTAAATTTTATATATTTATGTATTTATTATAGAATCATTAATATATTATGTCATATTAATACATAGTCTCACCTTTTTAGCATCATCCATTGATATTTTCAACATTACCATATTAATTTTATTAACCAACAACTACTTTTATTTGTTTTTTATTCTTGTGTTGAGCTTTAGAAACAATCATTTGCCGTGAATAAAGAATGATACGAGAGGATTAACTACCTACTTGACTACTTTTAGAATTTTCATATTATTGAATTTTATGCTTTGATTTAAGATATTTATGTGGTTTACTTTAAGTTTTGGATTCATTTTGATTAGATTTTGATTTTTCTTTTATAAATTTTAATTTTTCTGAAATACAATGTATTTTTTTTTATCTTAAATATGAACATGCTTTTGATAATTTGAAGAAGCAAGTTTAATACATATTTACAGTTTTTATAATTCGTTTAACCGGATATATGAGACAACTTCTTTTATGGGAATTACCGTACCGTTTCCGTCCCATCCCGTCTTATCCCGTTACCGTCCCAAATTCTAAATAGGATATAAATGGGACATATTTTTCTATCCCAAAAATCCCGTTCCCGTACCGTTCCCATAAAATCCCGTCCCATATTCCCGTTTGCCCACCCCTAGCCCTTAGAACGAAATTAATAGTATGTGCTGAGTTTTCGGACCTAAAAGAACTACAGGGTTTGGCCCGGAACCTCTTGATAGTTCAAAAAAAAAATGTTTATGCAAGGTGTTATGGTGGCATATTGGTCTATGATCCTAAGTGTCCTTCTTGCGAGGTAGAAAAGTATTTAAACCACCATACAAACTTCTTTTTAAGAGATGAAAGCGGAGTTAGCCTCCCAAACCCGATTCGTGTTAACGATAAATTGTCTTTCCTCATATGCATAATGTCAAACATTAATTCAATTTTTTTCATAGAATCTAACGATAAATACAATAAGTGAATCCAAATTTTTTTCCGAAGAAAAACACGTTCAAAGTTCTAAACAATGAAATTGATTCTCAAAAAAAAAAACAATGAAATTGATGAACAATTAAATATCTTTGATTATATGAAAAACATGAGTTTCTACAAGTAGGGTGTACGTTTGCTATCTGCATAATGTCAGGTTCGGTGTCACACACATTGAAGAGTTGTGTCACACTCCATGCTACTACATCTATGTCTGACACTGTGTTTGGTTGTGTAACACACTTTTGATCTCTGTCCATACAAACAATACTAGGCTCTGTGATTAGTGAGCTTCTTATTTAGTATGAATTTGAAGGTGGATTTAGGAAGCTTTCTCACGTTCCAAGGAGACAATTGAAAATTCGAAGACGAGTCTTTCTTGGCCGACAAGACCTGATGCAACGTAGATTTATGATTAATATGTATTATTTTCATGTTAATTCTATTTATGTTGTAGTGTAAATTTGTTAGAGATTTCTAGAATATTCTGGAGTTTCTAAAGGTTTTAAGATTTATGATAAATAAGCTAGTTAGGCCTCATATTGTATTGAACTTGTGATGATGATTTGCTAATAGAGAGGTTTTTAAAAGGTTTTGATAAACTAGTGTGAAAAGTATTCACAAACCCTAAGAACTTTTACAGAAGCCCTGAGAGAAGGGTTCTCAAACTCTATTCCTAGAAACTTCGGTTACATTGGACATGATCCGAAAACGAGAAAGTCTTCTTCGCTATTCTATTTGACGCTTTATTACCTTCTCTCAAAAATTAGATAAAGTGATGGAACTTTACCAAGCACTATATTAGGGAGATTATGGAAGAGTCGGAATGATTTGGCTTTAAACAGAGCTATTATCAAGCATCAAGATACATTTAATCGGGCTGTCTATGACTAAAAGAATGGATTCACTCCACATCAACCCAAGATCATACAAATACAGAGACTACAGTTTTTAATAACAGAAGACGTCGAAAGTCGCGTAAACCAATTCACGAATAGATAAATATAAATATGATGTATCACACCATGAAGATGATCTTAAATCCAGTATAGAATGGATCATCATAAACTAATGAATGGTTTCTCCATTGTGGAAAGAGAAAATTTCAAGGAAGGTATACAATTAAAGAAGCCGAAATCTTAGCTCTTCTATGGGCAATACAAGCGACATGGTCTTTAAGCTACCGCAAAGTTGAATTTGAATAGGACAACTCAAACAACTCAAACATTACAAGCATCATCAACGGAATCAGTTCTAATGTTTGGTTATATCACCAATCGGATATAGCTACATGGAAACCACTGCTTTTCTCGCTAAAGTTCTTGTTTACAAATTGGGAATCGAAGTCAGTATCTCATATGTTAGCTCGGTGAGAATTTATGTGTCAATCATGTTGGTCTCTATTTCATTATTGTCTGAGTTTTTACGATCAATTGTAAACGATGATGTAAACATTTGAAATAATTTAAGTTATGTAAACTAGAAAAAAAACACATAAAAATATATACGTGTTGGTAGCACTATATATTAATAATCAGACACTAAAACACCACACCATTTTAAGCAAATGTTATAAACAACACAAATTCAAAACAAAAATTTAAAATAACTCAATAAAAACTGTTAAAATCAAAAAACAAATCACCATTCTCATTCCTATTCTTATTTTCTTCAGGTCTATAAAACAAAATTATCTTAAATTTATGTCGTTAATAGGAAAAATTTCAAACTTAATTACCCAAGATTAAATTTGATTCACTAATCAATGAATCACCAATAAATATAAATATAAATTTATGTTATCTTTAGGTAATACTTTCTATAGATAAAGTACAAAGACTAGTGTCCACAAACATCAAACTAGAAGTAGAAATTATTCGATGAATTTTTTTATTATTAAAGAGATTTACAACTCTTAAAATTTTAGGTTTTTTAAAATTTAGAGTGGAATCCAATCAACTTTGAAAATATGATTTGACTTTTTGAACTTACCAATCATACGCTGAAAATTTGTGTGACATCATTAAACTTTTGATCAACTATAAAATATCGGGAAATTATTTTTCTAAAAATTGTGACATCATGGATTACCACATAAGAAATATTTATTAGACTTTTAATTGCTGATTGACAGTTAAGTTATTATTATTTTTTGTTCATATGACAGTTAAATTTTATAAATTACAAAAGATTCTAACCGATTAATAAAATCATATTTTGTTTCTTAAACACATTAAAAAACCAAATTTGACGGTTTAAATGAAACTATAAATTAAATGTGAATACACATTCCGTAACAATTCGTGTACGCAAGTGAGATACGATGATGGCAGTGAGAATAAATAATGATATTTTCGTGCATCAAACGACAAGTTGATTGCAATATATAAAGTATAAACAGTTTTTCGAATTATAAGTTTACAATTTAAGAAGAGTAACCGATTTATAATTTAGTAGTTTATATTTTAGCAAAATAAAAGATTTAGTAGTATATATTTACGTTATCATTTTATCATATCATTTGTTTAAAGTTTGCAATATGCGTGAAAGAATTTTAAACTATAAATGATCATATTAAAAAAAATTTAAACTAAGAGATTATAAAACCTTCCATTTTGAATTGTTTTCTTAGTTTGAAAATATTTTTACAAGCATAGATTATGTTAATGAGTTAATGCATTTTTTTTCTTCTAATTTAGTTGTGATACAAACATTCTTAATATAATATATTTTTTTTGTTTGAAACTTTTTTTTCCTTTATATTATAAAGTATGAGAGAGTTTTATGCGTAAATTTGGATTATAGACTGGGTCGTTCGCATCGCTCTCACTATCCGACTAAAATAAATTAAAGTACAACATAATTGACGCCAATAAAATACAAATAAGAAAAATAATGTAGCCACTAAAATCAACATTAGAGAGGTTGACCTAGCAGTGCTTACGTATAGTATAGAATCATACACATATATAAATAAGTGTATATACAGTAAAAACTCTATAAAGTAATAATGTTGGGACTCTAAGAATTTATTATTTTATAGAGTTATTACTTTATGAATAATGCTTAAAAAAATTAAAAATTTAATTAACAAATTTTTAATAAAACACAATTTAACCACTGATGAAATAATTTACAGAATATAAATGGTTAAAAATAATAAAAAATTTAATTAATTTTGTGCCAAAAGTTAAAAATATTATATACTTTGAAACATTTTGTTTCTCATAAAACATCACTTCCTATGAAATAAAAAAATAAATATAAATTATTATTTTATGATATTAATGGGACAATATATTTTTATATAACTTTTAAATTTTTTATTATCTTATTATTTTATCGATATGTGTTAAATTTTGCACTGGTCCGACACGGGACCGACAAAATTTATTACTTTATCGAGTTTATTACTTTATCGAATATTACTTTATAGAGTTTTTACTGTATATGAATAATGCAACTAGAAATTCATGGATTCCAACTTCTCTTTTGGTTACATCATGTGAGTCTTGTATTGGACTTAGACAAACAAAGGCATATGGGCCTGGAAGCCCATTCGAAGATAGTAACAGAAATACGAGTATGGGCCGTGGGATCAAGTTGCAAGCCCATAATCAGATTGGTTGTTTGTTCAAAAGCAAACACCAGAGAGAGGAAGAAAAGGATCCGATACATAAGACGAAGGAAACGAGTAACTGATTTACAACAACATTATAACAACCTTATCCCTCTTATTTCTTCATTGTATTCTCTCTTTGAAGCATTCTTTAGCTAAGACCTAGAATCGCCATTGATAAGGCGACGTGTATTCTCTTGTTCTTGATCTAGTGGAGTTCTTCGGTGAAAGGATTCACCGGCAAGTTAGGGACCGGAACTAAGACCCGAAGCTCGAGTGCGTGTGTTGTTTACGTTTCTTGCTCAAACACATTCACCTAGAAGCAAAGCATTAGATCGTGTTAGGTTGCTTATTTCGCAAGTATTAAAACCTTACAAGTGGTATCAGAACGCTCAGGTTCATGCGCAGAGGCTAGGTAAGAGAGAATAGAGGAGGTGAGAATCAAAGAACTTACCGGAAAAGGAGTTTCTGGTTACCAGAAGTGGTTGAGATCTCATCAGAGCCGAGATAGTAGCAGGCTTGCTACTGTGAGGTGCAATTGGAGTAGATCGGATCAAATCTTGGTGTGGATAGATCTGATAAGGATCGATTGCTGTTAGTTCTCAAATCGAAGAAGAAAGAAACACATTAGAAGAAAGAGTTAAGGAAATCAGGATACCTTAACTCTCAAGTTACTTCTAATCAATTTCTTATGAATCTTTACTTGTGGTTATTGAGTTTGTACCACTGTGTTTGCTTCTCGGTTGTTCTTGTTTGTTTTGGAACCTGCAGGTCATAACACAAAAACATATCAGGCACAATGGATCCAACTCCAGGCAGATTTGAGATGGAAAAATTCGATGGTTTAAGTGACTTTGGTTTATGGAAGTTCAAGCTACTGGGACAACTTGAAATACAAGGTTTAGTAGTTGTTCTAAATGAAAACTGGACAGTTACTACTCCTAAGGAAGTTCTAAAGCAAGGAGAAGTTGCTTTAGCAGTAAAAGAGACAGTTATTGATCCAAAGAAACAAGCTCATGATCTAAGGTGTAGAAATCTGACTGCTACCTGTTTAAGTGATCGTATCTTGAGGAAAGTGATGAAGGAAACCACTGCATTGGGTATGTGGAAGGCTCTGGAAGCTGAACATCAAACAAGATCTTTACCAAATAGGATATATCTTAAGAAGAGATTTGCCAGTTTTAAAATGAAAGCGAGTAAGAGCATTGAGGAGAATGTTGATACCTTCCTCAAGCTGATCGCAGACCTATCCAGCTTGAAAGTGGTATTGTCTGAAGAGGATCAAGCAATCCAGTTGCTTTCCAGCTTGCCACCTGCTTTTGAACCTCTTGTTCATACTCTGAAATATGGGACAGGTAAAGAAACAATAACAGTTAGTGAAGTGACAAGTGCAACTTATGATAAGGAAATGGAGCTGAAGCAAAAGGGAAAACTGCACAAAGGGTCATCAGGAGCTGACAGTTTGTTTGTGGATTCAAGAGGCAGATCAAATAATAGAAATGGTCAAAGAAAGGGAAATTCTTACAAAGGCAGGTCTAACAGTAGAGGCAAATCAAAATCCAAGCCAAGGTTCAACAAGGGAACAAAGGGAGCTTGCTTTATCTGCGGGAAAGAAGGTCATTGGAAACGTGAGTGTCCAAACAAGGGAAATAATGGTTCAGAAGACTCAGCTAATGTGGTATTTGAATTACCTGAGCCAATGGTACTCACTGTAAGCACTGAAGGAACAACATGAGCTTGGATATTAGACTCTGGATGCACCTTCCATATGACTCATGATAGGGATATCATGTATGAGCTGAAAGAGTTCAATGAAGCTAAGGTCACAATGGCTAATAAGACAATCAGTCAAGTAAGAGGACTTGGCAAGATAAGAATCATCAATCCAGACAACTCAGAGGTAATTCTAAGTGAAGCTGATTTTGATAAAATTCTTATCTCAGTGGGAATGTTAGACTAGAGTGGAGTTAAGTATGAAGGTGGAGATTGTATGCAAACATATTTCAAAGACAAGAAGAAAGTTTTCACTACAAAATGGAACAATGGCTTGTATTATTTACATGCAAAGGTGATTAAAGCAGAGGCAAATGTTGTAAGTATGGATGAAAGTGATGCAAATCTATGGCATTCGAGATTGGGTCATATGAGTTCTAAGCAGATGGCAATGTTGAAGAAACAGGGACACTTAGAAAAAGTAAAGCTTGAAGGACTTAGCTTTTGTGAGATCTGTGTGTTTGGCTAGTCATACAAGTTGAGTTTCCCTGCAGCCAAACACACCACCAAGGATGTCCTTGAGTACATACACTCAGATCTCTGGGTTCACTTTCAAATCCAGAAAGTCTAAGTGGAAGTCGATACACTACAAAAAAAATTGTGGATAACATCACTTAAAATGCATCACAAAAATAACCGATACTAATTAGAATTATTTATTAACAAGTGATTTAAATTTTGTAGTTTAGCATCAATTAATATAATTGATACCATTGCTGGTACGTTTAGCATCAATTTAAGTAAAAGTGGTACTAGTTTATTTAAAAACAGCATCAATTAAAAAAGAATCGATACAAAGCAAGAGTTTACATCACATCACTTAAACAACTGAACCAATTTTGTATCAGTAAACAAGTAATGCTAATTTTGTGTTTTGTCAAATTATGTTTGTCCCACATCGGAAACAATTCATGAGAGGAGAAAAATATTCTTCTATATATAGTAGTCTCACTCTACTAATTGATTCACTTAAAAACCCTTCGACACATTAATATTTGAATTGTCAATATTTGTTTTGATTAATAAACAAATAATATAGGAGGCATTTAAAACGTATTTACATTGATAAAAATATTTTATTTTAAATAAATAATATTATAATGAACATATACACATATGAAAACTAGACAAATGACATATATATTCAACATCAGTTGTTATAACCGATACAAATACTTAACCTCACTTGTACAAATTGATGTAAGATTTAGCTTTGTTTTTTTATAAGTGACACATATTAACATCATTTGTGATAAATGATGAAAGTATTTACGTCAGTCTTTTTTATTGATGTAAAATATTAGAGTCATCTATAGATAAATCAGTCATATAAATGATGTAATTTCAATTGTATCATTAAAAAAATGATGTAAGCTAATCAAATATATGATACCACAAATCCCTTTTTTTGTAGTGATACTTCATCAGCTTTATAGATGACTTCTCCAAGAAGGTCTGGGTCTATTTCTTGAAAACAAAAGATGAAGCATTTGAAAAATTCAGAGAATGGAAGAAGTCAGTTGAAACTTTAACAGGGAAGAAAATCAAATATCTACGTATTGATAATGGTTTGGAATTCTGCAACAACTAATTTGATGAGCTATGTAAAGAGTCTGGAATTAGGAGACACAGAACATGCTCATATACTCCTCAACAAAATGGAGTCGCATAAAGGTTAAACAGAACTATTATGAACAAGGTCAGAAGTATGTTGGTTGAGACTGGTTTAGGAAAAGAATTATGGGCTGAGGCTACATCTACAGTAGTCTACTTGATTAACAGATCTCCTAACTCATCTATAGAGTTCAAGGTACTTGAAGAAGTCTGGACTGGGACTAAGTGTGATCAATCTCATATCAGACCGTTTCGGTGTTCAGCTTATGTTCACACTATTCAAGATAATCCTTCAAAATAAAATCAGTCCTAGATCAGTTAAAGGAGTCTTCATTGGGTATCCTCGAGGGACTAAGGGCTACAAGGTAAGGTTTCTAGATGAAGGTAAGACTATGGTTAGCAGAAGTGTTGTGTTTCAGGAACATGAACTCTACAAAGACACTCTAATTACTACTACCACAGAGGCTACTCTAGAGGTTGCAAACTCAGGTAAAGTTTCTAAGGCTAGTCCTAAGAAGAAGGTGTCTTTCAGTGACAAGCTAATCAGAGGACCATCACCATCAACTTCAGAAATAGATGCTTCTGATTCAGGTGGAGACAGTGAGGAACCTACAAGTCCACAGAGTGAGGATAATCCTTCAAAATCAGATTGGGAACCAGGTTCTACTATGTCAGATCAGGCCGGTACAGATTCAGAGGATGACTACGAGCCTACTATGGGTGAATATGTTCTAGCTTGGGACATGATTGCTAGAAAGGACAGAAAGAAGCCATCTAGGTACGAGGATGGGAACTATGTGGCTTATGCTCTATCAGCAACAGATGACATTGAGATAGATGAGCCCAAATCATATGTTGAAGCCATTACTGGGGCTTAGAGGAAGTTCTGGACAAATGCATCTCGAGAAGAGATGGAATGCATCTCGAGAAGAGATGGAATGCATCTCGAGAAGAAATGGAATCCCTCTGGAAAAATGGAAGCTGGGAACTAATTGAGTGTCCACCTAATGCTAAGTTGGTTGGTTGTAAATGGATATTCAAGCTAAAGTCAGGTATTCCTGGGCTGAAGATCAGAGGTACAAAGCTAGGCTGGTTGCTCAAGGTTCACAGAGAAGACTACAACGAGATTTTCTCTCCTGTAGTCAAACACCTTTCAGTCCGCATCATGTTATCCATGGTGGTTAGCTTAGACTATGAGCTAGAGCATATGGATGTTAAAACTGCCTTTCTACATGGAAATCTAGAAGAGAGGATTCTAATGAGACAACCTGAGGGTTTAGTTAAGAAAGGAGATGAAAACAAGGTCTGTTTACTAAAGAAATACCTATATGGACTAAAACAGTCACCTAGACAATGGAACCTGAGATTCGATACCTTTATGAAAGCTGATAAGTTCCATAGAAGTGACTACGACTCATGTGTGTACATGAAGGATGTACAGACTGACAAGGTTATCTACCTACTTTTATATGTTGATGACATGCTTATAGCGTCAGGGAATTTGGCTGTGATCAGGGATCTAAAGGCTAATCTAAGTAGTGAGTTTGAGATGAAAGATCTAGGTAAGGCTTCTAGGATCTTGGGTATGGATATCATCAGAGACAGACAAAAGGGTACACTAGTTCTACACACTTTTGAAATGACTGAAGCAAAACCAGTGTCAACACCAGTTGCTCCACATTTTAAGTTGCATAGTGTTCCTCAGGATCAATGAGAGGAAGGAGCTATGCACATGAGGGATAAGCCCTATGACAGTGCTGTTGGTAGCTTAATGTATGGTATGATTGGATCTAGACCTGATCTAGGTTTTGCTATTGGATTAATCAGCAGGTTTATGTCTTCTTCTAGTAGGGAACACTGGGATGTAGCTAAATGGGTTTTGAGGTACTTAAAAGGCTCTATTGACAGGAATCTAATTTTCAAGAAAAATGGAGAGTTTTCTATTGAGGGTTTCACAGACTCAGACTATGCTACGGATTTAGACAGGTGCAGGTCAGTTACAGGGTATGTGTTTCAGGTTTGGGGTAATACAGTTTCTTGGAGATCTAATCTACAGTCTGTTGTGGCTCTGTCTACAACCGAAGCTGAATACATGGCACTATATACTGCAACTAAGGAGGCTCAATGGTTGAAATGGTTCTGTGAAGAACTATGTTTTCCTGTGAACAGTGCAAGGATGCACTGTGATTCACAGAGTGCCATTGCACTAGCGAAAAATGTTGTTCATCATGAGAGAACAAAGCACATCGCTACTAAATATCATCATATCATGGACGTAGTAGCAGCAGGTGATATTGTGTTATTAAAAATACACACAAGCAAGAATCCAGTAGATTTTCTAACTAAAGCCTTACCTAGGCCAAAGTTTGAACTCTGCCGTGATATTCTAAACCTCGCCTAAGTGCAAGAGCAGCTCCAGGTAACTCCAGGCTCAATGTACCTCACAACAAAGAACAAATTGTGGTTAGTTTTCTGTTTACACTGAAGCTAGGAAAACCTATATGGTGAAAGTTAACTTGATAGGTTTTGGAGTCACCTGTGAAGCTATGGACGAAGACGAACGGTCTTAAGTTCCAGGTGAAGTATCTGTAAGACAAAAGAGAAGACTAAGAGTCGTCAGTTCAATCATCAGGTCGGAAGGTTCATATCAGAAGGGTTCATATCAGAAGTGATTCAGATCAAAAAATTGAAAGGTTTTGCTACAGAAACTAGTATTGAACCTTATCGGAAAAGTTCAAGGGTTGCGAAAGGTTTTCTGATTCAGATCGGTAGTAGGAGCTAGATCGACTATTGCGATGTGTGTTTTCTGATTGCAGGTACAGAAGATCGAAGAAGGATATGAACCGACATCATGAAATCTGAAGAGTCAGTCTATGAGTTGCCGGTTCATCAGAAAAATCTTGAGATCTCCGACAAAGGTACATGCAACAAAAGAAACGGTCAGAATCTATCGTAAAACATCTCAAACTCAAGCGGTCATCTCAGAAGTTCGAACAGTCTCATCGATCTGTTCTAACGAGGAAAGAGGAAGAGATTTCGAGGTTTACCTGAGCTGTATGAGGTGTGTGACGAACTACGATCTCAGGGAAGAGGAGGACCGTCGGAGTCGAAGATGAATGTGGCAGACAAACAAAGTCATATGGGCCTGGAAGCCCATTCGAAGATAGAAACAGAAATACGAGTATGGACCGTGGGATCAAGCTGAAAGCCCATAATCAGATTGGTTGTTTGTTCAAAAGCAAAAACCAGAGAGAGGAAGAAAAGGATCCGATACATAAGACGAAGGAAATGAGTAACTGATTTACAACAACATTATAACAACCTTATCTTCTTATTTCTTCACTGTATTCTCTCTTTGAAGCATTCTTTAGCTATGACCTAGAATCGCCATTGATAAGGCGACATGTATTCTCTTGTTCTTGATCTAGTGGAGTTCTCCGGTGAAAGGATTCACTGGCGAGTTAGGGGCTGAAACTAAGCTCCGAACCTCGAGTGCGTGTGTTGTTTACGTTTCTTGCTCAAACACATCACCTAGAAGCAAAGCATTATATCGTGTTAGGTTGCTTATTCCGCAAGTATTAAAACCTCACACATCAATTCATATTTATATGGGATTTTTTTATATTTCAAAATTCGTCGCATACTGTATTTAGAAAAAATTAACAACATGCAAAACAAATATTTTGAATGTTTCGCATTTTGCTAATCGTTGGTAATATATTTATTCACAATTTCATACTCTTTCGTTAAACGGAACATTTAAACTCTCGTAAGTAGTATTTAGGAGCCAAAACTTTATTTGTTGAGTAAGAGCTTTTTTCTATGCGCATTTGCAAGGGCTTTTAAGAAAGAGCTTACTCGGAGGAGTATTCAGCGTCATCCACTGCATTAAACGTTGCCATTAGTACGATAAAAGCAAAGTTCAGCATTGCATATCCATATAATCGGATAGCTGGCACGAGAAAACAAAGATGATAGATAGAACGCACTTGAATGCATCACACTAAGTTAAACTTGAGAGTCCATACTCCAAAATCGACCCATGTACGGATGCGGAACCTTGTAACCGAGCCCAAATAGATAAAAATTTGTAAATACCACTGTATTCACTTCACAAAATCTATTCTAAACTTAATCCAAATATATATTTAGCCCACCCGCTTTTCTCTCGAGATTATTTATGGCCTAACCGTTTCAGCAACTGTTAAGAAACAAAAGAAGAAGCTAAGTGTAGCTAAACATCTAACTCAATCAGAGCTTACCCTATTTATACAAGTAGAGTAAACCCTAGTGTCTTCTTGAGTCTTTAACAGCTGTCACACATCTACTGTCTTGTCAGAAATCGACGGTCTTGGGTAATAGCCGGAATAGTGCCAAAGTGTACGATTTCGTTGAACGGTAAAGTGTGAGTTGTTATCACTTTACTTTTATCAACCTTATCCTCTTGCAGAAGAACCGTTGGAGAAGATGAGTTGTTCATGGGCATTATGGACTCTAGTGTAGAATGAGTCTTCTTGGGCTTTAAGGACTCAATCTGATTTTCTTCGTTGACTTGGTTTCTGATTCTATCAGAACCTTCTCATTGAGTTAGATGTTTAACTACACTTAGCTTTTTCTCTTGTTTATCAACATTCCCCCTCAAACTTGGTGTGGGAGGTGGATGCACACCAAGTTTGAAATGTAAAGAGACAAAGGGACCTGTTGGAAGAGATTTCGTAAAGATATCAGCAAGTTGTTCTTTACCAGATATGTGTTTCACCACCAGTGATCCAAGAGCAACCTGTTCTCTAACAAAATGATAGTCAACTTGAAAGTGCTTTGATCTAGGATGCATGACCGGATTTGCTGTTAGACGAACAGAGGATAGATTGTCTCCATATAATATAGTTGGTTTTGGCTGAGGAATGCCAATATCCCTTAGAATGTTGTTCAACCAGACAAGCTCACAAGTTGTATCAGAGAGAGCCCTAGATTCAGCTTCTGTAGAGCTTCTTTGACACTGACTGCTGCTTCTTTGCTGACCAAGAGATTATGTTATTACCCAAGAACGTACAGAAACCACCAGTAGATCTTCTGGTATCCGGACATCCTGCCCAATCACTATCACTATACGCAGGAAGAGTAAAATATGTATGTTTGGAGAAGGAGATTCCGTAATCAGTAGTCCCTCTTACATATCTCAGTACTCTCTTGAGCATGTTATAATCAGAGAGAGAGTCGGAGCATGCATTTTTTACACACATAGTTCACCGCATATTGCAAATCTGGCCGAGTATGAGTTAAATATTGGAGCTTACCTGCCAAACTCCGAAAGTACTTTGGATCCTCGAACAGAACGTCTTGACCTGTGATGTGATTAATCTGGAGAGGAAGTGATGTTGTTATGGGAGCACATTCACTCATCCCTGCCACGGCCAAAAGATCTGCAACATACCTTTGCTGAGACAGGAACAAACCATCCTCACGAAATGTTGCTTGTATTCCGAGAAAATAATGAAGGCTTCCCATGTCTTTCATTCGAAATTCTCCTTTTAGTACCTCCAAGAACCGATCCAACAGATTAGAATTGTTCCATGTCAATACCATATCATCCACATACATAAGAAGCAACATCACATCACTTTTGTTGTGATACACAAACAAGAAGGGATCATGTTTGCTACATAAGAACCCAAACTCCATAAGGTAATTGCTGAATTTGTCAAACCATGGTCTAGGAGCTTGTTTTAGACCATATATTGCTTTGTGAAGCTTGCAAACATGGTCTGGCTTTTCTTTATCAGCAAAACATGTAGGTTGTTTCATATAGACTGTTTCTTGTAAATCTCCATGAAGAAAGGCATTTTTCACATCTAGCTGTTTGATTGGCCATTGCATGATCGTTGTTGTGTAAAGAACTGTCCTTACTGTTGCAGTCCTCACAACTGGACTATATGTCTCTAAGTAATCGATCCCTTCTTCTTGGTTATACCCTTTTGTAACTAGGCGTGCACGAAGTCTTTCTAATGTACCGTCTGCCTTGAGTTTTGTAGTGAAAATCCACCTGTTTCCAAGAATGTGCATATCTGGAGTTCTTGGAACTAAGGACCAAGTCTCTGTCTCCTTGCAAGTATCTATTTCTTCCCCCATGCCTGCAGTCCACCCATCATCTTTAAGAGCTGCAACTATAGTTCTGGGAAAAGGATATGCTACTTTCTTAGTTAGCAAAGCATATTTGGGATTTGGCTTCACAATCCCCACTTGAGACCGTGTTACCATTCTCTGTGGAATCCTCATAATACTTACTTGAGACCTTGTCACCATTCTCTGTTGAGATTGAGTCCTTGGACTGTTTCTTGCTGGAGAAGCAGTAGCTGGAGAGATGCCAATAGCACATGTATCAAGACCTGACGTACACACATATCCAGTTACTACTTCTGAAGGAGTTACAGGCCTTGGAGGAGCAGGTAAGGATGCCATCACTAGATCATCATCATTGTCCTCAGATAAATCTAGATTACCTTGTAAAGGAGCAAAGACATTAGAAGTAGGGACAGGTAGAGTTGTAGCAAATTGTCTTGGAAGAACTGTCAGAGAGGGAACTTCAGTAACCACAGAAGAAGTCCCTGGATTCTGAACATTTGGTGGAATAAAGGTCTTGTACCATGCAGAAACCAAGGGAGTTGTACCTTTTTGCTGCAAAGAAACATAGAGATTTGCAAAAGGATATACATTCTCTTCAAAAATGACATGTCTACTGATATAAACATGACCAGTAGGTGGGAAGAGACACCTATAGCCCTTGTATTTGGCATTATAACCCAGAAAGACACTACAAAGACTTGGGATCAAACTTATTAGCAGCATAATCTCTCAAGGTTGGATAACAAGCACTACCAAATACTCTCAAAGCTGAATAATCAGGTGGTTTCCCATAGAGTTTCTCATAAGGACTTACCTCAGTAGTTAATGCCGTTGTAGGAAGCAAATTGCTTAGATAATTTGCAGTAAAGAAAGCCTCCACCCAATACTTCTGTGGAACTTTACTTTCAAACAACATTGACATACCCAGTAGAGAATGCCGTTGTAGGAAGCAAATTGCTTAGATAATTTGCAGTAAAGAAAGCCTCCACCCAATACTTCTGTGGAACTTTACTTTCAAACAACATTGGCATACCCAATTCAGTTAAGTGGATATGCTTTCTTTCTGCCAATCCATTTTGTTGAGGAGTATAAGGACACGAAATCATTTGTTGAATCCCTGAATCTTGCAACATTGCTAGAAAAGTCTTACTGATAAACTAACCACCACCATCACACTGAAATGCTTTAATCTTGGTGTCAAACTGATTCTCAACTAGCTTTTGAAATGAGGCAAAATAGAACTGAATTCTGATTTATTCCTCATAGGATAAAACCAACTATAGCGAGACCACTGGTCAACAAGAATTACATAGAAGCGAAAACCTTGACAGGATACAAGTGGTGAAGGACCCCACAAATCACAGTGTATCCTCTCTAGAATACTAGAAGCTGAAAATTGAGAATCTAAAAATGGCAACCTAGTGCTTTTCCCAAGCTTACAAGCATCACACATGTTCTTGGTACTCTTGCTTATTGAAATAACATTACTAGTAGAGAGACGAAGTAAGAATTGCTCATTCGGATGTCCCAGTCTTATGTGCCAAACCTCATCGCTTGCAGACTGTTGCCGTGAAGAGAAGTGAGCCTGAATAGAAGGTGGTTCCAACAAGTATAAGCCTTCAAGATTTCTTCCCAGGGTCAACAACTTCTTTGTTTCCTTGTCCTTTACAATTACGCCATCACAGTCAAACTCAAAGGACCAGGGATAACCTTTTGTTATCTTTGAAACTGAGAGTAAAGATTTAGCTATATCTAGACAAAACAAGTACATCAGTTAAGGAAAGTGTACCTGATGTAGAAGGAAGAAGGGCTGAACCTGTATGAGTGATAGGTAGGAAGTTACCATCACCAATCATCACTGAATCTGTTCCATGATATGGATGGGATTGATGTAGGTTGAGATGAGAGTTGGTGACATGTGCAGTAGCACCAGTACCAGGATACCATTCCTGACCAGTGTGATCAGTGATGTATGTGATCCGTATAGCAGCTAAGGCAGAGGGTAGATGGTCTGATTGATAGTTGTTATCAAACCTATACCAACAGTTAAGAGCATGATGACCTACTTTACCACATATCTGACAAGTTGGCCTCTGTTCAGAACCTGATGACCCATAAGAAGAACCACCTGAGGAGACTGACCCAGAAGAACCATTTGCTGACCCAGACGAGCTAGAGATTTGCTGATGGAAACCTCTTCCCCTGGTAGAGTAAGAGGAGCGACCTCTGTTTCCCTGTTAGCTCCTCTTCCTCTATTGTTGTAGTAGTCTTGTATGGACTGAGAGACAGCAAACGCTAGATGTGGACTAATATGACCCATTATAGGTGAGTCTGTGTATTTACTCAACCTTTGTTCATACCCAAGAAGTCTAGCAACAACAGTTTCGTAGGATAGACCAGGTGAATCCTCCATAGTACTATCTAGCGCAGTTATAAGAGGTTCATACTCTTTCCCTAAACCATGAATCACAGCAAAGACTTTACTTTGTTCACTAACTGGATGTCCTATAGATGCAAGTTGATCACAAATTGTCTTAACCTCTCTAAGGTAATCAGCAAGAGACTTATCTTGTTTAGTGATAGAATGAAGACTACGCTGGAGCTCATAGACTCTGTGCGAGGACACCCTGTTGTAGTAGCTGGCTAGAGATGTTCAGACTTCTCTTCAAGAAACACATCAAACCACAGAGGTGAGGATGTCTTCAGAGAGTGACCCCATGAGCAGAACTTTGACCAGTTGGTCGGAGCGGAGCCAAGCAAGATAGTCAGGAATGATGACATTAGTTGAAGAGCCATCCTGACGAGGTACTTGCATAGTATGAGCTAGCTGCGGAAGCGACCCATCAACAAAACCAAGTAAAGACGGGCTAACGAGGACCGATTCAACCTGAAGTTTCCACACGATATAGTTCTTATTGGTGAGCTTCACAGTGACACAGTTTGAAATGTTAAGAGATGGTTAGGGATGGAGATCCATGGCATTGGGAATCGCCATGGCTTCTGATAACATGAAAGTGAGCTCAAAATGAAAGAGATTGAAGCTCAAGAACACAAGAAAGAAACATTGAAACTGAATAACTTTGTATTGATTTTGCTTGAAGATACACATTACAAGCTTACCCTATTTATACAAGTAGAGTAAACCCTAGTGTCTTCTTGAGTCTTTAACAGCTGTCACACATCTACTATCTTGTCAGAAATCGACGGGCTTGGGTAATAGCCGGAATAGTGCCAAAGTGTACGATTTCGTTGAACGGTAAAGTGTGAGCTGTTATCACTTTACTTTTATCAACCTTATCCTCTTGCAGAAGAACCGTTGGAGAAGATGAGCTGTTCATGGGCTTTATGGACTCTAGTGTAGAATGAGTCTTCTTGGGCTTTAAGGACTCAATCTGATTTCCTTCGTTGACTTGGTTTGATAAGTTAACTGAAGCTAAGTGTAGCTAAACATCTAACTCAATCAGAAGGTTCTGATAGAATCATAGTTACATGATTTCCAAAGCTAGTTAACTATATCGATCTTCAGCGGCGGCTCACATTGACAAGGAGATGAGATGATAATGGAGAGTTTAACGTTGGACAACGACAAGAAATAGAATCTTAATCCATGGCTGGAAATTTTTGATCTATGATAATTGATTTTATGGTCCACTAGAAAGAGCTGAGATCGGTTATGATGTTTCTGTAAGAAGAAGAAGAAAAATAAGAAGAGGAAGAAACAATGGAAAAAACAAGAAGAATAGGTTTTGGTAATTTCATTTTTGGTTTTTATTTTTTAGTTTTTCCTAATAATAGTTATAAATTGATGAGGAGTATTATTGTCATTTTATTTGAACTGAATATTATTGATTTAATTGTTTTTTTATCTTAGATCTTTAATTATGGACATAAAATCTAAAATATACATGCTAATTTGCCTATAAAATACTGCAGAATTCAAATTGTCACAAAAGCTAAAAAAATATTAAAATGTTACCAAGAAAAATGAGAACATCAACTAATTTGATACCAAATAAATTCTCTAAAACATCAATTAATATGATACAGAGGGAATATAAAATACTTTTATACCAAAACGAGTTTGAATCGGGTCAACCCAAGAAAATTTGAGTAAGATCCTTCACATTTTATAGAAACAAGGTGCTATACGGTCGATACGAAAGCTTGGTAAGGGCACGGCTTTTATACGATCAATATGGAGAGATCACGATAGACTCTTTTTGTTGACTTTTTTTTTTTTGCTTTTCAGAATTTTGGATGGCCATATCGAGCATACGACGGTCAGTATTGAGGGGTCACGATGGACTCTTTTCGATGACCTTATTTTTACTTGTTAGAATGTTATGATTTTACTAAATCAATCATGTCTTTTGAATCGGTGATCAGAATGAGTTGAAACCACCCCAAAATGAAGCTAAATCAATTTTCTACATTGAGTTGATATTGAAGATTGATCCAAGAACCGAAAGGCTTCCATCGGATACGATATTTTTTTTTGGGGATAAATTGTGAATATATTCATACCAAAATGGAACAAGGAGTTTGATTACAAGAGCTTTAAGCAAGTAGCTATTTTGGCCAAAAAAAGATAAAAACCATTGGAGCTATTGGTGTGAAACTGATGAACTTAGGATCGCAAAAACCAAAGGGACAATAGATTACAACCCTTGAGGCTTCGACGAGCTAGAAGTATGTCTTTGATGTTGCGATCAATCCTAGAGAAGATTATCTCCGGGGTTAATGAGATGCCATCATGCAAGCGAGCATTGCTTTCCTTCCACAGATAAAAGAGTAGAGAGTGGACCACAAACTTCTTAAGCTTGGTGGGAGTAGAGAAGTTGGTTGCTAGCCAGTCCATAAGAGAGTCCCAATCCGTAAAGAGAACCGGGTCAGCACATAGCCTGTAGAGAATCATTCTCCAAACATCTAAAGAGAAATCACAATGCAAGAAGATGTGATCCCTAGACTCTGGCGCAGAACCACAAAGGCAGCAATTCAGATCAACTAGAAGGCCCCAAGATAAGAGTCACTTGACTGGCAGGCGGTTTAAAAGTGCAGTCCAGAAGTTGAAAGAGTGTTTGGGGATTGCACTTTTAAACCATACAGTTTTGGTCCAAGAGACCTTTGTACCCACCGGTCTAATAGAGTTCCATGTCTTGGAAGAGGAGAACAGCTGAGAATCAGTCAGCCCCATACCCCAGAAGTAGAGATCCTTCTCCTGGTGGTTTGGAGTAGGACAACTGTGCAGGTAAGCTTTGAGGTTTGAAACCGCCATGTTTCTTGTTGGTCTATGAGAGAGACCCCAACTTTCACCATTTGTGGCATGGGAAACCTTGGCATGCAAAGGTATTCCAATCATACGAGGTCCATCAATCCCAATATACTCAATTAAGGATCTAAATTCAGTCCACTGGTCAAACCAGAAGGAAGCAGTTTTACCATCTCCAATTTGACATGACATGAACTCCTTTGCCAAGTCTCTTTGAGATAAGAGGTCTCTCCATATCCAAGAAGAATTTGTGTTCGGATGAACAGCCCAAAAGCTCTGTTTCTTGAGTCATTTTGAATTGATTTTGCATTGTCATTCCACATATCTGCTTCCAAAAGTGTGCTTTCCATTTGACCTATTTTAAAATGTAATAAGACTCAGACGGACTCAAAATATAACAAAAAAACGCAATAGAAAATAAGATAAATACAAAAAAATTATGAAACTATAACACTTTAAGCGGCTAGAAACTAAGAACATCAATTTCCTTGGATTTATTTTTGGCTTGTCTACAAAAAAAAAAAAAACAATTCAAAAAAGAGGTTTGAAGAGTGAAAACTCAAATTCAAAAGAACTACCTAATAAAATCGGAATAACGTCCTAAAAAACGTCTAGTCAATCCACAAGCAAACTCGCTAAGAAAACCTTGCTAGATTTTGATGGGGTGCAAAGTTTTCCTCGAAATAAAATCAATCTCAAAACTGCAAGTGCACAGTTAATCAATCGTACTACTTAGGGATTGAATCCACGGAAATAAAGAACCACATACTAGAATAGTATGCACATTGGTTTGAAAACGATGTAATTGTAGATTGTAAAATAATATGATTAAAAACGTTGGACGTTTATGAATTCGCTGAGAATTATGGTTTGAATTATTCAAGACAAACTAGATGAAGCTATTCTCTAAACATGAACACGATGGTGAATATGCAAACTATCGCAACAATATTTCCTATGAAGACAAGTGCCAAAGTCAACTATCGTAGACTAAGATTCAAGCTACAAGCATTTAAATATCAAGTTCAATTGTTCATTCGATGCAAGCAAATAACTCTCGCAAATACAAGCATCAAATTCACTAATATATCAATTCGAGATAACTCAACAAAACGGCTAGCACAATTGAGAATATCCGTGATCAGTTTCGAGGTGATCAATCCTAAAACATGCAGTAAGTATAGATCTAATCGAGATAATTCCAAGAGCAAGTCAAGGAATCATCAATGAATGCAATCCTAACTACCGAACCAATAAAATATTTTAAATTGAGTCCCTTAGAACACAACAAAAATACTACTCAAACATAATAGAGATGAAACAAGCCATTCTTATAAAAATAGTAAGATAGAGTTTAGAAAACTTCTCAAAAGATGTCAAGTGATGAGATCCTCATCTCCCTTACAAACCGAAATCGAAAGAACAAGTGTTTAGAAAACTAAATTGTTTGCCTTTAAGAGATCATTGATAGCTTCGTAACCAGTTGTGTGTGATGATGTGTTTTGCTCTCTGCTCTGTTCTTCTCCTTTTATAGTTGTAAAGTCGGATTAGGGTAAATCCCTTGAAGATTTTGAGAAGATAACGATGAAATCAGAATAATTTTTTTTTTCGAGGCGGTAATCAATCGTTCGCCTAAGTGATCGATCGGTCACTGTGTATTTGCGCTTACCCGTCATCTCCAGAGGCTCGGTAATCAACTGTTTGCCCACGGTTATTAGTAATTCACTGGTGGATATCGCGGAACCGACTCCTGATTGGAATATGCTCTAACAGTTTTCCAATATTTTGTGATTATTAAGATCTGACCGTTGTATTTAAGCGAGTGAATATTTGTTGTGAAGCTGAGATCCTCCTCTATCTTGTATTTAAATTTGGGCTCGATCTATCAGTGGGATCATCATCATATGTGTCGCAACATTTGATAGAAGGAATCTGACTTTTTTGAAAAAGACTTGAATTGCTCCATTAAAACCCAAATTGCTCTATTTTCCTAATAATGATTAAAACCAAAAACACTAAAATAACACTTTTCTTTCTAACACCTGGTTAAATATAAATAAAAACTACTAAAATAGATTATTAAGAAGTGGTAAAATATGGCGTATATCAATTTTGCATATTCCCTCTACTCGAAATCTTGGGACAAAAAAGAGTATTTGCAATATACCAATTCAACTCTTTAACATTCATTAAATTGTTTGGCGTGGTCTTACAATGAGACAAGTGATAAAAACTAGTTGCTTAGGAAACAAAAAAGGAGGCTTCTGCCCTCGGGTATTCAACTTGAATTTAGGTAGGATCCGCTCGGCTCTGGGTCTTTTAGGTAGGGAAGTTTTTGACCCAAAACATTTTGGTTTGGTTTTGGGTCGGTTAGGGTTTTAACAATAAGAATCGATAATTATCCAAAAAATATGGTTCTCATTCGGGTTGGCTACATCAATTTTAATCCACCCTACCCAAAAAAGACTCAAAATATCAAAAATACCCGAATAAAAAAAAAATTCTACAAAATTTTCTGAAATATCTGAAAATACTTACAAATACCCGATGTAACCGAATAAATAACAAAGAAAAACTTATGAAATCTATTCAAACTACCCATATAAACCCAACCTAAAACCAAATATCTATGGATTAAATTATGTTCTAGGGTAGGAACCGGAACCGAATCGATACCCGTGGGTGTAAGAGTGCAAGACCTTCTAAAATTAAAAAAAAAACTAGAGCTGAAAGTGATGGTTCCAAGTTTTTGTTTTCGGATCTATGTTGTTTGTCTAAACCTAGAAACAAGCTGAAAGTGATGGCAAGATTTGTGTTTAACATTGTGCAAAAGCAAGAAAGATAGGAAAAATCTAATAAATACAAGTCTTAGTATCCATATCGATACCCGTGGGTGTAAGAGAGCAAGACCTTCTAAAATTAAAAAAAAAAATTAGAGCTGAACATGATTTCAACCGGATTTTTCAGATTGTTCCAAGTTTTGGTTTTCGGATCCATGTTTTTTGCCCAAGCCTAGAAACAAGCTGAAAGTAATGGCAAGATCTGTGTTTAACATTGTGCAAAAGCAAGAAAGATAGGAAAAATCTAATAAATACAAGTCTTAGTATCCATATTCTACCCATTTGCTCCTTTGATGCAATCTCATTCTCTCCATCTTCTCTTATTTTGAGCTCACCACAAGCCCTTTTAGCTAGACATATTCTATAATATTCTCTTCATTTTCTTTTCAAATTCTAACAGTTTGTTGCAAAGTGTGCAGGTACAAGCTTTACAAAATCCTTCTCCTACTCTCTTCCTTGAAATGAGGGACCTGCACACGAAATGGAACTTCCTGAGGGCCATTGAAGAATTATTCTTCATATAGAAATCAAGAATAAACTGGCTTATGGAGGGAGATCAGAATACAACCATTTTCCAGAGAGTGGCTTAGGTTAGATGCAACTGGAACTCCATCGGATCCTTTATCCTTCCTCCAGGGGCCATGATCTCAGATCCTGTGGAGATGAGCCATCATGCAATCTGTCACTTCAAAGCCATTATGGCCCCAGATTATCTACCTCCTCTTAATATGTCCACCACCTGGATCCAAAGTCTTACTCAGTTCAGATGCTCATCTCTCCAACAACAAGCAATGTCAACTATGCCGTCTAGTGTGGAAATAACATATGTTCTCCTAAAACTCAATCCTAATAAAGCTTCAGGTCCATAAGGCTTTACCTCGGGGTTCTTCAAAGAAGCATGGTCTACTGTGGGTTAGGAAGTCTCAACAGCTATTGGACACTTCTTTCTCTCTGGTTTCCTGCCATCAGCTACTAATGCAACGATCCTTGCGCTGGTCCCTAAATTTGTAGGAGCTTCTGCTATTGGTGATTTTCGACCAATCTCTTGTTGCACCACAATCTACAAAACAATATCAAAGTTGTTGGTGGTCAGAATCAAACCTATTCAACCGGAGCTAGTTCTTCCCAACCAAACGGCTTTTATTCAGGGGAGATTGCTACTGGAAAAAGAAACAGGTCTTAGCTTTAGAAATTGTCAATAACTATCACAAAGAAACAGGTCCAAAGCGTATAGTTATCAAGGTGGACATTGTAAAAACGTTTGACACTTTGAGATGGGATTATCTAATTAACTGCCTGTACGGATTAGGGCTTCCAATTCAATACATTTGATGGATTCAAGCATGCATCTGTACTCCTAACTTTACTGTTGGCTACAATGGTATGGTTCATGGTCACTTTAGGGGAAAACGAGGCCTTCGACAGGGTGACCCTCTCTCACCCTATTTATTTGTCATTGCTCTAAATAGTTTCTCTCTACTTCTTGACAAGGGTGCCACTGAGAACAAGTTCCAATACCACTACAACTATAAAAAGTCAAAGCTTACTCACTTGTGCTTCGCTGATGATCTTTTAATCTTTATTGATAGATCAATAACATCTGTTCAGGTTTTGCCCTAGATTCTAAGGGATTTTGTGATCATGTCGGGCCTTGCAGTAAGCTTCCAAAAGTCGTGCTACTTCTCATCAGGGCTCTCTGAAACAGAAAACATGCTCATTAGCTTCTCCACTGGTATGAGAAGGGGTTCCTTCCCAATGAAGTACCTTGGACTCCCTTTAACTACAAAAAGCTATCTTTAGATAACTGTGGACCATTGATACAACAAATCAAGGAAAGAATCTCTACCTGGAGTGCTAGGTCTCTTTCTTTTGCTGGCAGATTGGTTCTCCTCAACAACGTTATTGCTGGGATAACAAATTTCTGGTGCTCTACCTTCTTACTGCCAAAAACAATCATTAAGAAGATCAATTCTTTTTGCAATGCTTATCTTTGGAAAAGTTCCATGGATGGACTATACAACAAGAGTGGCTTGGGAATGCATCACACGAACTAAGGAAAAAGGTGGGTTGGGAATAAAAGACCTTCTGGTGTGGAATAGGGCTTGTTCTCTTAGACTCCTTTGGTTGTTGTTCTTTCGTGTTGGGTCGGTTTGGGTTGCTTGGTACTCTGAGATGGTGCTTAAGAGTTCAACGAACAACATTTGGTCCCTTAAAACAAGTAAGAAGAACTCTTGGTTAGCTAACAAGATCATTAAACTAAGAGACTTGGCTTTTCCTTGGATCAAACTGAGAGTAGAAAATGGAAAAACATGTCGATTCTAGTATGATAACTAGTCACCATTTGGAAGTCTTCATGTATTCCTTAATGGTCCAGCTACTTTCCGCATGGGATTATCTCTAAGGGTCTGAAATCTTCCAATGGCTGGTCTCTTCCTCCTGCCAAATCAAAGAACCAAGTCTTAGTCCAAGCCTATATGTCAACTCTTCATCTCACAAATGCAGAAAATTACTATGAGGGGATAATGGATGATGCCAATCTGCGATCATGACCAAGTTTTCAACGGGTCAAGTTTATCACACAATTAGTGAACAACATTCGGTGGTACCTTGGAATAAGGGGGTCTGGAACAAGAGAGGCATCCCAAAGTGAGGATGTTTAAAAGCATTCCTTGATTTCCCTACATATATCTTACAGTTACAGCTACTTTCCTTGATTTTCTTTCCCTACAACTTCTTTCTTTCATCAATCTTTCCTTCCATTCCTTATTACTTCCCACTCACATATATCACCCAAGTATACCAATAGTCACACCCATTCTTTTAAACTCCCCACCTAAAGGCTAGTCGTAGATGATGGAACCTTTTACTTTGTCGGTTCTACGCCTTGCAAAATTTTGCACATGAAACAATATCGAAAAGGTCTCACTCAAAAAAAGTATGCAAGGGTTTCCAAAAAAAATTCAGGTTTCCGGGTGTGGTACCGTCCTGAAAAGGAAAATGGTCAATCAGTTCATTTATAAGGTGATAGATCAAGGACAAAATGACTTGATTGTCTAGTGTTTAATACATGTTTAAGATCAAATGGCCCAAAGTGAGAAAAATTAGTCAAGATTAAGTTTTAATTGATTAGACTTGAATCAAGTATCATGCAAGCTTCAAGGCGGTATCAACTTTCGAAGTTCAAACCTGAAAAACTAGCTCCCAAAGTGAGGATGTTTAAATGCATTCGGTTAACCACTACGCGAAGACAATGAATCCAACCTCAAAAGATGATATTTTCATCATTTGTTTTTAGGCAAAAGCAATGTGAACCTAATAATATTCTACACTCAATCCTAATATAAAAGAACGTTATGTGAAACTATATGAATTCTTATGAATTTTCATTTTATTTTTATTTCTTTTAGTTTTTATCGATTTTAGATATATGATGCAAGATTGAAGAAAAAATAAAACAAAACAGCTAAGATAGAGATTAACAACATTATCTCGTTCGGACTTATTTTTCACCGTCTGGTGATAAAACAAAACCGAGAAAAAGAGCTTAACACATAAAAAAATCCAAAATGCAAAAAAAAAGGATGTAGAATGGTTTGTAAATAGTACACTGGCCCAAGTTGTAAACCTGGGAGATTAAGGGAGGTGTAGGAGTTTGGGAACTCCAGTATGGATTCTTGTAAGTGAAATGAGCTTGGAGATGAGGGTAAAAGCGTGTTGCACCATCATGTAGCTTAAGAATAATAACTTTCTTCATTAGCTCATCAAAACTCTTTTGACCTCCATGTTTTACCTCTAGAGTAAGTATAGCTTTGATCATTGCAAAAAGGTTTGGCATACCTTTGCGTTTAACATTGCACTCAGTGCAAGGTATTAATTATGTACCTAAGCAGTGGCGGACGCAGAGTGTTGGAGGGTGTGGCACATGCCCCACACTAATTTTTATTTTTCATAAGTAATTAAGTAAAATTCTATTTAAATACATGCAATATAGTATAAGATATAGTAAAATATATGTTTGTGCCACATGCTAAAAACCTATTTGGATCCGCCACTGTACCTAAGTGGAGTCAAGGTCAAGGTGGCAGAGGTGTTGAGTTCATGGTCATTTTCATTGACCTCAAGTACACTTTTCTTAGTTTGGAAAGGTAATTAGGTTTCCGAGTTTTCTTTGCAAACAAAAAATTGTATCTAATTTGGATGGGGGCGTATTTGGTTTGATTTCAATTTAAGTAAATATATTAATTAATTAGAATACTTTTTGAAATGAAATAAATCATTTTGGATTTCACTGAAGTCTTTTTTTTTTTTTTTTGAAATGAATGTTAAAATTTATTAACAATAAAATACTGTTTGTTACATCGAAGGCATCTTAGATTTAAAAAAAAAAAAAAACAGAAACAGTAGCTGCTTTTGAAGTGATTAGACAGAAGACTATCGAAACTCCTTGAACTCTTTTAACCCCAATGTATAGGTTTTATAGCAGCGAGCAAATCATTTAAAAACAATTTATTATAAAAAAGATGAATATAAAAACAATGGAAACCTCACAAATCTCATCACCACTTCGCTTTATGCCAAATTTTCTCATATCCATTATCTTTTTTTTTTTTTTTGAATTACCAGGAGGTTCCGGGCCTAAGCCCATAATCCCCCCCCCAGACCCGAAACCACAGCATGTAATATTAGTTTCGTCCCAAGCGCCACTCGAACCAGAGACCTCTAGGCTTTGCCTGAGATCTTTACCAGTTGAGCTATTGGCTCTTGATTATCCATTATCTTTTTTAACTAAAACTTGCGAGTGGTGTTTTTGTTTCTTTCCAAAACTTAAAATTAAGTAATCATATGAGCTTAGATCTTGTTACTACAAATGACTTCATCATAGTTCACAACTTCTAACTTCACTAGTCTTGAACTTGAAGTAGTCCTCTTACATCACACTTCACACAAGCAACTAGTAGCAGTAGAAACTAGTTATCAAACCAAAAGCTGAAAAAGAAAGAAAGACAAACTCCAAATGTCGACCTTACTTAACAAAATGGAATCACCAAGTTATGTAAATAAGTCTTCCTTGGGCCACAAGCAGCAGTAGAACCGGCAACATCAAAGTTGCCACCATGTCCATCCACAACATCCAAGTTCCAAAACCCGTCCCATATCGCGTTTTCTTGGTTCATCGTCGTAGTAGATTCAGGTATGTTTACTGCAGAAAATCTCCCATCAAACTGCTCCTCCAACGAATTAGGGTTATTACACAAAGCTGTTGATGAATTTGTCATTTGATGAGGAGCATAGAACACATCGCCGCCATCGCTGCTGCTGTTATCTTCAAGTAAGGACATTATCTTTTTCATATCGAGTTGGTCAAACTGAAACAACTGTTGTTCTTGATGCAACTCCATTTGTCTCTGTTGCTTGAATTGTTGCTTTTTTAGGAGACGATTCTTTGTCTTTTCTGCATTGTTAGTCACAGAGTTTGTCTTTTTCTTGAAATGTGTTCTCCAGTAGTTCTTGATCTCGTTGTCTGTTCGTCCTGGTAAACTACGTGCAATCGTTGACCACCTATACAAAACCCTAACCTCTTGATACAAAAGCAATCGTAAAACTGAGGAAAATAAGAGCTTAATTTTGTTTGTTTGGTTAGTACCTATTGCCCCACTTAGCGTGTAGTTCAAGTATTATACTTTCTTCATGAGGAGTGATCTGTCCTCTCTTGAGGTCCGGTCTAAGGTAATTCACCCATCTTAGTCTGCAGCTTTTGCCATTCCTCTTCAATCCTAATAACCAAACTTTCGTTATTAATCAATTAAGAAATTAGGATAATATACGACTAGAGCCTCATTTTAGAATATTTCCAAACATGGCGTCGTGAAAGACATTGTAAAAAAAATTGATATTGATTTCCGACGTCATTTTGAAAACAACAATATTTTGGAGGGTGTTTTAACTTTTAAATAAACATCATGTTATTTTATTCGATAACTTGCGTTAATTGATTAAATCTTGAGAAAATAGATTATCTACTTTATTATTCCAAATTATTTTATTCAAACTATAAACGTAAATGTAAAAAAAAACGGATTTTTTTCTGCTCGGTTTGCGTTTTACTATAGAGAAATTGACACCAAATAACCTAAATATATAACCATATATATAAGTAAATGGTTAGAATACACTCAATTTTTTTTACAATTATTACCATACAGTTCTTGTTATACAAGCTCAATAAAACATAAAGTCATAGCTTAAATGAAGTGTGAATGAGTGTTATAGACTTCGGCCACGAATTGATAGTTACTCACTTAATTTATGAAAAAAAACTATGTTATGTTCTTAATGTCATTTGATACTTTGGTTGTCTTACGAATTATTTACTGTTATTAATTTTTTTTTTTTTTGAAACTTAAAAAAATAATAACTTAGTTAAGAAAAAGATAATCAAAAATTTTGATTACAACGACCTTTAAGATGAAAGAGTGGTGGTGTTTTTTTTTTGTTTGAGAAAATAAGAGTGGTGGTGTTAGCTACCTGCGAGTCTGGCAACAGAGTTCCAACGACCTTCACCGTGAAGACGAACGTATTCAATCAAGAGACGATCTTCTTCGCCAGTCCATGGACCTTTCCTCCAAACTTCTTCCACTATTCCCCACCAACTCATTCTTCTTTCTTATTTTGTTTTGTGGAAAATATTTGATTTGTATTCTCTACTGGATTCTCTCAATCTGTTTCTCTCTTTGGCTTTTGTTGTTTTGGTTTGTTATGGAAGCTCTGTGATGATCTGCTTTGATGCTTATTATCTTCTTATATATGCACTGACTAAGCCTTCTTGGGTATGAAAACCCTTTAACAAAAAAAAAAAAGCCTTCTTGGGTCCATCACTTTTCTCCCTCACTACCTTTTTGTTTGTATGCTGATATATAAGCAATATTTAGAATAAAATTCTATTGTAAAACGAGTGTCAATTTTTCTTTTAGGACATATATTGTATCATAACAAGGCGAAGCAGTATACACTACGAGGAAGAGAAAAATGTAACATTTTAAAGGGATATAAGCCATAAAAATTGAACTCATTTGGTTGCAAAAATTCTTTTAGAATGAAGTAGAAGATTTTCTTTTAAGTTCGAGTTTTTAGTTAGGACGAATGATTTACTAATGGCTATCCGACATATAAAGATTATGGATTGAAGGTTCGATAAAGTAAATTTCTTTGTTAACAATAATGAATTATCATATATAATTTATAGCAAATGATTAGGAAACAATGTTTGTTAAACACTTAGTAAAAGAAACAAATACAGTACAATGCTAAATAACAAACAGGTAGGCGACATGAATATATATATTTAAAACGGAAAAAGGTTCTTATCGTTTACTAAAAAGGGTATTGTAGGGATTAAAGAATGAATGTTAAGGCATTGGCTAACATTTTCTAAGGCATCAAATCCAATACAATACTCTTTTAATGCAAAAGTAATATTCACAAAAGAAATTAGAAATTAACCCTAAACCCTAAAACTGATCCAATTCTTGTGACACGTACACGATCTAAACCTATAGAGGCCAATTTATAAATGTAGCTTCCTCAATTAAAATGATTAAAACCACAATTAAAAACTTAAAAACAATTGATGGTGGTGGAGTAATACATGTAACTGGACCACTCATATGTATCCAAGTGTAAGGGAAAATTCAGACATGCGATCTCAAACTGAAGTCATGTTTAGTTTATGTTCGTTGGATTACACGTAAGGACTTTGTGGCAATAAACTGCAATTATTTGTAACAGTTTACTGTATTCTTACGTCACTATGAGACAGGTGGTATTTTCTCTTCCCGTCTCATTAGATATTTCTAACATTTTAGCATTATTATAACTACCTAGGTGAAGTCTTTTTTTCTTTAACCTAGGTGAAGTTTTGCCTTCTATTATTTTCCAAGCTTTTCTCAAATATTGTTACCAAGTGTGTGAATGGTGGTGTTTAGAAGAAATGAGAAGAATTGAGACGAAAGTAATTAAGAAAAAAAGAAAAATGATAAATTCAAGAATTGAGGAAGAAAAGTATAGATAAAACAAAATTATTGTGAATGATAGGTAAAAGGAGTAATTGAGAGTAATATTAAAATAGAATATTTAAATACTTTTAAAAGAAAATAATATTAACTAAAACTTCAAATGAAATTAAATTATTAAATAATTTTTAAAATTCTATCACACTATTATATAAAATTCAAATGAAAAATTAAATTATAAAATAATTTTCAAATTATATTACACTATTAATATAAATAAAATAAAAACAAATTTTACAATAGACAAATATAATTTGAAAATCTAATTTACTCGACGGCGCGATCCACGTCGATTTTTTTACCAAATTAGCGCAGCAATTTAATCACGAACTATCCGCATATACGCTCCCACCTCTAGTGCTTCTTCAACTCTAACACCATCATTGTTCTCTTGGTCATCATTTTCAATATGTTCTTCTTGTACGACATCATTGTCATTATCGAAGTCTTCATTATTGTCGTGACGAATAAAGTTGTGCAAACACATTGTAGCGAATATAACACTTCTTCGTGTTGCGATGTCATACGTAGGAATTTCATTTAAGACCCTCCAATTTTTATTCCATAAGCCAAACGTTTAATAACATAGTGTAAGGATGCATGCCACCTATTAACATTTATTTACTATTTCGAGGAGGTTCGCCGTTTAAAAATTCTTGGAGATGATATCTTGTGTCGTCTCTATGCTCTTTACGATATGGAGCTAAATATCCACGCCTATTAGTATAACCATAATCTACAAGATACTTATTTTCC
Source organism: Arabis alpina (assembly GCA_900128785.1). Classification (NCBI taxonomy): domain Eukaryota; kingdom Viridiplantae; phylum Streptophyta; class Magnoliopsida; order Brassicales; family Brassicaceae; genus Arabis; species Arabis alpina. The sequence continues at coordinate 16,383,011 of LT669791.1, forward strand.
AAGGTACATGAAACATTGAATCATCTCGTATCGCGGTCGCCAACACTCTTGCATCATGTGTGGACCCTGCCATCCCAACCATACATTATGTGAATGACATGTCATTATCACATATGGCCAAAACATTAAGGCTCGTAATTCCATTTCAATTTATGAATCAGAGACCTTCTCGACCTGGTGTCACCATAACCGGTACATGTGTTCCATCAAGTGCACCGACAAATCCATTAAAAGCAGGCTAATATTTTTTTTCTCTTTCTAAGCGGTTGGAGATAGGTATAAGTTCTTCGACTGTTCGTGGACGTATATGCTCTACAGCCAAACGTTCCATCGATTGAAGAACATCATGAAATGTTTGCCCAATAATCTCTTGTGAATGTCCAAAACTTAGCGCTATATCACGTTGTGTGTCATTTTGTGCACAAATGATTAGGAATATTGCGACACTCTCATCAAATGAGATGTTTCTCGAGCCCTCCAAGCCATATCGTCCATGTAGTATTCTACATAATTGTGTGAATGCCTCCAAATTCATTCGAAAGTGTTTGACATGAAATTTCACTACCTCCCGAATAATAAGCCATCCTTTTCCTCGATTTGAAGTCGTAGGTTCTTTATAGAAATATCTCGTATAATACTGCAACATAGGAGATATGCATGCTTCAACAGTCTCTTCTTCTTCTAGTAACATTAACTCTAACATTAACTCTGCAATCTCTTCATCTTCAAGATTTCGATTCCACGTGAACACAACTCAACAATTTGATATTCCTGATATTTCAAAAATAAATATGAGTTAGGAATTTGGACAACACATATGTATATATAAAATATTTATTAATTTCTGAAACAAACACACATCAAACATACATAAATAACAAAACATAATATCAAAAAAAAAAAAAATACACATCACTCGTCAGTACTTTTTTCCATCATTCTTCCTAGGCCTATTAATTTATGGGTCAGTAGTAGAAGTTGATACGATAGACCTAGGAGAGTCAATACCAAGTCAGGATGAAAAATTTGTCCCTGAACCTGAATTAAATATCCCATAGCGAGGGGAATAACTTAGAGAATCATGAGAACTAAATCCTACCGGTGGTTGGGTAGGTAAAATATTGTTACTTTCTATGTTAACGTTATCCCAAGTCCCTAATTCAAAACTCTGATTACCGCGAGACCCTCCACCAACAGATCCTCCACCAATAGACCCTTCACCAACAGATCTTCCACCACCAGACTCACGACCAATAGATCCTCCATCGATCGACCCACCACCAACAACCCTCCATCGGTCGACCCTCCACCAAATGATCCACCACTAGTGCTATTCGTGACTCGTAGGTTTATAAGATCACAAGTATTTCCATATCTGTCCACGCCGGCCAACCTTTCCAAATATCTGATTTTATTTTCCGCACTTTGTAACTTCATAAATTCGGCGTGAATGTCTTCATCATTCATTAGCAATTTGTTTGCCTCCCACCAAAATATGTTCATTGGTTCGATTGGCAAATATTCTAGAACACCTAGTGCATCACCATACGTCGGCTTGGAGGTTTGACGTGACCGCACCACATTAAGAAATTCACCACAAGATTCACCAACGTTTTTGCATCGAATTTGCATGGACATCTTCTGTTGAATTAGCATCGCGCAATATTTGCGTCGAATTTACATCGTTTTTGCAGTGATTTAGCATCGATTTTGAACGACGCTAAAAAACTGGTACGCGAATTGGAAAACGTGCTTACCTACTTGTCAACTTCGACGCTAAATTCGACGCTACATTGCTTTAACAAAGAGAACGCTAAAGCGACGCAAATTTAGCGACGATTTAGTGTCGAGAGTTTGATTTCGACGCTAAATCGACGCTAAAACGATGCTATATAGCATCAATTTAGTGTTGAATTGATTCGAGGCAATATAAAGTCGAAATTGCGTCGAATCTCACCGTCGAAGCTAAAACAACGGTAATTCGACGCAAATTTTGCGTCTGTGGTAATTCGACGCTAAAGTTCGACGCAAAAACGCTGTTTTCTTGTAGTGGTCTACCAAGTTGTGCCTCAAAATTAACTCTTCTCGTATGAGTACGTCATGTCAAAGAATTCCAAGCACGAGCAGATGACGTACGAGTGGGGCGTGGAGATTGCCGGATTGTCTATCTACTAAGAGGACCTGGTGATCGAGATAGCCATGACAAATCATCGTCATAAACTCTTGGATTAAGATTCTCTGTTGGGAATAAGGATGGACCATGTTCTTCTATTTCACCAGCTGAGACATCATTGTTGTTCTCTTCTTCATTATTTAATTGATCAAGATGAATTTTAAGCATGTGGGGAGAATATATCATCTTGCTCTTAGTCATGTTCACAATGTATAGTATCAAGTAAATCTTTAGACGGACGAGCTTTATTTTGCAACACGGTTATATATTTTCTATTGTTGTCAACGAATTCTTGAAAAATATATTTGATATATTAATATACTTGAAAGAATTGATATAATTAACAAATTTCAATAATTACCGCGCAACGATCCGCCCACCATGATGGTAACATCTTGATTTGTCCATCCTGAAAAAATCCCACACCACTATGCTTGCTTAAAATATTGTTGTAGTACCACAATTTTATCAAATAAGTAAATTTTCTTTTCATTTCAGGTTCCCATTTAACCAAATCACCGGTTTGCTCAAAATACTTTTCTTCGATTCTTCGTTTACCAGCAGCTACATGAATTCTAACCGTAAAATCTTTGGCTTCTATTTTAATGATTGTAAGTTGAAGAAAATTCTAATAGTTAATGGCGTCCATTTATGCTATCGATATTTTCAAAAATAAATAATAAATCGCTATTATATATTAAATATTAATACATGAATGAATGATAAATTGTAAATGATTTTAAGAAACATACATTGCGTCTTATTAAGGTATCGCTTGTACCAGCACCTTGAGTGGGTGTTTCACCACCATTAGTTCCACGACTCGATCTTCTTGTACCACTAGGGTTAACATGGGAATACGAAAAATCACACAGTGCCATTGTCATTTCGCCAATTATCCTCTTCTCTGTTGCTAGACACTCCAATTACTAAAGTTAAACATAAACTAAATTAAACAAATAATTAAATATAAAAAATATATATATATATATATATATAGTGTATAATAAAAAGAACAAGATGGATGTGTCGTTGATTTAACAATAACAAAATCAAATTACTTTAATACAAAATTACATATAATTTTCAATAAATAATGAACTATATAAGAATTGAAACGACTCGACCCGTTTTTTTTTTTTTTTAAAACATACAAACCTTGGTCTCGGACTAGCATTCCCATAAATGCTATCCTCAACAACCAAGCAACAAATACAAGCAACCAGCGGATAACAATAATAAACCAACAAAACAATTCCATTAAAAATACTAAACCAAACCAGTTCAACATAGTTCCACAAACCAGCAACCTAACCAAGTTCTAAAACAGAAATGGAAAACAACCAAATCACACAGCACGAAACCGAGACCCCAGATCATCTCCCTCTTCGTTGCTAAGATTCCACGATCACAATTTGCCTTTACCTGCATCACATGGAAAAAAGAGATGTGTGAGTATTATCAGAAATACCCAGTGAGACGGTCCTCCCATCTACGACTGCGCACTCAGACGCGATGGATCCGCTCAGGCAAACACGCATCAAACAATCACACAATCACAACAACGCGGCTCAACCACAGCCCAACAGGCGGTCTGTCGATCGACACTACCACTAGGTGTCGATCGACACCCGTGTGCACATCTGTCGATCAACACACCCACGGTGCCTGTCGATCGACAGCTCCAGAAGACCCTGTCGATCGAAACAACCACTAGGTGTCGATCGACAGCTCCTCGATCACCTGTCGATCGACACAACCTCTAGATATCGATCGACAGCTCTCGTGTTCCCCTGTCGATCGACACACCCAAGTGTTGTCGATCGACAGGCCGTCGCATATTCATGGGAAATCGATCATTATCCTCTCGGATCGATTTCCTCCTCTGTGATGACACGAAACCTGCACGAAAAACATAATCCACACAATCCAAACACAAATCACAGACACAATCAATCCACAACACAATCCAATCAATCAATTCAACCTACCACCAATCAACCCTAACGAATCCACCGGCCTAGAAGCCATGGTCACGCACTCACCTTAGATTTTCGGATAGAATCTGGTAGAATTGAGGCTAGACACGAATCCACGACAATCTCCACAAGAAAACTACTCCAAATCTCTCAAGAAACGAAACCATAATCCACAAAACTATCAGGAACAAGAGAACTCCTCTCAAAACTCTTTGCTGCTGATTTTGGGACTTTTGGTTTGTTCAAATGCGGCCAAAAAGCCTTAAATATGAAGCCCTAGGGTTTCCAAAACCGGCCCAGTCCAATTGAACAACTTAAAACGAACCAGAAAACTGACCAATTCGGGTACCTGTCGATCGACAGACACTAGGTGTATCGATCGACAGCCCCTAAGAACCCTGTCGATCGACAGACACCACGTGTGTCGATCGACAGCCCCTCCATTTTATCAAAAAAAATGGTTCACGGGCGTCACAATTCTCCCCCACTAAAACTGGATTCGTCTTCGAATCCTTTAACACTACCCACCAAGCTAACACCTGGCCAACCCGCCAGTAAAACCGGAGACTACATCTCCCAGACCCTCTCAAGGTTCACATCCGTCCTATGCACATTGACCCGTCTCAGACATTGATTGCCCATAGCTTATAACTCATAACCACCCTCTAGCTCTCGGGATCGTCATCCCTCAGCTCTAGGTGTCTAGTACCAACCCACCTCAGTCCGCGCAGTCCTGACGGTGTTTGATACTCAACCATCTCCACACCTCGACCCCTCAAGACACACAGTCTATCAAGTTCTCGGTATGCAAAGATCTGCCAGAGGTCGCAACCTCCCAAACTATCCCTATACCCGCACGCTCTCAGTCCTCGCAGTCCTAACGAACGATCGGTATGCGGGGAACCTACTGTCCCCCGGAGAGACACATCTCTCAAGATCTGTCGGAGACTCATCTCCAAGAAAGAACCAATGTCTATCACTGAGCTATGCAATCAATTCCTAACGTCTATAGTGCACCTCTGACCGGAATTACCTCCTAAGGTCTCACATGATATTCCCCTCCCAGAATACCATCTCAAACGTGATCATCACACATCACCCGGACCATCCCTCACCTTGGATGTCCCTGCAGAGTCTCCCCAGAACTACACAGTTCTAACCACCGTAAAACTTCTATTCCGAGACTCTCGCCCACTCACACACAAAAACCGTTAGAGTTCCCTCACCGAAACTGGCAAGTCCTATCCGCAATAAAACTTCCATTTCGGGGTTCTCTAACCACAACCACATGACTTTCAAAGTCAAAACATAAGAAAACACTTTCTTATTCAACTGGAAAAATGTCATAATCATTACAACTTTAATGAAAATACAACATCCACAACCAAAACCTCACCACACACGGTGATCACAACACAAAAACTGAAACTGGAAAACACAAAGAAACGAATTCACTCTTCTGCTTGCTTCTCGAACCACTTCTTGAACTTTGTTTTCATTTTTGCCTCTGGTTCCCAAGTCTCCTCCTGAATACCGTCACAGTCCCACAAGACTCTCAACAACGGCACTCTCTTCCGGCGCAGAACCTTAATACTTCTCTCAAGAATCCTAACCGGCCTCATCCCAACAGTCAGATTTGGCTGAAGATCCGCAGGAATCGTCACTGCTACCTCCTCAGAAGCATGCAAGCATCTCCTGAGTTTCGAAACATGAAACACATCATGGAATTTCTCCATAAGCAACTGGTCCCACACGTTCCACAACCCGGAACGGACCCATGTACCTCGTACTCAGCTTATCCTCAGATATGGACATGTTCAGACCCCGCATCATAGCCATCTTGAGATACACTCGATCTCCGACTGCAAACTCCAACTCTTTCCTTCTCCTATCGGCATAACTCTTCTGCCGGTCCTGAGCTTATTTCATGTTCAGCTTCACAACACGGATCTTCTCCGTCGTCTTCTGAACAAAATCAGCCCCAAAGATGCTCATCTCCCCCACTTGGGTAAAACATAGCGGAGTACGACATGGCCTCCCATACAACGCTTCAAAAGGAGCCATTCTGATACTCGCCTGAAAACTGTTGTTATATGCGAACTCCACCAAACTCAAGTGATCCGCCCAATGACCACCCCAATCTAGCACGCACATCCTTAACAGATCTTCCAGTGTCTGAATCGTCCTTTCGGACTGCCCATCCGTCTGCGGATGATTAGCTGTACTCATGTGCACCTTAGTGCCCATCTAAGCCTGAAACGCTCTCCAGAACACTGAAGCGAACCTCGGATCTCTATCCGACACAATACTTGTTGGCACTCCATGCAACCTCATAATCTCCTTCACATACCTCTTAGCCAAGACCTCAGCTCCATCTGTCTTCTTAATGGCCAGAAAATATGCGGACTTAGTCAGTCGGTCCACAATCACCCAAATTGTATCATAGGTCCGAGAAACCGGCAACCCTACTACGAAATCCATAGTGATCATGTCCCACTTCCACTCTGGAATGGGTAGACTCTGCAATAAGCCACTAGGAACTTGGTGCTCAGCCTTCACCAACTGACACACATTGCAAGCTGCAACCCAATCTGCCACATCTCTCTTCATCCCGATACATCTTAGTCGCTCCTGGATGAATCGAAAACTTACTCGCATGAGCTTCTCTCAAAATTTCCTGCCTCAAGTCCTCATCCTTAGGAACACAGACTCGTCCATGCACTAAGATAGTCCCGTTAGCAGAAACCTAATATTCGGAACCAGTAGCCTTGGAGAGATCTAACAACACCGGATCCTTCTCCTGAGCTACTCGGATCCTGCTCAATAGATCCGCCTGATCAACCGCCGCTAACCCCAACGGTTCCTCTGAAGTAACACATAACCTCAAAGTACTCAACTCGCTCACAAGCGCTTCTACATCCCGCTCCTGAGATGAGTCATACCTTCTCCGACTAAGAGCATCAGCTACAGTGTTAGCCTTACCCGGATGGTAAACAATGTACAAGTCGTAATCCGCCAACAACTCTGACCATCGCCTCTTCCGTACATTTAAATTCTGCTGAGTAAAAATGTACTTCAGATTATGATGATCAGTGAACACCTGAACTCTGCCATCATACAAGTAAGACCTCCAGATTTTCAACGCGAAGATCACTGCAGCCAACTCTAAGTAATGAACAGGATAATTGCCTTCGTGCTTCCTCAACTGCCTTGAAGCATAAGCAATCACCTTACCCTGCTGCATCATCACACATCTCAAACCAACTCCCGAAGCATCTGTGTACACCACATAAGGTTCGCCCGGTTCAGGCAACGCCAATACTGGTGTACTAGTCAACATCGTCTTCAACTTCGCGAAACTCAGCTCACAATCAGCTGACCACACGAAAGGAACATCCTTCCCCGTCAGCTTCGTCATGGACTGAGCCATACTCACAAAACCTTTGACGAATCTCCGATAATAGCCTGCCAACCCAAGGAAACTTCTGATCTCAGTTGCATTCCTCGGTCTAGGCCAATCTCGGATAGACTGAATCTTCGCCGGATCCACGGAAACTCCTTCTGCAGAAACGATGTGACCCAAAAATCCCATCTCTCTCTGCCAGAAACTGCACTTACTCAACTTCGCAAACAACTTCTGTTCCCGCAACTTCTCCAGAACTTTCCTCAAATGAACCTCATGTTCCTCCAGACTCTTCGAATACACCAGAATATCATTGATGAAGATGATTACGAACTCATCCAAATACTCCTGGAAAACTCCGTTCATCAACCTCATAAATGCCGCCGGTGCATTCGTCAACCCGAATGGCATCACTACAAACTCAAAATGCCCATACCGAGTTCTGAAAGCCGTCTTCCGGACATCTGCTTCGTCTATCGGTATCTGGTGGTACCCGGATGCCAAGTCAATCTTAGAGAACCAAGTAGCCCCTCTCAACTGATCTAACAACTCATCAATTCTCGGAAGAGGATACTTGTTCTTCACAGTGACTCGGTTAAGCCCTTGATAATCGATGCACAACCAGAAACTACCATCTTTCTTCTTCACAAACAACACCGGTGCTCCCCACGGTGAAGTACTTGGTCTAATAAACCCCTTCCCCAATAAATCCTCCAACTACTTCTTCAATTCAGCCAACTCTGCTGGAGCCATTCGATAGGGTGCCCTAGACAACGGCGTCGTTCCGAGTTTTAACTCAATCGTGAAAGGATCCGACCGAGACGGTGGTAATCCCTGCAGCGACTGAAAGACATCCTCGAAATCCCGAGCGACCCGAATATCTCTCACAGCAACCCCACCAACAGCCTCCGGCATTATAATCGTGGTCAAGTAAGCCTCGCAACCCCTCTCAATCATCGCCTCAGCTTGAACAAGGGAGATCACGAGACTACCTGAAGTCGGTCTCACTCCTTGATAAACCAACCTACCACCTTCACGTTCGAATACCACGTTCGAATACCACTCGACCCCGATGACAATCCAGATGGACTCTGTACCGATTCAACCAATCCATACCAAGGATAACATCGTACAGCTCCACCGGACTAATCACTAAGTCAGCTGGCATCAACCCTCCCGCTACTAGAATATCCACCTCCTTCGCCCGGCCATGCGTAGCTAGAAATTCTCCTCCAGCAACCATAACCGGTCTAGTCCGCTCACCAGCGTAATTCCGGATACCACTTCTCTCAGCATGATCCGGAGTAATGAAGCAATTCGATGCTCCAGAATTAAACAACACGTGGGACTCACACCCACCTACAAACAAGGTCCCTACACAAATCTCATGTGCTAAGCAACCTAACTTTCTATCACAGGCAAACACTCTAACACAAGCACCAAGAAATTCTACACTACTGAATTTACAAAATTTGAATTAGAAAGTTACATGTGATCGGTCTCGAGCTCGGCTCTCCCGGCGATGCAATAGCCGGCGGACGCTCCATCGCCGCGATCTTGTCCAAAGGCTGCACCACCCCATACTGCGCTACTGGCTGGACCACTGCCACCGCCAACGGCTGCAACTTCGGACAGTTCGGCATGATGTACCCTGACTCTCCACACCGATAGCACGTTCGAGCCGCTCGCACCTCACTCTGCTTCGGGCAACTCACCCTCTTGTGGTCTAGACTACCACAAACATAACAGCCTCGGCCACACTAGCCCGATCCCGAAGCACCTTCCCACTTCCTCTTCTGTCCTTGCGCAGGCTTGCCGCCTTTGCCAGGACCTGCCTGCTGCACCTGCTGCTGCTGAGGCCTCCGAGGCTGAACAGCTGGAACTACAATCGCAGCCTGCTCCCTCAGATCCTCCTCGATCTGTGCAGCCACCTCTACCAACTCCACTCTACACCCGAACCTGATGCCTCTGCACCGAGTCCGCAAATCTGGTCGAAGTCCTCGCAAGAACCTCCGAACCTGAGCCTGCTCATCCTCCAAGCTCCTACCAGCATAACCCAGGAGTCTGTTAAACTCCACGTCATACTCCCGCACAGACCTCGCTCCCTGAGTCAAGTCCAAGAACCTCGCCTCCAAACGATCTAACGCCTTCTGAGGGAAGAACTTGGAGTTAAACTCCGTCACAAAATCTGACCACGACATCGCAGTCCCAGCCCACCTAGCTGCAACACTCCTCCACCAGAGGTGTGCATCACCGTCCAAATAATGGACCGCCAAGTCAACCTTGTATCCCTCGGGACACCTAATTGAGCGAACGTTCCGCTCCTACCTCATCCGCCACTCATCAACCTCCTCAAGCTTCACACCTCCCGCAAAAGAACTCGTACCGATCCTCTGCATCTTCTCCATCATACGGATATATGACGGAACCTCATCAGCAACCGCAGCCCTCAGCTGCACCTCTGCCACTCGTGGCAACACTAGAGCCTGCACTGGCACCGCACCCGGTAACCGCTCCAACAACTGTCTCTGCAGATCAGCCAACCGATCATCTCCAGCCTGGACTACCCATGCGGCCGCGACCGCACCCCCAGCTGCGCCAACACCACCAGCACCACCAGCCTCAACGGGACCCAAACCAGCCCCTACAGGACCCACACTCGCCCCAACAGGACCCAAACCGGCCCCCACACTGGCAGTCTGACCATCATGCACCGACTGCTGACCTGCCGCAGGCCCATGCGCGGAACTCTGAGCTTCAGTCACGACTGGCTTCTCTACGAGTCCACGACCTCGGCCTCGGCCCCCACGACTACGTCCTCTAGGTGTTCTAGCCATCACACTGCACTCAAAAGCGGATCAGCTAAGCACTAGAAAGACTTAAACACAACAATCAACACTTACCGTGGAATCTCTTTGAAGGCTCGAAGGAAGATGATATAGAACCCCCAAACTCACAGAATTGAAATTCACCAAATTCAATCCTAGCAGTTCTAGCCCGTCCTAAAACCGTAAGGGCTCTGATACCAAACTGAAACGACTCGACCCGTTTTTTTTTTTTTTAAACATACCAACCTTGGTCTCGGACTAGCATTCCCATAAATGCTATCCTCAACAACCAAGCAACAAATACAAGCAACCAGCGGATAACAATAATAAACCAACAAAACAATTCCATTAAAAATACTAAACCAAACCAGTTCAACATAGTTCCACAAACCAGCAACCTAACCAAGTTCTAAAACAGAAATGGAAAACAACCAAATCACACAGCACGAAACCGAGACCCTAGATCATCTCCCTCTTCGTTGCCATGATTCCACGATCACAATTTGCATTTACCTGCATCACATGGAAAAAAGAGATGCGTGAGTATTATCACAAATACCCAGTGAGACGGTCCTCCCATCTACGACTGCGCACTCAGACGCGATGGATCCGCTCTGGCAAACACGCATCAAACAATCACACAATCACAACAACGCGGCTCAACCACAGCCCAACAGGCGGCCTGTCGATCGACACTACCACTAGGTGTCGATCGACACCCCTGTGCACACCTTACGATCGACACACCCACGGGGCCTGTCGATCGACAGCTCCAGAAGACCCTGTCGATCGACACAACCACTAGGTGTCGATCGACAGCTCCTCGATCACCTGTCGATCGACACACCCAAGTGCTGTCGATCGACAGGCCGTCGCAGATTCATGGGAAATCGATCATTATCCTCTCGGATCGATTTCCTCCTCTGTGATGACACGAAACCTGCACGAAAAACACAATCCACACAATCCAAAATCAAATCACAGACACAATCAATCCACAACACAATCCAATCAATCAATTCAACCTACCACCAATCAACCCTAACGAATCCACCGGCCTAGAAGCCATGGTCACGCACTCACCTTAGATTTTCGGATAGAATCTGGTAGAATTGAGGCTAGACACGAATCCACGACAATCTCCACAAGAAACTACTCCAAATCTCTCAAGAAACGAAACCCTAATCCACAAAACTATCAGGAACAAGAGAACTCCTCTCAAAACTCTTTGCTGCTGATTTTGGGACTTTTGGTTCGCTCAAATGCGGCCAAAAATTCTTAAATATGAAGCCCTAGGGTTTCCCAAACCGGCCCGGTCTAATTGAACAACTTAAAACGAACCAGAAAACCGACCAATTCGGGTACCTATCGATCGACAGACACTAGGTGTGTCGATCGACAGCCCCTAAGAGCCTTGTCGATCGACAGACACCACGTGTGTCGATCGACAACCCCTCCATTTTATCCAAAAAAAATGGTTCACGGGCGTCACAAGAATCAAAACTATAATATAAAATTTCATATTGGCGTAAAAAATATACATATAGATATATTTTCATACCTTCGAGGTTTAGACTGAAAATATTTTTTATGAACTTACGGAAGAAAAACATATTGTAAACAAAACTTAGATTTGTGATGTTGTGTATCAATGAATGGAGAAGAACTTATTTATAACTGGTAAAAAACATATTGTCAAAAAAACTTAGATTTGTGATGTTGTGTATCAATGAATGGAGAAGAACTTATTTATAACTGGTTATATATAAAATATTATGATTATATCTTTAAATATTTCGTAAAGTGTGCCAAAAGATAAGGAAATAATTTTCCACTTGCTCAATTTGGGATACAGTTTTCTTTCACTTTTGGAGAATTTATCTTTCCTTCATTTTCTCCTCCTTATACGTGAATGGTAAAAAAACAAGATAATGTTAGAGTATTTACTTTTCATTTCTTCTTTTTTTTCTCTATTAGGGGTTAACAGTCAGGCCCCAAAAGTTGAAAGTTTCGTATATCATAAAACATTGTTACCACTCAAAATATAAGATCTTTACACAAGCACAAGACGTTAAAATTTACATCTATCTTTTTAATAGGTAAATAATATAAAGGTTAATTAAGTAACCAAGAGTTGGCGGTCTACCAGTACAATGGTTTAGATGAAGGATGTAAACTCTTCCAACTTGTGTTCGATTCCTTCTAAAACACTTTTACCTCTATTTGGCCAGTCGAAATGGTACCATATTTTAAGCGCATTAGGAAGCCTTGTGAATGGACTACTCGACGGTTACAATCATCAGGCACGATTAGTCGAGTGTTAAAACCTGGATCACCACTTAGTTATATATATAAAAAAGAAGATAATATATTTTCCACTTGCGTGAAAATGTTTATTGGCGTACTATAATTCTAAATATCATGCTATCTCTTAAAGGAAAATTACACTAGATATCACTTTTGTTACTCATATCTAAAACAAATATGTTAATTTTTTTTTATAATAAACAAATTTGTTTTGCTAAACACGATACTTGAATGTGTCTGGGATAATAACAAAAACTAGAGAATCTATGTGATACGTAATAATTTCATAATACATTTGCGAATAATATTTAATAAATAACATGTTTGTGATTATTATACTTAGAGATTCTATTAGCAAATAAACATTAAAATATAGTAATTAAAAATAATTAATTTTGATTTTCCATTTTACCTTAATGAAAACAATAAAAATAAAATCCTAATTCATTGTCTCTTCTTTTTCCTCCTCTTCTATTCGTTTTTCATTTTCTTCGGGTGTGATTGGTGGGGAAAAAAAGAAAAATTGGAAGAAAAATTACTTTCAATTATTTTCTTCTAAATGTGTCTACCATTCACACCCTTCATCTTCCACCCTTTTCTTCTTCTCCTTCTTCCATCGTTTTTTCTTCTCCTCCTTCTTCTTTAATTGATCTCGTCTCTCTTTGGTGATCCATAAAATTAATTCTCAACCACTTTGTCTTATATCGTTATTATGGATCGAAAATTTCCAATCATAGATTAAGATGGTGTTTGATCTCTGTTAAATTCCCACTAGTCAAACTGAACCGCTGGAGGTCGATATAGTTAATTGTGTTTTGAACTCAGTAAGATAGATAACTATGTTTCTGATAATAGTTACCTATATATGTTACTAGGGGTTATCACGCGCATGCGCGTGAAATTTATTTCAAAATATTTTAGCAAAAATGTTTTTAGTAATTATTTTATTTTACTAATATTGATTTCTATTAATGTTGATGCGCACTAGACACTAAATAATTTTATAATTCTAGTTTTGCATACATGGCCAGTCATAATATATCATCAAATATCAAATACGAAGGCAAATCCAGGTAGATTTATTGATCTCTTTGTATATGTTCTTTTAGAATTTATTTTATTTTTGCTATTTATCTGTGAAATGATTATTCTTTTTTTATCACGATTTTTCATTTATCCATTAAAAATACGATTTCAAATTAAGTTATTTAACTGTATGGTTAATGTACAACTTTTATTACTTAATAATATGTTTTTTCAACAAACGTTTGGAAAAGTGGGTGGTAAAATCATTCAAATTGTAAGACTTTCGCTAATGTATGACAATTTATTAAAAAGCTAATAATAACATTATACAAATGAAATGACAAAGAAATCTATCACCCATGAAAACTGAAATATTTAACATATAAAATTAATTACAACATACACTTCAATTAAACCTATAAAAATTAAAATCAATTATTTCACTTTCAACGTAAGTGCCTATGAACAAAGAAATACAATATTTTGAATACTTAGGAATTTGATTTATTACTTAGACATATAATTTTTTGCTAATGATTAAATTTAGTTTCAATAAACTTTACTTATTCAAAGATATGTAATACTTTAGTTAAATATATGAAATATCCAAAACTATTATTTTTGGTTTTGTATTTAAATATTATTTAAACTCTTGTAATTAATGTAGTAGAATTAATTTAGAGTGATTAATTATATAAATGAAAGGAAAAAACAAAAATGCACATGTCAAAAAAGTAGATGACACATGACAACCTCTCATAACTTTGGTTTGGAGAAACTTTACTATATTATATAAGATTATTCTTCATTATGCAGACTGTAATAGGTAACTACGTTATGAAAATATTTTAGTTATGTTTGTTTAAATAAGTAATTATTACAACAACACTTTTATGTAGTCAACTATGTTACGCAATCAGTAGAGTTGACAACTATGCTCTGAAATAATGAACTATACTTTTAAATGGGTAACTGTTTTCTCAAAAATAGTTTACTATGTTTTAGATAGTTATTAAAGTAGGGTAAGGTAGCTAACTATCTTCTCAGACCAATAGAATACGTAATTTTGAAAATAGTCAACTATGTTATTAAATAGTTACAACATATTTGTTTTTTTTATAACTTCTTACTTATGACATTTTTTTATCCAATTTTATTTTGTTTGCGAAACATATGTATCAAAGTTAAGACACAATTGTAGGGAAAAGTTTTCCAGAGATGAGATAAATATAATTTTTTTAGGGATATTTTCATTCTTACCTTAATTACATATGTATGGGTAACTTCGTCTTATACAGTTTCTCTCTTTTACTTATATTCTACTTTTGACACGTTATTTATCCAAATTTATCTCCCAAATGTGATATTATACTAATTAACCCTTATACTTATGTGATGTGTTGATATACTTAATGCGTATAGTAAAAACCTAGGATTAGTGGGTGAAGCATGGGGTGAGGCTTATTGCATTGACAACTTTGTAATTGGCATCAATAACTAAACAAAAAACTATATCTAAAAGCTTAATCAAATATCTTAAATCTAATGGCTATTGTTCAGCTACATAGAACAATTTTGGTTACTTGCTTAACTGATTTTCTGTTTATTGAGAAAATTAGCTCTTGAGAATCCTCATATGATATTAAATATATACATTTACTATTGTGGGTCGAGTATTTTTGACACATACAAACTAACCAAACAAGTGAAAATGCTCATATTCTCAGTGGACGCAGTTTTCTAACTAAACCTTACTTACTAATATAACGATATGCAACAGATTTCCATGTCTTTTAGTCCTTAATATATATGTCATTTTCTTGAGTGATTTGTTGTGAATTGTAATGGATGCGAGAAGATAAATATAAACATAAAGAAACTCACATAGGTTTAACAAGATTCACCAACAATGTATTGACTAACGTCTATGGACAAAAGAGGTTGATTGGTTGATAAACAAAAAAATTACATAATATAATGGACGCTAGGAAAATTAAGATAATTTATAGGAAAAACCTAAATCCTAATTCTACCTAAACATGTTTCATAGGATTATAACGATCAGTATTGATACCTATTGATCGATATAGTGTTCTTGGCCAAAAATTGTATCTTATAATTTCTAAGTAAAACATGAGTAAATTCCAAAAACCATTACCTGAAACTGAATCAATTAATTTTTCAATATAGTTTACAAAATCTATACTCTCTCCGTTTCATATTAGTTGTCATTCTACGCTTTTTTCTGTATCAAATTAGTTGTCGTTTTACATTTTCAATGCAAATTTATGATTGATTTTCCATTTTTATCCATACTCTTTTAGCTTATTAATTACATATATCAAATGAAAAACACATTAATTAGAGGTAAAACAGAATTTTTAAATGATTTCTTAATTGACGTGAAATCACCTAAAACGACAACTAATAAGCAACGGAGTGAGTATTCTTTAGTGCATTCTATTAAAATATAAATAGTATTGTTTGATATATTTAAATACAAATAAATAGTGAAACTACATATAATACCAAATTATATATAAAATACTTATATGTGATTGAATCTATTTTTATAAATATTTATGTGTATGTGAGCGTTTCATTTTTCTAAAGAAATGTGTATGTGTAAGAAAATAATTTATATTTTCATTTTGAATATCTATATTCAATATAAAAAAAAGTATCAAAACAAATCAAACCAAAACTTATTGTATATTTTCTTAACCGAATACAACAATCTCCGTATGGGAAGATTTATATTAATTGATTTCATATGCCTCAAGTGATAAGAAAAAAAATTCTTATATATATACACACATGAAAAACAAAAAATCTACACCTTTAAATACTAAATAGTACACATCTCCTCTTTTCAAAAAACATAGATGTTTTCTCTTTACTTTTTGATTTTTTAAAAGAATAAATTTAAATACACCAAACAATTATTCTTAAGGTAAAGAATTTAAGTACATGTTTCTTTATATTCTTTTACATTTTTCTTTAGACTCTATATAATCAAAACATTTCGTGGTTTGATTTATACAAACAAAATTTACAATCTTAAGAAGTTTATAGCATTTAAACTGAAACAAACATTTAAAAACATTTTATCCGTATATCACGCGGGAAGTAATCTAGTTATACCAATAAAAAAGATTATGGGGGTGATTGGTGATTAGACTTTGAAGACGGTAGAAACTTTAAAACTAAATAAAGTTTTTAAAGTCATTATTTTTACCAATTAGACTTTAAATGTCCTATAATCACTTAAAGTCCCTAAAATCTCTCACAACCTAAACTTGATGTTTTTTTACTTGTTACCTTGCTTTTTTTTTTAAGCCAGAAAAAGAGACTTTTATTTTCTTTTAAAGTCACAACCTTAACAAAATAAATAAAAGTCACAATTAACTTAAAAAAATTATGTTAAAGTAACAGTCTACAGAGTTAAAGTCTCAAACAATCACCCCCTAAATGAAAACAATGGTCGTGATTAGGTAAGATGATAGACATAATTAGTGATGCGCTCTTATTTTATTTGTAGTGCATAACCCAAACATTTTGAACTGCAAAAGTTTGACCACGAGGATCCATAGAGATGTGACTGTAACTTTCAAGTCCGGTCTAAAGCCAATATTAAATTTTATTTTATAATCACTTCTTTACTTTTTCTATAAAAACTTTATTATTTTATTTATGAGCTAATAACCGAGTTTATCTCCCACCAAAAGATCACAATGATTTGCATAAACCATATGTGTGGTTGGCTGGTACATATCCATAGCCTTTTCTTGTAGGTTGACTTTGACTATCTTTCCTAACTTCTTTGTTTAGTAAGGCCATAACAAGTTTATTAGTTCGACACAACAAAAAAGACACGAGAGACTTTTATGATTACAGGGTAATGAAGATTGGAATTTGGACTGAATTCTTATATATATTTCGTAATTACTAATTATGATTGGTAATATGAGTCGTACCGTTTATATTCTGACCAAATTTATATTCTGATATTTTTCATACGAATACGATAGAAACACTAGACTCTATATAATTACCCACGTGGTTATCACTTATCAGAAGTTTACTTGATCTTTTGCCATTTAGAGAAAATAAGATAGTTTGAAGATGTACATATTAGTCTGTGTTATAAACCACGCATCAAAAGTGTAAAGGATCTAAATACTATATAAGCGAAATGAGTCATTCTATTTGTTAGTACTAATTATGAACTGAAAATTTAACAATGCGTAAATGAATGAGAAATAAAACAACCCAATGTGTCCATTTTCATTCACATTGAGCTAATGGTTTCATGACTCTATATCTCTTTTGGCATACGTAAAGATGGTTTTCTTTCTAAGTGGAAGAAATCTTTTATTCAGTTAATGAAAGCCTAACTTAGATGCTTATTGCTGAATATGTTCCACACATTTCGTTTTCAGAACCTTTTTTCACCACTTCTGATATGCATGTATATCTCTGTTGGACCGTAGAACAAATTCAAAAAGAGAAATTATAAAACATTAATTAGTTAATTAAGTACTGTTTTTCCTCCTTTAGTTACCCTTTGAGCGAATGATTATTATTAAGAATATCACAAGTTGGTCGACTTAAACGCACTATGATAAACCAAAAAAAGAAAGAGTTTCAGTAAATCCATCATAGATACGGATAACATCATTTAAAGAAAAAGTTTTCTATGAGTGTGTCTATGTGGTTAATTAATAGCGGAAAGTAATATATGCTAAAATCTATCGTTAGGTCTCGTTCCATGTGTTGTGTACAAGTCCCTTCAAAATGCTCATCTTTGATGATTTCTACATCTAGTTTCGTTACATCGGCTGCTTACTTAGCGGAAAAAGGTAAACACTTATTACAATACATTGTAATAAGCTTGGTGATGAGCTTGACTAAAGTTTTTGTTTCTACTCATCTATGACATTTGGGTGATTATGAATTACTCGGTGATCCGTGTATTTCTAGGCTCTATCGCAGTTGTCGAACCCTTCAAAGCCATCGACTTGTTTAGCCTCGGTTTTCAACTCAATAGTGATAAGAAATCAAACACTCTCAAGTACTTTATTTTGTTATAATTTCCATCAGTACATTCATTTTTCTCAACAAAATTGGATGTTTTCTAATAGTTACGTTTTGCCGAAAAACTGCTAAGTTAAGAGTCTAAGTTATGTTTCCGGCATCTTAACCGTAGTTACACTACAACGACACAATCAAAACAATAACTAAGGATGTCTTGGATCGGCTAGAAGAATTCCAATGACAACTTCTATCTATTTCAGGTCATAGGAAGTAACGTCGACGCGTAAATCCTCATGGACTTGTTGAAAGCGATTATAAACTGTAAGCAGATTATTCGTAATTTCTAAAATTTGGTAGTTTTCCAGTTGATTTAGTTACTCAACTAAGGGTACTTGTTGGAAATGACCTCATCAAAATTCTTTTGGAGTTTGAGATTTACTAATTAGATTTCTTAAGATCAACATTACACAATATGCTACTCGTACTTTTTGTTTATCATCGTAGTGTATTCTATAGGCTTTTCATCTCTCTTTTAGATTCTTGTAGACACAAACAAAAATTGTTAAGGAAAAAACCAATAAGCATAAATCTTGTTCAGAAAATATATATAATATAAAAGGATATTAGGTTAAAAGTTAATATTGGATTATTTTATTTGATTTTAATTGTATGATCGTGCAGAATCATTATTTCATCTAAACTAGACTAATCGTCACTTTTAACATCACCGGCCTAAGTGGATGATTATCGGTAAGTTTGTTGAGGGTGTGTTTTATAAATTAATAATAAATGTTTAACACTAGAGGAGAGAGAAATATCAAAACTTATTCCTAATGACTCGGTTCTTTTGTTTTAAAGACAAACTATGCAACAAATTAAACTAAATTTCTGTGATAAGGTTTTAGGGGTTACATGTATAAATAATTTGGGGTTAGTGAGTAAATTTTTAGGGATATATAGCATTTTAATTTTGAAATTTAGATAGAGAATAAATAAATAGAAATGAGTTAATAAGAAGAAGTAGTTTCCCCGTTTTATTTGGTTACATTTGTTTGTTGGTTTTTTTTATTTTTAAACAAAAATATGAAGCTTTTTCCACATGTCAACTTTTGATTGCTCAAGTGACTTGTGATTTAGTTTGTGATTTAGTAGTTAAGGATGGTTGAATTTAATTGGTTAAAACTGAAATAAGCAATTAAATTATTTAAAATTTAATAATTGAAAAACTTAAATGGATGTTACCGATAATCATGCTCTAAGCTTATGTTGATTTGATTCATGTCTCTAACATAAGATCACAATCTTTGGGGTCCCCGTAAACGTCATGATTATTTCGTTCAAATTCTAGGAATAAAAAAAAACAAAAAAAACAAAATCTCAAATTCGTAATCTTTCGAACTGGTCAAAATGGAACATAACGTTTTCCATATCACTAATTTGATTTCTGTTTGAAATTCTTATAAATAAATATTAATTTACTGGCTAAAACTAATATAGAGAGTAATTTTTGGTAAATGATTTATAGATGTGATCATTTATCAAGTCACTTAATAATATATCAATGAACTTTTTTACGTGTACAATATGTGTTGAACAATGTGTAAAATTGACAATATGTTAGATCCTACATTTACAGTAAGATCCGACTGTTTCAAACGTAAATATTTTCGCTTATTTACATATTTTTTTCGTCTACAATTCATGCCTACACATTTCCGTATACGAATCAGAATTACGGTTACACTATGATACAAACTAGTATACTACGAATTTTCATCAATTAAAAAGTTTTCTTCGTATTTTAGGAAAAGTGAGAAACACGACATCTATTATAATTTTTATATATCATTTAAAAAATTTGAATGCAAATGAAAATTTTCGTTATGCTTGAATTTCATGTTTAATTTAGCAATTTCTCAAAGATGTTTAGTAAAAAAACTAAAACTGTATCTGTATGTTCTTTTAAAAAGAAAATCCTTATCCGGCTGTTGAGCACCCATGAGTTGTGACCAGTTCATCTCCAGCTACCTTTTGGACTTTGACTAAATCAATATTTACGAAATATGGTAATTGAAAAAGTAGATACTATTTTATTAATTTGGGAGTTCTTGCTATACAACAAAAAAGTTTTGGAGCTTTAGGACAAGTAGGTAAGCTGGTCAAGAGGACGTCGGGCTCGTTCGTCATGATTGCCCCACACGGATGCACAATTAAATTTAGTTTATGATCTATTCTAGAGTTCAATGTTTAAAAAGTTGGTTCTAATTTTTTAGAGATACTACTTTTGGTCTCAAGCTTCCACTTACAAATTGTCTACACTTTGAAAGTATTTTGCAAAGATTAATATTTTCTAGGGGATTTGGCAAATTGCCCCACATTGAAAATGTGTTTGTCCCAATGCCCATTTGTCTTTTTGACCAATTTTGGTCTAAAGTACCATTAACCCAAAAAATAAATAAATAGAAATAAAATGTTTTAATTTTTTTTAAAAATCTTAAAGTTATAAACATCTAAATAATAGTCTTTTCTATATTTTTAAATATTTTTATAGGTTAAAAATATGTTCAAAAGCAATGTTATAATATGCTTCTACGGCTGCAGAATCTACGTTCTACCTCTACAGAACTATTGACTTTTGGTTCTGCTAACTACACTGTTATCCACCAAGCGTAGATTTTGTGTTATGCGAGTTGTTATATGTTCTTCGGCTTTGTAGAATGTGTATTTCACGATGTGTACTATTTTCTACGACGGTAGATTACGCATTCTGCAGTTTTTATTATAATCTACCAACGTTAGAATATAAATTCTACCACATCATCAAACATCTACCGATGATTGTAGAATGTGTTTTCTACGGATTAGTGATTAAATCCTTATTAAATTTCCTAAATCTAGAATCTAAATATTTTCTTTCCTTATTTAGACAATATAAAATAATTACGTTTTCTTATTTAATTTTTTTTTAAACAATTGTCTAATAAAAATTAAAAAATATATGTTACGTTTTTCTAATTATAGAATTATAGTGACTAATTTGGATTCTAATGATTACATATAATCTGCAAAAAAAAATATAAAATACATATTGGAGTGCTTACCATACTTTTATTGAAACAATGAATTATCTATAGCCGAATTGGTCTTGCAACATCATTGTTTCACTCATGGATCACAAGTTCGAGGGTCATCTAGTATGGTTTTTTTCCAGTTTTTGAATTACTCCAAGTCGGGAGCTGAGGTAGTTATGAAAATATTTAACTTCTCTAATTCTAGGAGCTAAATATTCTGTTTCCTAAAACAAGAATGTTGGAAAATATCTCTAACAAATCTAACATATCGTCTCTTTCTTAGTCTTCTTCTTCGTTCTTTACTTTCTTCTCTTTGTCATCTCCATTCTTTGTTGATACTCAAAACCCGTTGAATGCTTATACAACTCAACGTTCTTGGTTTGATTTGAATGAAATTCACTTACATTATACCGCACTTGAACCGAACCAGGATCACATATGAGAAATAGGAAGAAGTTAATTAACTTTCGTTATCGTTCGATTAAAACCCCCAGCTCAATTGGTTAACCAATGCACATTAACATTCTTAAAGATCACGAGTTCGATGTAACAAAGAGTCACACTTTTACGTTTTCTATTGTTAAAAACAATGATGAAAACCGGGTCAAATGTACGTCTATATTAAACATCGTTAGATAATGTTCGATTAACAGCTCAATTGGTTCTACAGTGCACATTTACATTCGTAATGGTGACGAGTTCGACCTTATTCAGTGACACTTTTTGACGTTTTTCATAACCTATACCCTAAACTAATCTTAAAAATGGTAAAACTCTAATTCTTTTATAACCTATACCCTAAACTAATTTTACGTATAACGTTTTTTTTTTAAGTGTATGTTCTTTCAAAAATGGTAAAACCCAAGTCTTTCATAACCTATACCCTGAACTAATCTTATAAATGGTAAAACTCCAATTTGTTTATAACCTATACCCTAAACTAATCTTACGTATAATGTTTTTTTTTTTTAAGTGTATGTTCTTTCAAAAAAATGGTAAAACCCCAAGTATTTCATAACCTATACCCTAAACTAATCTTATAAATGGTAAAACTCCAATTTGTTTATAACTTATACCATAAACTAATCTTACGTATAATGTTATTTTTGTAAAAAAGTGTATGTTCTTTCAAAAAATGGTAAAACCCCAAGTATTTCATTACCTATACCCTAAACTAATCTTACGTATAATGTTATTTAAAAAAAAAGTGTATGTTCTTTCAAAAAATGGTAAAACCCCAAGTATTTCATAACCTATACCCTAAACTAATCTTATAAAATGTTTTTTTTTAAAAAGTGTATGTTCTTTCAAAAAATGTTAAAACTCCAAGTCTTTCATAACCTATAAAAGTTTTTGTTCTTTCCATAAATACTTAATCTACAACTAATCTAACTATTAGTTATAAATAGGTAGATCACTTATAAGTTATAAATGAATGTTTATTTCCAATGAAGGCAAGTTTATTTCCAACCGAATGTGCATTTGTAATAAATGAAGGCATTTCTTACAAAAAAAATGGGTTATATGAGAAACAAAAAAAAATTTGTCACTAGGTGACATCGAACTCATGATCATAGGAATGGTAAAGTGTATAGTATCAAGTCAAACATGTAGCAGAAGCGAAATCTAATATACACATGTACCAAGTTTTGTAAGAGTAATACAAAGCAAGAATTTCTGAGTTGGATTCGAATGGTCACTCATTTTTTACTCAGAAAAATACAAAGCAAGATTTCTGAGTTGGATTCGAATGGTCACTCATTTTTTACTCAGAACAATACAAAGTAAGAATTTCTGAGTTGGATTCGAGTGGTCACTCATTTTTTACTCAGAAAAATACAAAGCAAGAATTTTTGAGTTGGATTCGAGTGGCCATTCATTTTTAACTCAAAAAAATACAAAGCAAGAATGACAATGACGAGCCTTTAACTCATAAAAACATTCATTTTTAACTCATAAAAACAATGACGAGGGATCAACTGTTCGGAAGAAAGGATTACTCGTCGGGGGGATCAACTGTTCGACGGTCTGTGGGCGATGTGGACATTACGAGGAAACAATAAACCACGCTTTGTTTGAATGTCCGGTGGCAAAAGGTATTTGGGGCTTATTCTTGTCTACTCGAGGGCAGGAGTTTCTTCGATATTCATCGATTTATGCTAATATGGACTATTTATTATGGAGAATTGCGAGTGAAGATACTCTAAAAGAGGACATTAATATGTATCCGTGGGTGGTTTGGTTTATTTGGAAGTCAAGGAACAAAAAATGTTTTCAAGGTATAGAAGCGAATTCAGTCACTCTTATGCAGTCAGTGGAAAGTGAGTATTTGGCATGGACGGATGCCCAACACAGGACTACCGAGGAGGAACTCCATCTAAGGGAATGTGTTCAACCACTGCCATCGTCATCGACCGAGATTCGATGTCAGGTAGATGGGTCTTGGAAGCATACCGATACCACTTCAGGGCTGGGCTGGGTGTGTGGCCAACAAGGCCATATGATTCTTCTAGGAGCGCAAGGACTAAGCCACCAAAGATCCCCTTTGCACTCGGAGGTCGAAGTTCTGGTATGGGCGATGTCTTGTATGCTAGAGAGAGGTGTGGATTGTCATCTGTTTGAGACGGATTGCTCTGACCTAGTGGACATTATCCAGAACCCTGAGGAGTGGCCGGCATTCTCGATTCTTAGTGGCAAGCTTTGAAGCTTACAAGATCGGATACCCAACTTCTCCATATCACTAATTCCACGTTCTATTAATCTGAAGGCGGATTGCTTGGCTCGTTCAGCTAGATCCCGTGCTTTAAATTTTTCATATGTAAACATTTACCCTCCGTCTTGGATTGCCAATGTGGAAGAATTTTTTTGATTAATAGTTAGGTTGACAAAAAAAACAATGACGAGCCTTTAAGACGGTCACGTCTTAAAGAAGTTTGTGTCCCTAATGTTTTTCATGCATATGTTAGTGACATCCCTTAACAAATTACCCCAAAAACCATCATCATATACCCACTGCTTGAAGTTGTATTTGGTGCAATTTGTGACACTAAGCCTAGTCACCGCGTAGAACTCTTGCTAAGAGAACCGAAGAGGCCTATTTGCAAACACAACCCACAACTCGTTCTTCTTGGAAACATCAATCTGCCTACACATGAAGCTGTGTATGAGTCTCGCAGATTACTTCAAACGGTTTTCATGGATTGCTATGATGTTAGCAAACACTAGATCTGTCTTGACTTCATTGTACTCTTTTGGGATCCATTTCTTCAACAATTTAAGAATCGACATCCTGCAGCTGTTGTTGATTTTCAGAACTTCCGGTTCATCTCCTGAACTGAAAAGTCTCTTGGGCAACTCCACATCCATACCTACAATGAGTTAAACAACGGAAAATAACAAAAATTAGAAAAGAGAAGAAGAGACAATGTATCTTTTTCTTCTGTTATAGTACCAAATCCATCACATCCATTTGGATACATACATCGAAAGGAGAATCTTCAAACGCACAATAACAGAAGAAAAAGCCCACTTCGTGTAGACTAATTAGAACATAACACACTTCCAGATCCTCTATGTCTTAGATTATTGTACATCAAGTAATAATCGAGTTGATCAGAATAGAAATCGAGTGAGTGATTGGTTATACTAACCAAATTGAGTGAGAAGAGATACTCAGACATGCTTGTAGAGAGAGGAGATACCTCGTCGGAGATGTCGCGGTTTCAAATCGCCGGAGATATCAAGGTCTCGAGTTATGTTTTCTCGCCAGAGGTATCAATGGAGTTTCGTGTGTTTGAAAGCGATGGAGAAAAAAATGAAACCCTTATTCCTCTTCTTCTCTTGTTTTCCAAATCCTCTCTGTCTTAGAACACTGCAAATAAAGTGAAATTCGAGTTGATTAGAATAGAAATCGAGTGAGAAATGTAAGACCATCAAGTGAGAATAGATAGAAATCGAGTGAGTGATTGGTATTACTAACCAAATTGAGTGAGAAGAGATACTCAGACGTTCTTGTAGAGAGAGAGAGAAGATACTCGTATGACCTTGTCAGAGATGTCGCGATTTCAAATCGCCGGAGAAATCAAGATCTCGAGTCGTGTTTGAGTGAAATGAGGTTTCAATGGAGTTTCGTGTGTTCGACGGAGAAAACAATGAAAAACCCTTATTTTATTTTTGTATCCATGAAACATATAATTTTTTTTTTTTATTTGGCAAATAAGCAAATTTAATTCGTTAATTTAGAAAACAATTTTTCATTAAAGTCAAAGGGTAAATTAGAGTTTCAACTAAAAGGAAGGTTAATGGGATTTAAAATATGGTTGAGTGGGCATTGGGACAAAATGATTTTCAAAGCATGGCAATTTGGCAAATATTCCTATTTTCTATATATGCAAGTATTTGAAATTTATATTACCATACAACTCAATAAAATCTATTCTAATGAAGAAAATTTGAGAAAGAGAATAGGACCATAAAGAATGACTAATAAACTTACTTTTGGGTCTTATTGGTAACTAGGTGAAGGACCCGCATATATGCGGGTTTATGATAAAATCTTTTATAACCCGTTAAAAATTTAATTTAGAAACGTAGAAAAACAAAATTAAATCATAATTTTAGTTATAAATAAAAGGAAAATTGCACTCTATATTATCTAATCGGTATATAATTAATTATCTAACATACAATAAATCAAAATGTAGTAATTAACAATATGAGGTTTTGATTTTCCGTTTTTACCTGAAAATTGACAAAAACTGAGATTGATATAGTTGACAATGTTCGAAAATTATAATAGTTAACTATGATTCTAATAATAGGTAACTATGTTCGAAATGAATATAATAAATATAAATGTTTTTGATAATAGTTAACTTTGTATGTTACTTTTTTCGTTCAACAAACTATAATAAGTAATTACATTCTCGAAAATAGTTAATTTTCTATTAAATAACTAACTATTACAACATTATTTTCATGTAGTCGTTAA
This sequence comes from Arabis alpina, assembly GCA_900128785.1. NCBI lineage: Eukaryota > Viridiplantae > Streptophyta > Magnoliopsida > Brassicales > Brassicaceae > Arabis > Arabis alpina. The sequence continues at coordinate 16,409,825 of LT669791.1, forward strand.
TATTATAAAATCCGAAAGATAGACAACTATGCAATGAAAATAGTTAACTATGTATGTTACTTTTTTGTTCAACAAACTATAATAAGTAACTATAATAAGTCATTACATTCTGGAAAATAGTTAATTTTCTATTAAATAAGTAACAATTACAACATTATTTTCATGTAGTCATTAATGTTATAAAATCGGTAATTAGACGACTATGCTATGAAAATAGTTAACTATGCTTTTGAATTGGTAACTATTTTCTCAAAAATAGTTAACCATGCTTTAGGTAATTGTAAAATAGTGTGAAATAGTAAACTGTCTTTTGAGATCAATAGAACTTGTAGTTCTGAAAATAGCAACTATTGTAGTTTCGAAAATAGTCAACTATGTTATTAGATTAATTCATATAGGGGTAATTTCGTTTTTATTTAATTCTCTCTGCTACTTACCTAATTTTATTTTCTGACATGTTACTTACCGAATTTTGTATCACAAAAGTGTTATTCAACTAATTAACCCTAAATAAAATTGCAAATTTTAATCAATTTTTTTGACATAATTGATTTCCAAATTTTGTAGTAAATGATATACAAAGCTTTAAATAGTATTCTTTTTCCTAATGGCATTAGATAATTTAAAATTTTGCTTTTCAAAAAAAAAAAGGAATAGCATATTCCTTTTTCCAGTAGGATTAGTAAATAAACTTTATATTGGTAGATCATTAATATAATAAATCCTTAAAAAAGGAGAAATAAAATAAAATCAATAAGTTAAATTATCGGCTAGCGATTTAAGAGACAAACATGATAAGAAAAAAGAAATAAAAGAAAAACGATCCTATTTATTATTATAGTTATATAAGATTATAGATAAAAATTCAACCTTAAAACTCCGGTCAGTTCTTCATGCTCTTCGTAATGTGCAATTTTGCTTTCATAGTTTTTGTCATCCGAAATTGTCTAAACATGTTTAGAAAAAAAAATTGTCTAAACTTAAAGACAAACAAAGCATTGTGTTAAATTAAATATTATAATGAACCGATATCTTGAAAATGCGAGTATTAAGATATTTTACCTTTAAATGGGTTAAAATATTTAAAACTTTGAAATTTTGATACGATGCCTCGAAATCTTTTTTCTTGATTTTAATCTCGAATAAACAAAACATGCTAGACATGTTATTTTAGGAAACAAATATGCTGCGTAAAACTGAGACATATTCATACAATATTTAAATTATTAAACAATACCTTTCTAGCAAAAAAGTCAAAATTACTCTTCAAATAGTTGATGAATTATGCGTATGGACATCCGACTCTTCCATACGTTTAATATAAACCGATTTCATCTAAGGAAGAAACCAATGTTATACATAGGTGCTCACATGAAAGAAAATGATGATGCTCCATGAAGGCAAATGATGATGCACCGAGCCTTGAATAGTATTTTTCTGTGTTAAAACAAAACTTAATTATAGTTAAATATTAATTAAGTAATTAATAGTTTGAACAACCATTGTTTATGTGATGATGTAAAAAAAATTTGTGAATAGACTATTGAAATTTGAAATTGCTTGGTGAAAAGATTAAGAAATCACAAAAACATGTTATATTAAAACCTAAAGATTTGGATATGTAAACCTAAATCTATTTGGAGTAAACAAAATTATTACACATGTAATTCTTCTTATATTAAACATGAAGATATAACGTGTGAGAAAAAAAGAAAGAATGGTAGATTATAAAACTAAAAAAAAATCATACCACATACATGCAAATCTTATTATATAAATAACATATAATGGACGACAAAAAAAAACATATAATGCTCATTAATTCATATTAATTAGAACATAATTAAAAATGCTTAAGGTAAATATAAAACCTAAATCTATTTGGAAAACACATAATAACATATAATGGACGACAAAATAAAATAAAATAACATATAATGCTCATTAATTCATATTATTTAGAACATAATTAAAAATGCTTAAGGTAAATATAAAACCTAAATCTATTTGGAAAACACGTACGTATAAAAAGATAAATTAATAAATAATCCTCATAAATTAATATTAATTAAAACGTAATTATTTTAAAGATAAATACAAAACCTAAATTAAATCTCGGTCGACCAATTTGCCACGTGTCGCGATCTTGTGAATTATTATGTTTGACGCATCAAACTTTATATAATAAGATTTTGTACCGTTATGATATATCTTTTTATAGTTTCTAATCATAAAAACGGTACTAAAAATGTTATCAAACAAAACTACTTAATTACAAAATTATTTAGCTCAATCCAACAAGTTCATACCAACTTCTCTGTATGATTTTGCTTATTTATGATATTATTGAAAACAAATCGTACAATGAGCTAAAAGTCTAAAACAGTGTGGTCTAACAAGTTCATGGCTGACTACTACATATATACAAGTAGAAGGTGATTACAACCAATGATATATTAACGAACAACATCAACTAAATCCTAAATGTATCCTTCTCCTAACACATTATACAGTGTTCTATGAACATTATGCTTTGACATCATTGTCTCCAACATAATAAAAATTCAAAATCGTAATCACATAACTACATCACATTAGTAAATTAACCGTCCGACATCGTTTTAGACTGAACTATAGTGAGATCTTACTACGTATATTACAACTTTTACAAGGCAGAGAGTCCCTTGGAGTTGGCAAAGAAGTTTTTGCGGCGGATGAACTCCGGTTTTCTGGGACCGGTTAAGAGAAGACTGGTTAGCAGAGACGGAGGACCGCTGAATTTGGTTTGCACCATTTCCCTCACTTTTATATACCCATCCAGTATCATCAACTCCAGAATCTTTCTACAGGTCTGAGATTGAAAACAAAAACATATAAAATGGTTTCATCAGAGATTGTTATCAGAGCTTAAAGATATTATAATCAGTTTCAGTATACAAGAATTTGTATATTACCAGAGGATTTAGTACGTCCATTAAGTTGATGATCTCGTCCTGCCACAAAATGAAATGTCTCAGATTAGTATTTTCAGAAGATGACTAAATTTGTGTTTAGATGTTAAGGTGAAAATGGAGAAGTATTTACCTCTGGTATGCCAGGATTTTGCATCACTGTGCCAAGAACACGGCGAACAAGTCCATCGAAGACTAATTTATTTATCGATCCATCTGCATTCACCCATGGAAATATAGGCACAGGTGACTTCTCAGAAGTTGATTCCTTTGTTCCACCTTCGATAGCCATTCCAAGAGTAACAGATGGAGCTATGATAGATGCTTCGCTTGTTTGAGCCACTTCAGGTAGGTTAAGAATTGTAACCTTGTGAACGCTGTTCCCAGCGACATGCTCTGCCTTTTCCTGTGAAGTACTGCAGCCACTAGCAACAACATCGTTTGACCTATGTTCCCCAAAAGCTCTCTCTAGGTAGTTCACTGGTAGAGACTGTTGATCTTTTTGGGAAGTTCCACCCTCCTCCAATGTCAAGAAGTACTTTGATCGGTAGAAGGAATGGACAACACGGAATTTATTATATCCATTTACCTGTGTAAGGTAACGTCTGGTTAACAAGTTACTTGTAAAATGATGTAACATGAACAGAGTTCACAGTCCAGGAAAGTAAAACCAAGCACTACAACTTTGTACCGAGAGATAATAAGACAAACCTTCAATGCTACCCCAAATGTTTGAAGTACATCTACGATGCAATCACAAGTTTCCTTGCCTGCACATGAGCAAGCAGATATTAAAAAAACAACACTGAAGGAAGTAGTCAACACATGGAAAAGTATAAGCCTGTTACAGAGATTTGGCTAATGCTTACCAGGAATATCAATAAGACGGTGGACTTCTTCAACGCTCAGACCTTGGTCACCAGCCTTCTGAAGGGCATTGGAAATGGTTTCAAAAACCGCTGGACTGAATAAACTCACTTGCTCATCTGCAGATTCGGCGGACATAACACAACTAGCAAAACAGGCCATGGCTTGCCAGGGAGACTCACCTAGACTGCCTGGTATGACAGTAGCATCCGTAGAGTTGAAAAGTTCCTTCACTTCATCAGAATCACAGCCACTGTTTGTTTCTCTCGAGTCGAAATCAAGTTGACCAGTGCACGAGTCGTCATCCTTAAACAACTCTACTGCGTTAGCTGTTGGTAGAGTTACACGTCGAACATATACCGCTATACCAGGGAAACCCTTCTCCTTTCGGAAATTGATTTCGCCTTCGCTTAGTAGCTTTGATTTCTTAGCACTATCAGCTTCAGATTCTTCTATGTCATCAGCTCTACGTTTTAAACCTCTCCGATCTCCAGGCTCTCCAACACCTTCTTCGGGCAAGGATACAGAAATAGAAAGTTCACCAGAAGAAACCAAAGAGAAGAAATTTAAAACATCACCACATTGCAAATCTGAAGTAAGAGCGACTCCTCCAGTCATAAGGTCTCTTTCGTGTTCAAGAAGCCAACTGGAGAACTTGGCTGCTCTTATCCCAGTATTAATTGGGAATGGAGACTTAGATATACTATGCAAGAAGTTCTGAGAAAGCACAAATGGCTGTCCACCACTTCCACCAACCTGGAAGGTTTTCATAAAATAACTTTCAGTTTTGTTTTATCTTTACAAATACAATAATTAAGTTCATCCAAAAAACCAAACAAAATTTTATTCAAGTCCACTACAAGCATGACCAAACCGTGGTTTTAAACAACAACACACGCAAACAAAAGGAAGAACAGATGATACTTCAATACATGCTATGGTATTGACTAGAGATTCACATATGCCTCTTCATAAAGCCAGAAGTCAACAATTTTAACACTGCAACAGGATAGAGTAAACGTGCTTACCAGGAACTTCTTGTCTCGAAGGTAGCTATAGGCTGTAAAGAGGTCTCGTTCTGAATATCGTCGTAAGGTATCTTCCAGCAAATTTGGCATACCAGGTGCAGTAGGCATGCTCAGAAAGACAAGCTTTAACAGTTCTACAGCAGTAGCAACTGCCAGCGATTTCCGTACTTGTATACTAGCACTGTCTTTTTCATCTAAAGGCTTAAAACTTTTATGAAGACGATAATGTCCAGATTTCCGAGATGTATCTTCAACTTGATCCACAGAAACATTTTGAATGCCCTCTGAAAAAACGACAGGTGGAACCATTTCACTCTCCTGCAAGTCCACAATTTTAATTCATCACAAATAGACAAAAACGAAGAACCACTGAAATTAAGACCTTCCAGATCAGGTGAATGCGGTGGCACAGATTTCCCGTAAAATAAATTAATTGAATAGTTGTTGCAATATAAGTGAAACATCAAAGTGAGGTGAAGAAATTGTAGGCATGTTGTCAAACAAAAGAAAAGTAAGCAATAAGGATGTACCTCATCAACTATATCTCTGTTTGACCATTCCCGAGGGCCAGGTCTGGTCCGTTTAGGGGCCACCAGTTTGGCCATCTTCTTGAGCTCAAGAACATCATTAAAGGCTTCACTTATACTCTTTTCATTGAAGTCATCCCATTTTTCGTCATCAAAACTAATATCTTTACCATTCTCAACACAGTCGGAATCCGCTCCGCCAATTGCCTGGGATAAATATCTAACAAGAACATGTGAACTGCTGCGTTCGGGCAAATTCTTCTGTTTTGCCTCTAAATGTTTTGCATAGCGCTCACTGAGGAGATTGCAAAGCCTCATGATCGCTTTCCGAAATTTATCATTCTTCATCAATATTTGAACCCGTCGCTTGCAAGCTAAAGGAGGTGCAGGCAGTTCTGGAACTGAAGCCCAAATTACTCCATGAAATTTTGCCCCAAGAGCTGCGCGTTGTCTAACATATTGACTCAACAATTTCCTGACCAGAGAATACTAGTGTCAGAGGTGTACATCAATCACATATAATACAATATTTTAGATAGAATAATGTTTAAAGAATGAACAAACGAACACTCAATCAAATGAAAATAAACTGACGATAAAAGAAAAGATAAGCTCATTGGAATGGGCTGAGATATTGGTTATCCTACCATGCATGAATTAAGAGTGACTGCTCAAAACCAACATTACATTGGAACAAGAAGAGATTTGATATGTGATCGGCATTCATGTAAACAAATAAAATAGTACTTAAGTTTCACTGGATGTGTCAAAGTTTACCTGTCCGCATCATCTGTCCAAGAAAATCTTCGTGAAGGAGTTGGTGTAGTCTTCGAACTTGCATACTGGTTGATCATAGAAGAACACAGTCCTTCGTCTTCAGTAAGATCCTTTATCTCTCCATTTTCTTGTTCATTATGCTCCTGATGCATCGGAATGGGGGTCTGGTCCGCATGTAATGAATTTAGAAAATTCTCACTATTGGAGGCATCGATGGCATCAAAATTTAGAACCTTCTGTCCATCTACTATCATGGATCTGACACCTTTTCCTGCAGTCTTTACAGGAGTTGCTCGTTTTCTTTTCCTGGATGATGAAGAAGGGCTATTTTCTACAGCATACTTTTTATTTTTCGATTTCAGACGTCTTCCATGCTTCACATGATAGACATGCATAACCTGGAGTAGGCAGCCAAAAAAGTATTAGATACCTCACCCACAAAAACGAGAAACATCCAGGTTAGTCTCTGTTTGTGGACCAGAAATCGGGAAGATTTAAATCTGACTCTTTAATTAGCTTTATGGTGAGTCTTGTCAAGCTGAAACATTGAAGAAATCTACCACCTGGTCTCAAAGAAGTTTTTCTCCAACTAAATAGGGACTCGACCTAAACAATTCTAACAATAAGCACCATACAAACATTGTATCTTTACCTGCTCTAAGGTCAGGTTCAGATCCTTAGCAATCTTCTCACACTCTTTGAATGAAATTTTTCCCTTCTCATCATTAGCAAAACGCTTTAAGAGTTGAGCACGCTGTTCAGCTGTCATGACACGATCTGAGGCCCATGAACGGAAACGAAAAACCTAGAAGAACTAACAGTTAGAAACCGTTTTCTGAATACTAAACCTACCTCTTGCCAGCACAACAGATAATAGCGGACAGTGATATAAGATTAACATGCATACAAATTTTCAATATGTTATAATGAAAGAAATTCTTATATTCATGAAGAAAAAATTACAGTCTCAATTACTGTATATAAAATAAGCCATGATATTAAAGATCAAGCTGATACCTCTTGAACAACAGATCCCGGAAATGCTTGCTTAGCAGCTCTGTGATCAGCAGCAGCATAACAATATTCTAAAGTCAGCCAATATTCATCGACAGCATCCCTATTGGATAGAATAAAGTCATGCCGGATACGTGGGCGAAAATCAAGAGACGTGACATTGGGTGTGGCAGCAACAAACACAGGTTCCTCTATATAAGGCTTTAGCTCCATTGCATGTGTCAAATTGGCATAATTCTCCTCAAATTCATCGCGTCTGAGTCTACTACTTACCATCCGAATCAACTACAAAATAAAAATAGGCATCGTCAGTAGTAATATCATTATTTTCTGGAACTGCCGCTTTTATGAAACATGCACTGCAATATGGTACTTGAGGTGTCATTCCTTACTAATAATTACCTTCAAGCGGCGTAAAATATCAATAAGCATTGATAATCTCCCAGTCGCAAGAGTATCCATTAGAAGCTTATACTCTTCACTAGGTAGCTCAGAAAGTCGCATAACCTGTTTGCATTTCTTCATCATATCATCAGCTTTCTGAGTAGATCCAACAACTTGTAAAAATAGTTCGAGTGGCATGGCTCTAAAAGCATCTTCAAGTGCAAACAGATTGTCAAATTTATGATCATGAACAGAAGAAAAAGCATGGTCCCAGCCAGGCAGAGAACTAAAATAGTCCCAAAGGAAACAGTGTAGGAGCTTCACGCGAACCATCTTTGCAAGCACAAACCCATTGGCTCGCATGGCTCCGGATTTGCTAGCTCGCGCATCCAAATCTACATTAGTTTGACCTCTCTGAATGTCATTCAATACCGGAATTGGCTCGTTGCTTTTCCTCTTCGATAAGTTCTGGCCACGGAGTCCTAGTTCAAAAGACCTAATTCTATCATGCATTTCACCAACTACGTCTGGAGTCAATCTTTGAACAGATGGATGCAAGACTATCACAGAGCTACGATTACGACCACAATTCGTCACATTTGGGACACTAACGGCCATGCATTTGCAGAGTCCTTCTTGTTGAAGCCTGTTTAGAATTCTATCAATGGTTTTCCTATCCACCTTGGAGCTCCTCTCCTTCTCAAGGCTGAGAAGCCATTTATGTAGCTCCGCTCTCAAAACAAACTTCTCCTCCTTTAGCCAGCCAAGAAAGAAGAAAAAATCGGTCAGCTGGACAGTAAAAAGGGGAAAACAAATTTTGCATGTAACATGGAAAAAAAGAGAACAGTAAGTACATTTAAACGCTCAAGTATTCTGCGCTCTCTTCGAGCGGTTTCAACAGTAATCGGATGAGGTTGATGCGCTTTAGGTTTAGCTGGCTTCGGCAGAACGAGCTGATTCATTTCTGACAAAGCCAAATCAGGGGACCCCAATGCAGCATCAACAACCTTATCATCATCAATCTCATGGAACGATTCTTGTAAGTTACGACGAGTAAGCACATCTCTTCTTTTGGCATTAGATGGCGAACAATCGAGAACTCCTGAATTGCATTCAGAATCAGTTACCTTTGCAGGTGTAGTAAAGTCAGCATCAGAAACCGCAGGACTATGTTTGATGGAGTTCTGAGCCAACCCACCAGTATCATGAGGTGTGCTAAAATCATTAATCGGTCCATTATTTGGCCTGCTAAGATTTTCAGCTTCATCAGGAAACAGATCAGAAGACTCAGACCCAGCATTACGAGAAGTCCAAACTCGAAATACTCTAGTCTTCTTGTGGCTTTCCGCCTGTAAGTGCATCCCTACTTTTAAACAAATACTATAAAGCCGAGAATAGCTCTTCTTCTTATCAATTCCAAGTCTGTCGCACACCTAATAAGAATAATAATTTAAAACACATATACAGCCTATAAAAAAGATAACGACACTTTCAAGTAATTTTCTCCAAAATCCTGTAAGCCAAAACCCATCAAATGAATACCTCCATCACAGCCAAGCCTTTAGATCCTTCAGCATCAACCATATCATAAATTTGATTATCAATTGGAAGCTCCAAAGTTTGTTCTGTTTTCTGAATACTCCTTCCAAATTTTAGAAGTTGCTTTTTCCCTGAGCAGTTAAAATCTTTTACTGAAAATCTTTTTAACAAACGGAGGCATCGTTCAACCTGCAAAAATGACAATCTACATGAAAAAAAAACCGTTTTTTATCCAAACAAAACAGAACAGAAAATGTTAAATAGCTGCAATTAGCCAACATCTGTAGTGAAATATCTTTGATTATAGTTCACCTTATTGTTCACCACTGCATCAAACTCCTCTACTACATGAGAATCTGTCAACCGGCGACAAACCTGATGTTATCCCAGAAGAAAATTCATTCAAAATATTATCATTGAACATGAATTAAGTTTTAAATCATATATCATATCCATACACCTCAACCAGAATAATAAAAGGTTACATGGGAAAAGAATCGAAAACTTGACTTGAGTTATTCAGTTCCAAGCGAATGAAAATGTAAGAAGACAGAAAAAAAATATCTTACACTTCTCCAAGCTCTATGCCTTGAATGTGATCCCAGATAACCAAGGTCTTGCTTAACGTCAGAGACGACTAGAACCTGTACTACAATGAGTATAATGTAACTAGCAAGATCCAGCTCGATAGAAAAACAAACCATAAAAAAAAAACCCTGCAAATTTACTACACCTTCTCATTAGCTTCCTCAAGCTTATCACAGATTGCTTGCATTGCTGGTAAAAAATCATTAATGAGCGTATCATCTTTGGTACTATCTCCTGAGGTAGTAGCTACATGTTCCTTGAATGGCGTCTCTGACATAGAGTCCTCTTTACAAATTTCAAACCTCTGTTGAGAACCCAAAGGCTTAGCGTAACGACACAAGTAAATCATATTAGTGCTAATACATGAAGTAGTTTTTGAATCTCCTTCACCATCAACTTCTTTTGTTCTCACAATTGCTGGTTGCCTAACAATTAAACCTCTAGACTCAAGTTGCTTCATAATATAAAAAAAATTCCTTCCTTCTATACCAAACTCTTTAGCTAGCAGATTCTGTGCAACTCCATTACCTCTGCATCAATATTATACACTAGCATCACAAATTTGACAACCAAAGAAACCTAAAGAGCTTATATACTTATACTTACCTAGCAACAGCTAAACGCTCAAGAACACGACGTTGAATCGGGGAAATAGTTGTGTTATTGGATTGAGCATCGTATAAGCCAACGAAGTTACCACGGAGTTTCTCATTAGCGACGATTCTTAAATCAAGTCTTTGAGCTTCTTCGAGGAGTTGAATCGAAGCGTGTGATGATTCGTAAACAGTGTTCTTAGATTTGAATTGAAGCTGAGGAATCGATAGAAGGTTTCTCCAGAGATGAGATTTGACGGAAGTAGAGAGAGGAGGAAGAGAGAGCTTTGACCAGAGAGATACTAGAGGGATTCCTGTGTTTCCTTGACAACAGATTTCTTCTAGTGCTGTACATACAATTGAGTCCATTGGCTTTACTCGCGGTTAGGTCACCGGGAAATTCTCCCGCCGGTGTGTAAATCAGAAGATTTCCCGACGAACACAGAAAATTTCGCCGGAGGCGGCGCTAAGGCTTCTTGGTGATGGGATCGAATACAGATGGCACTTTTCCAAATACTAATTCTGTTAAGGAATTATTACCAATATAGACACTTTTTAAAGATGAGACATTTTTTTAAAACAAATACCTTTAATATTCCGTTAATACCTCTAACTCAAACATTTTCAACTTGGTTAAATCTGCAAATAAAAATAAAGAAATAACCCAAACACTTTATCTCTCTCTCCTTGTTTCACATTGTATCCACCTTAAAAAGCAGAGTTTTCATCAATACGAAAATCTAAAACTTTTAGCTCTCTCTAAGATTAAATCCAAATCCAGCTTTCACTCCTAAAACGCGTTCTGATGCCTAACTCATTTTCTCGATCTTAAAAAAAAAAACACCACACAAGACCGGAAGCTCGCCGTGTACATCAACGAGTATGGTCTCGGTGATTGGCGTTCACTGCCTAAAAGAGCCGGTATAAATCTATACGTGCACTCTGCTTCACCGGAATCGGCGATGGTGGTGGTGGAAGTAGATCCAACGTTGAATCATTGATTTGAGAAATCGAAGTAAGATGCCTAGATAAACATCGATTTAGAATTGATATTTATATTCGGGATTCCGACGAGTGATCGCAATTCCGACCAAGACCAGCAAAACCCCATCCATACATGACTATCGATACTTAACCACCTATACGTGACCACCGATACGCGACCATATGTGAGGACGAAGGCAAAAAAGCCACGGCAAAACCCGTAAAGATCTCAGAGGAATCGAGCTTCCATCTATCCCAATAATTTCAAATTAATTCTCAATCGCATCCAATCTCAATCTCTCTTTGAAACATGAAAAATCCTACCAATCCCAACATGGAAATTTCTATCTGCCGTGGATCGATTAATCTCACCAAATTCAGGTTCGTGTTGTGTTCTTGTTGCTAGAGCTTGCCATAATTGTTGATTCGAATAGAATTAAACTTCGATAGTCTTCCGATTCACCTCTTTCACAACGAAATTGAGGTGAAAGTGTTCATATATCTATGTAACTGAGACAAATTTCACTGTTTATTTGACCACACTATAAGGACATATGGTCAATCAAATATGTGGATATATACTTTGTTAAACATTGAATTCAGAACGTTGACCACAAAGGTTATAGAGAAAGGTTAGCAATGGTTGCGAGTTGATCCTCCGTCTGAACAAAATATACAACGAATGGGCCCCAAATAGAAACAATGAAGCTGACGTGGACTTCGTTTTAGCAACCTTATGGACATACATACGTGGTCAACAACCAAAGTCTTTAATATGCCTAAACCGTAAACCCTAAACCCTATACACTATATCCGAAAGATTGAAACTCTAAATCCGTAACACATATACCCAACTCTGTAGTCAGTAGTTACACCAAATTTTTCCACAATACTCAATTGGGTTAATATACACAAAACCCTAACACACTAAACACTAAACCCTAACCCAAATATCCTACAATATTTTGCAAAAGCCACAATAACAAAAACAAAAAAAAAAACCAAACCCTAACCCGAAAAACCTTAACCCTACTTTCTTAACTTTTTACAACAATTACCTACAAATCAGACTTCATTTTAGCAACCATATGGACTTCATACGTGGTCAACAACCAAAGTCTTTAATATGGACAGTGATAAAATTTGTCCCTTGCCTTTAACCCTATCAATAATGCTTTGGAGACGTGTTTGGCAAAGAATTCATTGATATCAGTGTAAACGAAGGACCAGAAATTATAAGTTCACACATTTTTTCAAAATATAGAGTATGACCATATGGTCAAAGACATCTGTTCGAATTCATGTTTTATTTTCTCCTACTTCTAATGTAACATACAAGTTAAATCAAAACTCTGGTTCGACGATACAGACCACATATCTACTTCACTAATAACAATATCCACTTCAATAACCGATAAAATTAAACGGCTAACAGAAATAGCACAACAAAAAATCTAACAAAATGGTCTTCAGCTACAAAGTTTAAACAAAAGGAGGATAGACCAGCAAGTTTAGAAATAGGTTACAAACTAACAAAGATAGACAGGGGCAACCAACTCAGCATACATGTCCATAGCATACAGTTTCCTGAAGTTGTCCACCATTGTATCAGTGATTCTTCCCATCGCATCATTTGGGGGAACTAAAACTTTAACTTTTGGACCACTAGGAGTGGCTATCTGAATCAAAATAACAACAATTATATACTAATGAAACTTTCACTTGACCACATAGTCTTGATTGTGTGGTTAAACGAATATTAATGGGACTGCCTTGTACAAGTCAAAAAGTACCTTCTCATGTACCACTTTCTCAAACTCATTAAATACAGACTGGTCAGGCGTCTTAGCCAACTCTACATGCTCCTTTTCAGCAACAAATCCTTGTAATACATTTCAAAAAAATGTCTTATATTACAAATACGTTACCATTTTACTTGGAATTAGTGGTTACATATACATTTTCCCGCAATCAAGGACTACTACTTATACACCAAGCAAAAAATAGTGGAACCAAACATACCTCTCCAACATTCAGAGGTACTAGAACTTTTGGACCACTCTCGGCTACCTAAATCACATTAAAAAAACTTCATTGTTAATACTGGCATTGACCACGCGTTATTGACTGCGTGGTTAAGTAAATAAGTATGGAGCTGACTAATTCAGACTACAAGTTTATGGTACCTTCTCAGGTACAACTTTCTTAGACTCATCTACTGCAGGCTGCTCATGTGACCTATCCAATTTTACATGTTCACCTGTTAGTTTCTGGATATTGTTATCCTCTCCAGCAACAAATCCCTGTAACACATTTCAAAAGAATGAGGGAGGTCACAAACACGCCACCACATGAGTTACAATATGTGGTTACATATAGACGTTGCCATGTTTGGATTTAACATGTACCTTCTCATGTATCATTTCTTCAGACTCATTCTCTGCAGCCTCGGAGTCAGTCTTATCGAACCATACATTTTCTCTAGTGACTTTCTGATTAATATTATCCTCTTCAACAACAAATTCATGAAGAACCTTTACAAACAATAACGAAAACAACTAAACAAGCAAAAACGAAAAATAAATTAAAACAATGTCAGACAAATGATAGAGTTTTGACATACGCTCTCATTCTCCACTGCTTCTTGACCACAACATAGACCAGTAATAGCAGCAAACTCATTAAAAAAAAACCTCAAAGGCTGACCACCAAAAACTGACCACATTTCATACATTTTCCAGCTTAGTAGTTGTCTGCACATGAGCCCATGAATCAACTTACATGACAGTGGAAGTTGACTTATCGGGATATCAAATAGCCCTCCAAACGGTGATTCTCTTATACTCTAAAACTCCTGAGTTCCTTCCATATGTTCCCGGACAAATGAAAGAATATCCGATCTCGAGTAAATGTTGAGTTTAGAGTCCGGATATCTATCAGTAGCAAACAACCTGGGAGGAAGTCCATGGTCAATCTCAGAAAAATCGGAACTACCAGAATCACCTAACAAACAACAACAAAAACAAATTGCATGTTAACATAGCTACTACAAAGGAACAATAAACAAAGAAGACACATTTTTATATAGGTTTGAGAACTTACCTTCCATTAAGAACGGCAATTGGACACGGGTCTGGACTGAAGGACGGAGAAACTTCTTCTACAAACGGAGAAACTTTCTTCCCGAAAATGGGTGTGGACTGAAGGACGGGTGTGGACTGAAGGACGGAGAAACTTTCTTCCCGACAACAAAATCAGACGATTTTGAAGGAGATACCCTAGATCTTAAACTTCTGGCGGTTATCGGATGTTTCACGGCGGTAGAATGATTGAGGTCATACCATAGTTCAGGAGAAAAAGTTGTTGAAGAGATGGTGGTTTGAGAAGACGCCGATTAGGAAGAGGAGATTTTGGGTTTTGGAGAGATGGTGGTTTGAGAAGGTTGACGGTTCCGGAAAAGGTAAAGTAAAAAGCGAGAATAGTTGTTGAACAAAAAAAAAATTGATAATACTTATAATCTATCTTGGGTAAAGACACTAACCATGGTTAAATCAGAGTTCTGTATGAGTTACTTTTGATCAAAGTGATAGTAGTTCTGGGGGTAGTTTAGTAACTCGATATAGAGAAAGTGTACCAACTTTAAGAAGTGTCTATATTGATAATAACTTTAGAAAAAGTGTCTGTTTTGAATATTAATCCTTCTATTAATAATAGAAATCTTGAAAAAAATAATTTAGAAATTATCTCATTTCGTAATGCTTTATGCATATCTATAATATTTTTAAAAATGCAAAGTCATATATTTTATTGTAAAATATGATTTTCTGAAGAAATGTGTATTTTCGTAATATTTTTTTTTTCAAAAAGTTATATATTTTCATAAAAAGCTTATTAAAACAAAACAAAATTAATATTATTGAAGAGTTTCGTCTTTCCGTAAAAGGAAGTTTTTTCCGAACAATTGTGTACTTTTGTAAAAACAGTTTTTTCCTGAAGAGTTGTGTTTTTCAAAAAAAATAAAAAAAATATTTATTATCAAAGAATTGTGTCATTTTGTAAAAAGCAGTTTCTTTCCGAAGAGTTTTGTCATTTCGTAAAATATCTGGAAAAAACAAACGAAGAGTCGTGTTCTTACATAGAAACCGTTTTTCCCGAAAAGTTGTCTTTTCATAAAAAAAAGTTTTTAAAAAATATTTATTATCACTGAAGAGTTGTGTTTTTTTGTAACAGTTTTCCGAAAAGTTGTCTTTTCGTAAAAAAAGTTTTAAAAAAAAAATTTATTATTATCGAAGAGCTGTTTCATTTCGTAAGAAGAGGTTTTTCCGAAGAGTTGTATTTCTTCGTAAAAATTCAAAAACAAAGCCCAAAAATTCGTGTCATTTCGTAAAAAGCGGTTTGCGGTTTTTTACCAAGAGTTGTGTTTCGTAAAAAAGTTCTTCAAAAGTATTTATAATTATTGAAGAGTTAATTCTTCGTAAGAAGAGATTTTTTCAAAAAGTTATATTTCTTCGTAAAGGTTCTACAAAAAAAACCAAAGAGTCGTGTCATTTCGTAAAAAACGGTTTTCTACGAAGAGTTGTGGCCTTTCATAAAAAATCAGTTTTTTTTTAAAGAGTTGTATCTTTTTATAAAAGGCGGTAGATATGTATAATTGTTAACGACATATGTTTGCAATCCACTATATCTAAATAATTATGTTTCTCGTGACATAATAGATTGTATGATTACATTTCAAAAACAAACTTTGAATATTAAACAAATAGTATATACTTACAATATATAATGAACAAAAATAATCCCGCTATAAAATTAATTTAAACAAATAATCGAAGAGTTGCGTCTTTTCAAAAACAATTATTATCTTTATTATTTTCATATTTTAAGATCGCATCTTTTAAAAATATTTCGTCAAGTCGCGTTTTTTTCAAAACTAACCACTGTATGGTTATTTTAAAGGGTTGTGTTTTTTTGATTTTGTAAGATTGCGTCTTTTATAATATTATTTCATAGTGATGCGTCTTTTTGAAAAGGTTGTATCTTTTCGAAAAGGTTGTAGTATTTTCGAATTTGAAAGCTTACGTCTTTAAAAAAAAAAAATTAATTATGATAGTCTTTTCAAAAATATTTAGCGTCGTGTCTTTTCAAAAATAACCACTATTTCGAAAGGTTGTGTTTTTCGAATTTTAAAAGTTGCGTCTTTTAAAAAATATATTGTAGAATCGTGTCTTTTCGAAAATAACCGCTATTTTGAAAGGTTGTATTTTTTGAATTTTTAAGGTCGCGTCTTTAAAAAAGGAACGTTGGATCGCGTTTTTCAAAAATAACTGTTTTATTGTTATTTTGAAGGGTTGTGTCTTTTCGAATTTGTAAGATCGTATCTTTTCAATATATTTTGTAAATTTGCGTCTTTTCGAAAATAATTGTTGAAGGGTTCTGTCTTTTCGAATTTGTAAGGTCGCATCTTCAAAGATATTTTGTAGAGTCAAGTCTTTTAAAAATAATTATTTTGAAAGGTTGTGTGTTTTCGAATTTGTAAGGTTATGTCTTTTTGAAAACAAAGAGTTATATTTATCGAATTTGTAAGGTCGCGTCTTTTCAAAAATATTTCGTAGAGTCGCGTCTTTTCAAAAATAACCACTTTTATTTTGAAGGGTTTTGTATTTTCGAATTTGTAAGATTGCGTCATTTCAAAAATATTTTGTAAAGTCGTGTCTTTTCGAAAATAAACAATTTATTGTTATTAAAAGGGTTGTGTCATTTCGAATTTATAAAGTCACGTCTTTTTAAAAATATTTTGTAGAGTCGCATCTTTTAAAAAACAAACGTTTTATGGTTATTTTGAAGGGTTGTGTTTTTTCGAAATTGTAAGCTCCCGTCTTTTCAAAAATATTTGGTAAAATAGCGTCTTTTCGAAAATAACCACTTTATGGTTATTTAAAGGGTTGTGTCTTTTCGAATTTGTAAGGTCAATT
Organism: Arabis alpina; assembly: GCA_900128785.1. Classification (NCBI taxonomy): domain Eukaryota; kingdom Viridiplantae; phylum Streptophyta; class Magnoliopsida; order Brassicales; family Brassicaceae; genus Arabis; species Arabis alpina. The sequence continues at coordinate 16,427,049 of LT669791.1, forward strand.
TTAAAATAATTCCACAAGCCCCATCTTTTAAAAAATAACCGTTTGTGGTTATTTTGAAGGGTTGTGTCTTTACGAAAATAATAGAAATCCTACAAAAAAATAATAACCATAAGATGTGTTGCTTTGAAATGCTTATTGTATATTTATAATATTCTAAAAGATGTGTTTGGAACATTTCAAAAGTCGCGTTTTTCCGAAGAGTTGCGTCTTTTCGTAAAAACAGTTTTTCCGAATAGTTGTGTCTTTTCATAATGGTGGTTTTTTCCGAAGAGTTGCATCTTTTCGTAAAAACATTTTTTCCGAAGAGTTGCGTCATTTCGTAAAAACAGTTTTTTATTATTATTATTGAAAAGTTATGTTTTTGTAAAAAAATGAGTTTTTAAAATAGGGTCAATTAGCTTAATAGCCATGAAAAAAATTAAAACCTATAAACTAGCCAAAATCCCTAAATTGAAGGGATGAGAATTTGCCACACACACTCATTTTGGTTAGTTTGTAAATTTTAATTTTTTTTGTGGTTATTCAACCAATTATCCCTTTAAAATATTTATTATCGACGGAGTCGTCCGTTCAGGTTTATTACGGAAAGTCGTGTTCTTTAGTAAAAACGATTTTTCAAAGAGGTGTGTTTCTCATGAAGAAAAGTCTTAATTTTTTATTATTGTTATTGAAGAGTTGTGTCATTCACAAAAAACTAGAATAGTTACCGCATTTTACGCGGGATAAAATATCTATCAAGTATAAATAATATAGTTTTAATTAAATAAAATATAATTAGTTTGTTATTTAAGATATATCAAGTATAATTGTAGTTATTAATATATTTCTAATGCAAAATTTAGGATTGATATATAATTTTACATATTTAAATTTGTGATTGTTTTTTATAAAATGTGTTCCACCCGTGAAATAACTGAAACCAATATAACATATTTTTCAAAAATACAAAAATAAAATATTGCATATATCTCCAAAAACTTGTCACAAATTTCATATCTTATAAATTAATTATTATTTTAGTATTTATTTAGTAAATAATTTGTTTTTCGGAATTGTTTGGTAATATGTATTATATTTAGGTTGTGAGAATTTATATTTATAAATTTAGTAATATTAATTATGTTAGCTATATGAGTAAAGTTATAGAGATTAAGGTATATACAGTGTTTGAATACGACTAGTTATAATTTGTTTGGGTATAGAAATTAAGTTGTTTTGGAGTGTTTGGATATGAGGCATGGGCATAAAAAACCAAACCCGAATACCTGAACCTGTACCCGGCTTGAAAAACCCGAACATGTACTCAATCCGAAACTTTACAAGTACCTGTATAGATATAAAATTTACAGAACCGATAGAACTTGTACCCGAAAGAACCCGACCCGAACCCGAATATGTACCCGTAAGCTCATGCTTATATATCTGTTGTCACATTTTTAAGTAGTTTAAAATTTAGATTTAGTAAATTTTGTCACATTTTTAAGTAGGTTGATATTTAAATTTGGTATTTCAAATGTTTTGTGTTGTTTTTGGTTCAAATCTTTTTCATATTACATGTTATTTCTTGTAGATTTTGGGAAAAAAAGTTTAAAGCACAATTGAACCTAAAAGAACAAGAACAACCCGAACATTTACCCAAACCTGTACCCGAGAAGACTCGAACATGTACCCGACCCGAAACTTTATACGTATCTGTATGGGTACAAAATTTATATATCTGATAGAACTTGTACCCGAACCCGACCCGAACCCGACCCGAATACTCATTTGCCCAGGACTAAAGTAAGAATTAATAATTTTAATTAATTAAATAAGAAATGTGAGAAAAAAGAGAGCTTGATACATAAGCTCAAAATGCTTCGCCTTTAATATATAGAAGATATTTTATCCGAATAGTTGTGTCTCTTCGAAAACAAATTGAGTATTCTCCACAAAAATGTTTATTTTATTAAAACTGATTATGTATATCCAATAAAAATTAACAAAATACAAAATTGATGTATTTCTAATCTTATTATATAACGGAGAATTTGTCAAAATTGTAACTCATAAGATCGCGATATGTGTGTATTATCGATCGAGAAGATGACAAGTGTTAAATACTATGTTTTAAATCAAGTAATTAGAAAAATAAAGATATCATTATGTTAAACCAATAAAATAAAAACACATTAACATTTTTCTGATTGTTTCATTAGCATATTTCTAAAAGTCAAACCAAATTTTATGTAAGTCGTTAAAAAGAAAAGCAATATCATTATGTTAAACAAATAAATGTTACCTCACAAAAATGAAACTTTATATATATATATATAAATGTTAAACCATAAATTATTTTAAAAGAAAAGTAAACATACGTTTAACCTTATAAATGTTCAACTTTATAAATGTTAAACCATAATTTTTCTTAAAAAAAAAAAAAACATACGTTCAATCATCCAAAAATGTTATTACTTCAGAAAAGATAAATCCAAAAACTATATAATAACACACATCTCCCACGATTTAACGTACACTCCAAAACCTTTATTTTCGTTGCAAATCATGAATACGACCTCCCACAAATCAGTTAAAACTATTTAATTTTTGATAAATTAGATCGAAATTGTGTTTACCGTCTAACTAATGCATGTATTCTTCGAAAGTGGGAGGCTAGAAATCTTAAAGCAAACAACGTAATATGGGAATGAAAGTTCTTCTAGTTGATGAAAAGGTTAGTATATATCAATTATATCAATTTTTAAATTCTTCAACTTATCCAATACTCACCATACTTTATTCATGTTGTAAAAAAGAAATTTATAAACCTAACATAAAATGGAAAATTTACAAAATAGAATAGTAATATATTATAATTTTAATTTTTATCGTTCATAAATTCAATTTTTGTGTAAACAAAAAAAATTGTAAACTATAAGATTGAAAATGTAAAGATTATATGTTACTGGAAAAAAGAAAAAGGAAAAATATAAAGAATAAAAAACATCAAGTTTAGAATATAATCAATACGTAATTTATAACTATATTAACGGGGTTTTAATTTAGAATATAATTATACGGGTATAACTACGTAAATTATCAATTTAATATCTAATACCTGCATATTATGCGGATCCTAATCTACTAGATCTAAAAGATACTGATTTACAAAATTAGCTATCGAGTGATTTTGTACGGGTCAAAGACTTAGTTAGGAAAATGACAAAGTACTTATATTTTCTTTTTGTTTACTAACATATTTAAGGCATATTTAGGGTTAGAATATTTATCTCGTTGTTTACTAACATATTTAAGGCATCTTCCAAACTCTACTTTGAAGTATAATCTTTTCTAAATCTACTCTATTTTCAACACCAAAATGGTGTAAACCAAAGTACTTATATTTTTTTTTTTCCTTTTTTTTTTTCTTACAGCTGTTATTATCAATGTCAATTTGCATATCTTATTATATAAAAGACAGTTTGTCAAAATTGTAACTCATAAGAACAAGACATGTGTCTATTATCGATCGAGATGATGACACATGTTAAAGTACATTATTTAAAATCAAACAATTAGAAAAATAAAAATATCAATATGTTAAACTAATAAAATAGAGACACATTAAAAAAATTCTTATGTTTAATTAACATATTCCTAAAAGCTAAAACAAATCTTATGTAAAGTCGTTAAAAAGAAAAGCAAAATATAAATATCATTATGTTAAAACAAAATAAATGTTGTAATACAAAAATGAAACTTTATATATAAAGACAAAATTAATGTAAAACCATAAATTATTTTGAAAGGAAAAGTAAATATACGTTCAACCTTATAAATGTTACACCATACATTATTTAAAAAGAAAAGGTAAACACACATTTAACCTTCCAAAAATATTATTACTTCAGAAAAGACAAATCCAACAACTATATAATAATGCACACCTCCCACAATTTAACGTACACCCCCAAATTCTTAATTTTCTTTGCAAGTCATGAATACCACCATCCCACAAATCACTCAAAACTATTGAATTTTCGATCAATTAGATTAAAATCGTGTTTACCGTCCAACTATAGCATGTATTCTTCGAAAGCGGAAGGCTAAAAATCTTAAAGCAAACAACGTATTTATGGGAATTGAAGTTCTTCTACTTGATGAAAAGGTTAGTAGTATATATCAATTATATCAAATTTTAAATTCTGCGACTTATCCAACACTTACAGTACCTTTTTCATGTTCTAAAAAGGAAATTTATAAACCTAACATAAAAAGGAAAATTTACCAAATAGAACAATAATATATTATAATTTTATTTTTTAACCGTTCATAAATGCCATTTTTGCGTAAACTAAAAAATTATAAACTATAAGATTGAAAATGTAAAGATTATATGTCACATGAAAAAAGAAGAAGGAAAATTAGAAACAATAAACAAGAAATTGAATAACATTTATTTTTAGATGCATCTGTATATATAAAGATTGAAAAAGAAATTGAATAACATTTATTTTTTACCGTACATCGTATTGATATTTAGAAGTTATAATGTCATATGATAGAAAGGATGTGATAGTCACAAAACATATAAAATATCCCAATCAAATAAATATTTGTCGAGTATGATATTTTCATCAAATTTACTAATTTGATATGAAATTAAGGTCAAAATTTATAGACCAACTTAAAAAGAGAAAGTAGTCGAACAAAATAAATTTAAATATTGAAATTGATTATTTGCTGAATTTACAGTACACACAACCTATCATTCATTTAGATGAATTATTTTGAAATTTGTTTTGAAAATTTAAACTTATTATTGATTTTTTTACTCACGGTTATATTAACGGATTTTAATTTAGAATATAACTTACAAGTATAACTATACAAATTATCAATTTGAATATCAAATATCCGCATATTTATGCGGGTCCTAATCTAGTTCTCCTTTAAGAGAAGGAATCTGTTACCCACAAAACAAAAGTATTGTGTGAAGATTCTCCTATATTGTTACCTTCGTCTACAAAATCTCTATACGTTATTTGCGCATCAATCTTTACGATCCTGAAATCAGACATCAGGTTGTGGTATGGTGTCGTCTATAAATTTAATTTTTTTCCACCTTGAGTGCAAACCGAATATTAGTAGACTATTCATCGTAACTAGGTTCACGAAGAAGTGGTTGAGATATCACACTTCTAGATTAAACATTAGAGGACTAATCGTAAAGATCAATCCTTTAACGTGTTTTAGTGCGAGCCACGGTAACAACATTATTATCAGCCATGGTACAAAAAAGGTCAACGAAAGAGTAAACGAATTAATATATAACCAAAGATAGCCAATGGTCAAAAATTTATATGATTCGAATATCTCTCTGATACCATGTTAGAAAAAACTTCGAAAAATTTTCCTTGTACATTAACATGTCAAACGACTACATGTTTATACAAATGTATTGACCTAATCACGTATGAAGTATAATGTTAAATTATCTTTAGTACAATATATTCACTAACAGAAAGAAAGTCAATAAATACACACAAACATCAACGAAGAAAGAAATCAAGAAAACAAAAAAACCGGAATGATAAAGATATTCGGAACATTTGAAGCCTCTTTTTAATATTCTTTCTATAATGCTTCTGAAACTTTATGTGTTTTTTTAATAAAAATCCTCTATTTAAAAGGAAACATAATCAAAATATGAGATTTTATCGAACTAACCGAAAGCAAAAACATGTTAAAACTAAAAGATATGCGAAGAATCTTTCAATTTATTCGTTTTATCAGTCGCTAGCTATTTTTTAAGTTTCTTTAAGATACAAAAAACGACTGATATGAAAAAGATTGTCAACACACATAGGTTCTATTAAAGACACCAAACGCATTTGAAAACTCTACTAAAAGAGAACATAATCGCATCGATGGAGGCTTCCCGCAATGGCTTGATCACATGATTGCTACGGAAGCTCTGTCTTCTCATTAAGGACTTGGCATCAAGACATTCAGTTATAGTGCGGAACGATGGCATGGTCTATGTTTTTCTGTTTATGACAGATTTTATCTCGTTTTTTCATTTCTTTCAAATTCTTTTTCGCATTATTATGTCTCTGCTTTTTTGAAATTTTCCGTATGTATTTGGCTAAAAAATAAAATCATCTCACCACACTATAATATCTCAAACATATAAATGTCTTTATAATCGTTTTACTTACTAAATCGTTATTATTTATACGATTTAAATATAGTAATTTGATTCGTTTTGTTTTCTTTCTATACATTTTCGATTGTCTGTTTATGTATTTCTCTTCTGATTCATAGAAAAAAATTTGTAGGATTTTCAACTTTTTTTCTTTAATTTCTTATTCAAGATCTTTCCATGTTTATGTCGAGAAAAAAATAATATAATGAATTCGAGTCAGGATAAGTTGATTCTCGTAGATTTTTTATTGGTAAACAAAATAGTCATATTTTAACCCCTCATATTTGCATTTTCTCTCTCATCATTATTGACGCGTAGATGTATACATTAAAGACGAATATATCTGCATTAGACTCCATCGGTGCGATCATCTATTTAAAAATGATATTTTTGAAAAGCTCAACTAAAAAAGAAAATGATCGCATCGATGTATTAAGTACTTATTTATTTACTATATAGATTTAGATTACACGGAAACTCCATCTAATGAGCGTTTCCCGTTTCGGAAATGTTTCGGAATCCGAAACGCGAAGGAAACACGGTGGAAACACGTTTTCCTAAAATTTTGATTTGGAAACGCATCGGAAACGCGAGTTTCTACTTTGGAAACGTGACTCTTTATTTTAGAAACACGATTTTTGATTTTTTTAAAATAAATTAAATATTTTAAAAATATATGGATATATATATTATTTAATAAGTTTAAAAACATATTATGAAACACTCATATTATTTTTCTTATATAATCGTTCATTATGATAACCTAAAATGAAAATGATAGTCTAACTATTTGAATTTGAATATGATTTGTTTAATTTTTAATTAAGCTATTTAATATTTATGTATTGGATATTTGTTATTTCAAATATTTTTTAATATGGTTTTGATTTGTAATAACTTTTGTATCATGATAATATTTTATATATATATATATATATTTGTATATATATAAAAGTTTCCAAAACGTACCCGTTTCCTCTTTTTTTTTTTAAACTCATTTCCACGTTTTCTAACGTTTCGCTTTCGCGTACCCGTTTCTGATTCCGATTTCATGCAACATAGATATAGACAAAAACTCATTTATCTTTATCTATATAGGAAACTAGATGAGCACCCGCGCATACACGCGGGTTTTGTTCTCATAATTTGCTCACACTGTAAGCACATACTTTCCCCTTAAATGTTTGATTGTCATGTACACTTCTCGCCTTAGACAGAAGCACGAACTTCTTGCCGTAATGTCATCAAATGCATCATTTAAATGTCATCAAAGTTCTATACTCTATTTTGCGTGATCAATATATGAATTGAAGAAACTTTTTGTAACAATCAAGTGGTTTATTATCTATCTCAAATGGTTATAAAAGGGTATCCAACTATTAGGAATTAAATTCTGACATACATATGTATAAATTTTGGTTGCCAACATGTGTGCAAAATTAAGCCAATGGCCTATTATTACTTAATAAACACAATTTGTGTTCTTATCTGTTGTATTTTGGCAAAAATATTTCTATTGTTCAGTGGTATACAAGGGTCAGGTCACCTAAGTTATAAATGCTCGAAACATGTAACAAGTAGTTGAACGCAAAATCTACGCTGGGTAGATATAAGTATAGTTTGCATAATTAAAAGTCAACTAACCCATAAAAGTAGAACATGGATTCTCGAGCAGTAGAAACTAATTATAAATTACTTTTGAACTAAATTTTTAACTTATGAAAATATTTTTATATATAGAATTGACTATTGTTAGGTGTTTGTAATTTTAAGATTTTTAAAAAATTTAAAACCTTTTATTTCTATTTACTGTTTTGGGTTAATGTTATTTTAGGTAAAAATTGGTAAAAAAAGAAAAATGAGCATTGGGACAAAAACACTTTCTATTTGTGGCAATTTAGGAATTCTTCCCTTTTTTTTTAAACCATCCAAATAATTATATTTGGAAAAGCAAAGAATGATAATCTTTTTTTTTCTCTTTTTCAACCAGCTAAATGGAAATCATTTTCCATCGCTTCCAGTTTTAATATGATTGTAAAATACTATACGGTACAACGTCTCCGTTAAACGCCTCGTCTTATTCACATGATGCTTTTGGGAAGGTTACTCTAGTTACGGTATCAATCCAATCTACTAAATAAAGCTAGCTTTCGAAACATCTTATAAGTTACTATTATTCTAGCTAAAATTCTGAGGAGCCTAAGTTTAAATATAGTTTATTTGTAAGGTCATTTTTTCTTCTATTAAAATCATGTATCTTTAACCTTAAGGAGTTTGTTAAGCTTACCCACATTCAAAGTTACGTGAATTCGAAGCTTACGGACATTCGTAAGGAGAAAAAGAAGAGCAACGAAAACCATGTAAACAAAATTATGTGGTTCGTAAGTACATACTATTAAGTGAAGTTTGAACTGCAAATTGCAGAGATTCATATAAATCTTTGAATCTTAGGTTCTCTAACGCCACACCTTCCGCAAAAAAAATTTGGTTTGTCATAGCCTCATAGGATAACCAAAGCTAACACTACATTAATATAGAAACGAAGATTACAAAGCAAACATTTATCATTGCCTATATAGAAGTCAAAGCAAGTCTTTTGCCATCATTATAGAAGTCAAAACAAGTCTTTTGCCATCATTTGTCACATGGAGAGTGAAATAATATACATATATTAGTAGTTTGACAAAAAAAAAAATACATATATTAGTAGGAGTCCAAGATTCATTTGCTTTTAAGTGAAAAGAGTGAAAATTCAGGAGTAAATAATAGAGTACGTTTGTCGAACTACTTCATGTCTTCTTTCTTTCTTGCTTGTCAGCATATAATAGCTTTCTTCTTCCATTACTGATGATCAAGAGTTTATAAACATCAACTCATCAATATCTTAATAGTAAATGCAGTTTATTGGCAATAAAGATGGCATTGGTCATGCTAAATTACTTAGCTTTACATAAAAATATTGCTAACCATTTTCAGTTTATCAGGAAACTCGGTCTCATTTAGTCATCTAGACTGTTTTGTGGGTCCTCGAAAAGAGCTTCAAAATACTTGCTGAAGTATTACAGTGTTTTCGAGCTCAGTTCTTATCTTTTACCATATTTGCAAGCCAATAAAACAGTAGATGACTAACTTGATGGACATATAGTATGTAATTAGTATATATATGGAGATACAAATGGGAACTCTTTGTTTTATTTTTTCCAGAAAGCAATTGGCGAAGTGATATGGACTGACTCTTGCAATTTAAGAGAAGACCAAACCTGGTTATCGTTGTTTTTCTATATTGATTGTTGTGTGTTGCAATGCTATGAAAGCTCAAACCTTGTCCTTCTCCTAACTGTTATGCTCAACTTGAATCTATGGAAGGAAACAAGATGACACCATATATAGTGACTGGACTCCATGAGACCATCTAGCATAGAAAGTCAACATTGAAATCTAAAGTGACATTACAAGTGAAAGCAGCCGCTTCACCATTTTGTCTAAATCTTCAATCTGAATTCTTCACAATGAAAGGAAACCGCAATACAATGAGACTGAGTTTGACTGGATAATAGTACTAAGATCATTAAGAACATGATACCACACATGTAGTATCATGTGTGGTATCATGATACTAAATCGAATCGGAGAGCTAATGGTTTATGGGCAATCAATAACATTTAAAAAAATCTCAATCAGTTGGCTAGATTCAAGTATCCCAGTTCTAATGAGACAAATCCCACAATTGTTTTGTCTTCTTGCCTAGAAAAATTTGCAAAAGAAATAGCTAGCGTAAAAGGTAGAGTAAAAGTTAGTTTTTGAAGCTTTTTCTTCAGAAACGTTGCAGGGTGTTTTTGGTCTCGATCTTTAAAACTTAAGAGATTGGAAAGGCAGATGAAGTTGTGTGGCTGTTCATCATTTGAACAAAACATGAGTCATGTTAGTGATTGAAGAAGTAGTAAGAGAAAACTCAGAGGAGCGTAAGGGCACTTGGAATGAGATTGCCCCCCATGCTTTGAGAACAGAGGTAGTGTTTCCTGGTCAGCTCCTCTCTCATGTCTACGATTTTCTCGTGGTAATCCTGTTCGCATTCCATATCATTAGATCACACAAACTCTAGTCTAAGACGAGCAATTAAAGTATGAGGTATAAAACTGAGAAGCTCATCAAACAAGCTTTCCCTTGGGCTCATATCATAGTACGGTATGAAGGATGTGTTATCATTGGTTTTACAAGTAATAACTTAACGAATCAGACAATGTGTAGTACTAAATGATGGAGATAGTGTCAAGATTTACCTACTTGAGTTCTTGTATGACTCGTTCCATTAAGGATCTCTCGCTCTCAGTAGGAACCAAAGGACCAAACATAACCCATCTAAGCTATCGTCAAACAAATGAGCATCACTCTCGACTTTCACATCTTCATCTTGTCTTAATCTCCATATAATTAGGTGGGATGCAACTATAAAACCAAAAGAACTGAATGAGTTAATCAATATCGAAGATTAAAAAATCAAAGATCTAATTAAATCAGATATTTATCCTCTGCTTCCACTAAACGCAAACCCTAACCCGTAACCGCGAGAAAACTAAACCTGATTCCAGCAAGAACTTACACGAATTTAAGTAATCGATGAACCTGAAATATGTCGAAAGAAACAATTATGTAACTGTGAAGAAGCGAAGTAAACCAAGAGAAATCGAGAGAGTTATGGGGAAATAACCGAAAATGTTTCAAGCTTAGAACTTGTGAATCAAGAGAATTGTTTCAAGCTTTTCTATTTCATTAAATGAATAAGAACGTTGATTACAAGTATTTATGCACAAATCTATAAACCGAAAATAACCATCCTATCTAACAAAATTGGATTTAACCGGAACAAATCGGGTTGGCTATATAACTTAATAGCCCCCCTCAAGCTGGAAGTGGAGCATAAATGTTATGCAAACCCAGCTTGGATATGTTTTCTCGAAAAGGACTAGGAAACAAAGCTTTAGTTAAACAATCAACAAGCTGATTACCGGTTGAAATATACATAGTTTTGATGATACCTCTAATAATAGTCTCCCTGGTTTTATGACAATCCAACTCCACATGCTTGGTACGTCATGAAAGATCGAATTCTTTGCAATGTGTAAAGCTGAAGTGTTATCACAGTAAAGGTAAGCAGGAGGACTAAAAGGAACACCAAGAAAAGTAAGTAATTGACTCAACCAGATCAATTCCTTTGTTGTAACACACATAGCCCTGTATTCAGCTTCAGTAGTGCTCAAGGAAACTGTATCCTGCTTTTTAGAACGCCAAGAGATCAAAGAATCTCCAAGAAAAACAGCATATCCTGTCACAGAAATTCTAGAGTCTGGACATGTACCCCAATCAGAGTCACATAAACCACGAAGATCAAAGTTATCATCAGCTTCATAGAACAATCCTAGACCAATGGTGCCCTTCAAATATCGCAACACCTTATGAACCGCTTGAAGATGAATGGTTCTTGGTGCAAATGAATACTGAGCAAGTTTAGACACAGCAAAAGCAATGTCTGGTCTAGTAACTACAAGATATTGTAACTTCCCAACCAATCGTCTATAGTGTTTAACATCTTCTAACAACTCACCATCATCTTGAGACAACTTCTGATTTGGCTCCATTGGAATGGATGAAGGTTTACAATCAGAAAAACCAGTGAAATTCAACAAATCAATGACATACTTGCGTTGGCAAATAGAAATACCAGCTGTAGAACGCGCAATTTCAATGCCAAGGAAGAACTTAGGAGTACCAAGGTCACGAAGTTGAAAGGCATAACTAAGCTGAGCCTTTAACTCAATGACGGCATTGTCACAAGTACTAGCAATCACAATATCATCAACGTACACAACTACCACCATGTAAACACCATTAGCTGTCCGCACAAACAAAGTAGGATCTCCAGCACAAGAAGTAAAACCATGCTGAATCAAAGTGTTGGAAAATTTGAGGAACCATTGTCTGGATGCTTGCTTAAGGCCATAAATGGACTTATGGAGTAAACAAACAGCATCCGGATCAATAGATTCATCAGTTATTTCTGCATAGCCAGGTGGCAACTTCATATAAATCTCTTCATCAAGATATCCATTGAGGAAAGCGTTAGAGATATCAAGTTGGTGGAGAGACCATTTCAACTTAGAAGCTAAAGCAAGAAGAAGCTTCACAGTAGCCATCTTAACCATAGGAGAAAAAGTGTCAAGAAAGTCAATTCCCTCTTGTTGTGTGTATCCCTTAGCAACTAAACGCGCCTTGTGACGTTCAATACTTCCATCAGATAAAAACTTAATGGTATAAACCCATTTACAACCCACTGCTACTTTACCAGGAGGTAAAGCCGTAATACTCCAAGTTTCAGTTCGTAGAAAAGCACCAATCTCCAATCCCATAGCATCAGTCCACACTTTTTCCATCTTAGCCTCTGAATATTTTTGTGGTAGTTTTGTAGTAGTAATTATATTTATGAAAGCACGAAAAGGCTCAGATAGATAAGAATAAGAAATAAAGTTAATCATAGGATAAGGAGATGTTCTTATAGGCATAGTATTAGGAGGAATATTATTATAGCAATGAAAATCCTGCAAGTGGGAGGGCAACTTCCTTTGCCGAGTTGATTTAAACTCAGAAGGAGCAGAAATCATGGAGGATAACTCATCAGGATGTGAATGAGTATCGGATGATGAGTGCACAAGAGGCAAATGTTCATCTGGAAGAGCAGGTGGTGTAATATGAGGAAAGAAATGCTTTACATCATCTGAGATAGTAGATGATGTAAAAGGAAAAATATCCTCATAGAATATGACATGTCTAGAAATAGATATTGAATGAGTCTCAACATCTAGAAGCTTGTAATCTTTATAACCAGCAGGGTACCCTAGAAAAACACAAGCTTTGGCTCTAGGATCAAACTTAGTTCTAGACGCAGGAGAGGTAGACGCATAGCATAAGCAACCAAAAGTCTTTAATTCATGATAATCTGGTTTCTTAGAGGTTAGTCTTTCATAAGAAGTTTGATTATCTATAACAGGTGAGGGTAATCTATTAATAAGAAAAGCAGCTTTTAAGACACAATCACCCCAAAACTCTAAAGGAATTCCAGATTGAATCATAAGAGACCTAGCCACATTCAACAAATGTTGATGCTTCCTCTATACAACAAAATTCTGTTCAGGAGTATCAGTATAACAATGATAAGCTTTAATTCCTTTGTTCAAATAAAGTTGAGTAAAATTAAATTCTTTAGCATTATCAGATCTAACAGAACAAACCTTAGTATTATACAGTGTCTCTACAAGCTCAATGAAACCAGGAAAAATGTGTAAAACATCAGATTTTTGTTTCATCATATACACCCAAGTAGCCCTACTAAAATCATCTACTATTATCAAGAAATAATGAAAACCATCAACAATAGGTACTGAAAACGGTCCCCAAGTATCAATATGAATCAAAGCAAACGATTTATCACTAATATGGCCTTGAGATTTAAAAGGTAAATGCTTTTGTTTAGACAAATGACAAACAGAACAAGGTAAAGCTTTATTGATATTTCCTTTTGGTAAAGACAATACATCAGATAAGGAATCAATTCAACGCATAGATGGATGTCCTAAGCGTTTATGCCAAATGTCTGAATCTACTTTAATGCTAGAACAAACCGGAGAAGTACCTTGAATATTGGAACTAGACATTTTAATAAGAGTTTTATCCAGATTCAGAACATATAAGTTGGCTACTTGACTACCTTGTCCAATCATCAACTCCTGAGTAAGAGCCTGAATGAAACAAGCATCCGAAGTAAACCAAACAGTGGAGTTCAAGGACTTAGTAATAACACTAACACTCATCAAGTTGAACTTAAAATCAGGAATATAAAGCACATTGTGCAAAGAAAGATCAGCAGTAAGTTGAATGTGACTAGTTCCTACTACACGAACAGTGATATCATTAGGAAGACGAACATAGGTGTTATCTAAGGACCTATATTCTATGTAAAGCTCCCTCTCATGAGTAACATGATGACTAGCTCCTGAATCTATAACCTAAGCTCTAGGAGACAATTCAGTATCATGAGGTATAGAAGAAGTGAGCATGTCATAATAGGAAAAATTATAGAGAGAAAGGAAAGTACCAGATATCTACGAGATAAAAGGTACAGATTTTGAAGTCGAGTCAGGAGATGGAGCAGGTGGGGGAGCAACACTAGGAGGCTGAAGTTGAGAACTCAAATACGAAATCATCTGTTGGAGTTGTCCTTTTGAATAAGATTCATTGAGCTTATCAGGACTAGCTTCATTCAGACTTGAGACATGAGTCATTGCAGCCACAGTTGAATTCCCAACTGAATTTATCTTCTTGGCTTGAGGATGGCCAGGTGGATAACCATGGACCTTGTAACACCTATCCACAGTGTGACCAATATGGAAACAATGGGAACATTTTGGTTTCTGAAAATTTCCATGAGCTAGCAGGATAGGACTTGGATCAGACACAATAGCTTGAGCTTGGAATGCTGAAGGATGAGAAGAGACTCTAGAGGCAGAGTTGATTACTCACTGACTCTCATCTTGATCCAACATGTTGTATATCTCACTCAAGCTAGGCCTAGGCTTCATATTCAGAATCTGACCACGAATGTTGTTAAAATCATCATTCAATCCCATAAGGAATTGGATAATCTTATTAGTCTCAGCTTCATCAAGTAGTTCCTTAACATGGTCACAATCACACTTCTTCACAGAGTGAATCGTAGTGTTAGCAAGCTGCTCCCACAATGTTTTCTTCTGTGTATAGTAAGTGGAAAGATCAAGTTGACCTTGTTACAGAGTCATTACTGCTTGTTCAAGCTGATACTTCCGAGGTAGATTATTGACCTTGAACCGCTTCATCAAATCCATCCACATCTTTGCAGCATCTTGATAATAAAGAATGCTATCATAAATCTCCTTACTCACAACATTAAGAATCCAGGATTTCACCATACTATTGCAACGACTCCAGATCTTAAAGACATATTCATCATCGGATGGTCTAGGTAAGGATCCATCAACAAAACTCAACTTATTCTTCGCATCAAGACTAATTCTCATCGCAATAGACTAGCTATTGTAATTAGTACCATCGAGATTATGAGATACGATGGACAAACCAGAATGATCTGAAGAATGAAGATAAAATGGACTATGAGCATTATCAAAAGATTCGAGTTCCTTTACCACATATCCAAAACCACGCGAACGATCCAAGCGATTAGATTGTTGTTGACGAGCTCCAAAAACCTCTGGATCTTCAAGATCTGCTGAATCGCGACGAGTTTTAACAACGAAATCTTCATCTTCAAGAGTCGAGCTACGGTTATTCATTTTTCCCACTCCTTTCACCATTTTTGGTCAAATCAATGATGCGAAGATGCAAACGAAGATCAAAAAAGCAAAATAGCAGTGAAGCAAAGGAGAAATTGAAAGAAAAACACCGGCGAAATCACTCGAAATAGGCGGAAAAAACTTCTGATACCATCTTAGAACTTGTGAATCAAGAGAATTGTTTCAAGCTTTTCTATTTCATTAAATGAATAAGAACGTTGATCACAAGTATTTATGCACAAATCTATAAACCGGAAATAACCATCCTATCTAACAAAATTGGATTTAACCGGAACAAACTGGGTTGGCTATATAACTTAATAAGAGTTATGGGGAAACCCTAGAGAATTTGAATCTCGCTGTCGAGAAGAGTACATAGATAGGAGCTAATCCTCTTCGGAGCCTGTCTTATCTTCATAAATCGGAGATACATAACATATTGACGGGCCAGAAGAGATCTTGCCTTGAAGATAAATCTATGGTGTTTCGTACCTTTCCTCGGTTGCATTACAAAAGCAGAGTTTAAGTGATTGCGATTGTGCCTGGAACTCTTAACAAAACAAAGCAGAAGAGAAGGGGAAAGGACGACATTCTTTTTCTTTGGATCGTGAATCGAAGAAACGAAAAGGATACGGCTGATTTTATTTTGTTTAAGTGGAAAAAAAATAGAGAAATATTCATCACACAGAGCGCCACATGTCACAAAAATGGAGAATGTTGGCCAACTATTATAGTATAGATGCTTTATGTTGTTGATACAAAGCTTGCTTTTTATTGTTTGAGCATATTATATAAATGTATATGTACATGGAATGTTTAAACTTTTAGGTACAACCTAGAGTTGTTAGTTAGATGTAATTTATTTATTTCCCGAATGGTTTTGTAGAAAGAAACAAAATTACTATCTCATAGGAATGTCATTTTGCTACACTACAGAAGATCACATGATAAGGTAATACGCTAAAGTTTGTCACTAAATCAAGAAAAACAACACAAAAAGAAAAAAAGAGCCCGAGGTGTAACCCAGATATTACCTAGTAACTAATAAGAGATGAAAGTTAAAAGAAAAGAAAAAAGCAAAATAAAAACTATATATCATTATTATTCTTTTGTCGGTTAGGCATTTGACCATTCTCAACCATTTCACAGAGAGGTGAAACCAAACGTCCATGCTCAAAGATTATGCAGATGTGTTAGCTCCACTTGTGCTAGTAGATGCCGAAGTGGCAACATCCTTTGAGCTACTAAATCCGAGATAATATTATTATTAGAAAACGAATGACTATCAAAAAATCAATTTTTGTGTTAAAAAAAACTCACTTCATAGTGAAAATGAATTTGGAATTACTCCAACATAATTTGATGTTATCGCCTGATTTAAGATCTCTTGCTTTTATGATCTTATTCCACCCACTACTGATATAATAATTATGGGTGTTCTTGTTAAATTTTGCCAAATAAGAAATGTTACCGTCTTGAATAACAATTGGAATACCATTTTTGGGTAATGAAATTCCAATTTCCTTAATTATGTTCTCGGCCTTCATTTTTGGTAATGACAACATACCTTCAAAAGAAGTATCTTTTTCTGTTAGTGTTTTTTCGATCATCAAATTTTGATCCATTTTACTAAAATTTTAACTGCTTTTTATATATATATATATAACTAAGAAAGCTTTCAAAAATGAAATAAGTGAGAAGTTTGTAGAGCTCGGTACAAATATTTATATATAGTTTTCAGCTAAAATAATGTTCCTGGTTTTCTAAATTTATTTTAAAAATCATATCAATGCTCTTAATAATAACTCTCTAGATTTAGTAATTTTTATAGATATATTTTCAAAATGAGCATATATTATACTTTTTAATTTCAACTTTATATGTTATATTAATTGTTTATATTATTGTGGTAAATTGTCAAAAAACTATCTTGTTTTTTTGGCCCTTTAAAAAAAATCTTACCACATAGATAAGGCTACATTAATTACAATATCTAAATAATCACAATTTCTATTAATATTATAAAATATATTTCCAGAACACTCTAAAATTTAGCATTTGGTGTTTTATATTTATGACATGTATATATAGTTCTTTAGTTTTCACAATAACTATGATTTTTTAATATTTATTTCATTGGAATTTTAAATCACTATTAATAATAAGAAACTTAGTAATTAATATACATGTGATTTTTATAAGCATTTGTTATTAAAACTTGAAAGTCACAACAACAAATCCCTATTATACTAAAACACAAGTTAGAGAGAGACTCCTTCTTTCACTTTCAGACCAACACCTCATCACTTCTCAACGTGTCAATCCCACAAAATTTTCAATTTACTTCAATTTTCAATATTATATTAATTTCAGAATTCAAACTACATTTAATAAAAAAACGAAATAATCTCTCAAATCTTAAGTTCCACTTTTTTCTCCTCTCATATTCCACGATCTCCGATCTTTGATCTTCCATGATCTCATACTTCCTTCTCATCGTATTTAAAAAGAGCTCTGAAATTTTTAGTTTTCACTGAAAACCATTTCTCTGAGTACAAAAGTAGTTGCTTCATCTTAGCTTTCCAAATTGTATTCTCTTCATATTTTGTCTTTTTTTACTCATATCGTGTTATTTTGATTTGATTTCGCTTCATGATTTAACAAAGGATTTCCGAAAAAACCAAAGTAACGGTAGTTTCGATCAACCATTGAAAATTTTACGTTCCGTTAAACCCCAAATCAAATGCCATTTCTGAGATCGAGAAGTGTTGGTGTGCTTATTGCGCTACTACGACCAATTTCAAGGTTTGCCATTGTTATTTTCTCTTCCAACCTTCATTTTTTTTGTTGAATCAATGGTTTATCTTTATTGTTATCGAATCAGGTCGAAATTGAATGTTTCTTTTTGGAACATGTATGTCGAATTCGATGTCTTCATTAGAAGTGGAAAAATACTAGGGACACTGAGTTTTAATCTCTAAAGCTTTATTTCAGAAGTACAAAATTAATGGATAAGTAATTTGACTTCTATATTTCTACTAAATTTAATCTTTAGAGCTTTTTCTTTATTTTCTTTAAGTGAATAGGTAGGTGGCTTATACGTTTTTGGTGGGATCATTTCCGTTTAACTCATTTCTATCTGGAGTTTTCTCTTGAATCGGAACAACTGTTCCTGCTAGTAAGTTTAGCATGTTTGACAATAGACAAATAATTACTTTGAAAATGTATATACCTAACAATCTTTTTTACATTCTGTTTTTAGTTTGCCTTTGGATTCAAGTGAACAAAGAAAACAAGGAATTCAAGGTAACTTTACGCCTTTTCAAAACAATATTCGATTACAATTTCTTTTCCACTTAAAATTCGATTACATTACCATTAGATTCCTACAATGTATTCTCTAAAATATCTTTAAATATATATTTATATCAAAGCTGCATTGAATCTAAAGAAATATTAGTTTAAGTACCCTCATGTATCACTTAATATGCTATAACTTATGCAATTGGAAAAGTAGGTTTAAATGACCACAATTGATGCAATCAATCTCACGTTTTGAATTTTTGTGAGATACTGAAGAATAAGTGAAACAACAATGAATAAAGAGAGGATGCAAATGAAGAAGTGGAACAACATCGAATAAAGAGAGGATGCAAATGATAAAGTGCACAGAGAAAAGAGGACATGGAAGAAAAATGTGGGTTTTTGTACAATTCCTTGCAGATTTTTGTGCATTTTGGAGTTTAATTTTCTATATTTATTAAAATTAAGAATGTTTTTGAAATATTATATTGTAAGCGATTTTATCGATTATGTTATTTTTATTATTTGAACATTTTACCTCATAATTATTATTAAGAGTTTTATGTATATACATACCTAGTGTTTTAAGAGTCGAAAAGCCGCTGCAAGATCATTAAAGGCTCTAACTCGTTCGAACAAGTCCTCATCTAAATTCAATGCCAAGGCAATCAAGTTGAGCAATTTTGTACCTACGTAATCGGAAAGCAAAATATTAATTACAACTACCAAATTGAGAGAGGAAAGTTACATTGGAGTTGAAAACACAAGGAGTACACACATATCACAATCGTAACATGTAGAATCAAAAGTGCTTCTCTCTGTTTGCAAATTCTTATCATTCTACCATAAGAACAAGAGCTTGATGAAACAAAAAACTTCGATGTTTTGATTGTAGATTAGCTTTCGCATTCTTAAGACATAATCCGAGCCTTCATAACCTGCCATTGTCGTTCATCGGGGGCGATTTCGATCATACGTATTACAATCGCTGTGGCTTTACAATTAGAAGTTGAGGCGAGTGAATGTTTATGTGGTTTGTCAAATGATGATGATGATAAAGTTTTTGGTGAAGGATAGAGATGGATTTCCAGAGGTTCGATGCGTCTTCTGATCTTAAAGCCATAGCTGAAACAACATAATTTTAAGATGAAAAATTATTTAACGCATGCGAGAGAATATAAGATTTTGTGCGTATAATAGCATGTTGAAGTTGTCTCAAATACACTTGTGTTTATCTGACTTTTGAAATCGAGTCCAAATTTATTTTCTCTTAACCAACGTTTATACTTTATATTAGAAAGAGAATAATTTCAGTGGTTTATAAATATACTATTGTAGACTAAATCAAATGTAATCTCTGCCCATGCATCTGCACGGGCTTTAACTCTAGTTCATTATAAATAAGACTATTAAGTGTTGGCACATATAATATCATTCCCTAAATATTATTAGGGAGGTGATTCTAAAAAAGTAGCTTATGTGTCATTCTCACATTCATTCTCATAAAAGAAATGTGACATGGCACCATTTTGATGTGACATGACAAAATTCTCATTGACTAATTGACTTCGCAAACAATCCTAATTGAATACATAGCCCAATAACTTCATAAATATTATAACCCAACAAATATTCTATCTTCGTGAGATAAATTTCAATACCAATCTCAACTTCTTTTCGAAAAACATAATTTTAACCTAATACGGTTTTAAAATTGGTTTTTCCGGTTATAGGTTACCCAAAGTTTGATGGTAGTATATAACTATGCATAAACGTAATTTTAACAAATTTTATAATGTCTTCAATTTAAAACCTTATTACGTTAATACTACGTTTAAAAAGAATAAAAGTTATGTAAATATATCATTGTTGAAATCGAACATACATCTTCATAATTGAAGAGTCAAAGAAGTTCTCACAAGAAAAATATCAATGTCAAATGTTTGAAACGTTCCATTTGTCTCCAATTAGCCGGACTAAAGATGTTTGAAACTAAAAATAATATGCAAAGAAACTCACTAACGTACAATCCAACAATGCGTAGTATGACGAAAGTGTAAGAGAATGTAGAGAAAATTAGACAGTAAAAGCTATACGGATATTAAAAGAAAGGTAGTACAAAGAATGACATTATTTAACATAGGTAGGTGTATGTGTATATGTATACATTTAAAAAAAAATAGTTACCTTCAAAACACCATATAACTGTACCACATTACCATGACGGTCAATCTCAATTCTCATTGCTTCGTTCTCTGTGAACTCTGAAATCTTAATCACAAAAACGTACCATGTTCATTGATAAAGAGAAGTCTCATTTTATCAAAAAATAAAAATAAAGAAAACTCTCTAGTTAAGTGAATAAATAGATTATAGTCTCAAAATCATGATAATATAATATAACTCAATTCATATTATAGGATAGATCAATACAAAGATGATATTTTGGTAAGCAAATTATGTAACATTTTTTTGTGTTGTCGAAGAAAATGATACATGAGATGGCATAATCATTTATAATTATATAATCTCCATATCTATTTTCTGTTTAATGGACCATACAATTATTTTCCTAATTTCCATCACAGTCGGAATCACACTACCATAACAATATCATTTTGAAAAATACTTTGCTCGATTCTCCAACTTCGATTTATTATGTTTGTTATCTTTCTTTGTGCCCCGGGTTCAAACCCCATTCGAGACGGAATGTTATTTTTTAAATCAGAATATTCAGATGCTGATTCCGAGTACCGGAACTTACGAACTTTGATTTTCTTTTTAGTTATTAGGTTTTGTTTAATACTTTAGTTTTTAGAATAATTACAATACAATTTTAATTTTTGGAAACAAATTATATTCATATAAGTTATATTATTTTTGTTTAATTTAGAAGATGAATAATAACTTATCATATTATTGTTAGCATAATTTTTGGTGTTATACTCTTTTTTTCACTATATTCTATTATTATTCCTACTATCTTCATTCCCAAACACTACCATCCTCTATTATTACTCATATTATATTTATTCCCAAACACTACCAAAAAACTCTAATAAAGCTAAACAAAAATTTACTCCAAAAAATTTCGTTTTACTAACAAAAATTCGTTTACTTTACCATATTTATTGATTTCCAAAAAAAAATCCAGCAGTCAAACCAAAATTAACTCCAACAAATTTATGAAATTTTTGTTTAACACCTAACAAAAACTTTACTATATTTATCGTTTACCATATTGATTAGTTTCCATATTTATTGATAAAATCTTGCTTAATACTAAAACAAAAATTAACTAAAAAAAATCGTTTCAACGAAAATTAACATTATTATATTTTTTTAGTCTTTAGCCATTTACTATAATAACTACAGTAAAAACTCTATAAAGTAATATTCGATAAAGTAATAAACTCGATAAAGTAATAAATTTTGCCGGTCTCGAATCGGACCAATGCAAAATATAACACAAATCAATAAAATGATAAGATAATATTTTTTTCAAAAATCCTATACAAATATATGGTCCCATTAATATCATAAAATAATAATTGTTATATATTTTTTTCATTTTATAGTTAGTAATGTTTTAGAATAAACAAATTGTTTCAAAATATATTATATTTTTAAATTTTAGTAGAGAATGAATTTTTTTTTTTACTTTTGTAACCATTTATATTTAGTAAATTATTTTATTAGTGGTTAAATTGTGTTTTATTATGAATTTATCAATTAATTATTATTTTTAATTTATTATAATCTTACTTATAAAATAATAACTCTATAAAGTAATAAATTTTGGTGGTCCCAATATTATTACTTTATAGAGTTTTTACTGTATCAAAAATATATTTGATTACCAATCCCACGTAATGAGCCTACCCAAATTTTGCAGCATTAATTATTAAATATTATGGTACATAAATATGCTTGGAGTCCATACAAATATTACAAATCCTATTAATACCTAGTTTGGAGTCTACACAACTATGCTCTCTATAAATAGTAAATATTATATCTATGTCATTCTCAGTTTTATTATCATTTTTCATCATTACATCAAAAAAATGTTTTCAATATTTCATAATGATGTTTGTTAGAGCAGAAAGACAAAATCTTTTTGATTCGTATGTTTATGTAAAAATATTGATTCTCTGAAGTCAACCAAATTGTGATGGCGAATCTATTCAAATTGTTCCAATGAGCAGATAAAAATCTCAAAAATTTATAATCACTACATATTCTTATAAGAAAAAATGTTATGACACATATATTTATAATGTTTGTTTCATACAGGGTGCTAAAATCGAATCTATAGGTTCCAAATTCTGAAGATGCCGCTATTGTTGTCGTGCTAAGGTTAGGAAAGCTAAGACTTTATAAAGGTAATTGTCGCAAAATTTCCGTACATTTTAATCATAAATCTTTTGTACGTGGTTTTTATCTTCAAGTATATATTTTATACAACTATTTTTACTAAATGTCACAAACACGAAATGTGGGAAATTGTTACAATTGCTTAGAAGTGTTGATAAACCTTATGCTACCCGAGATAGAATAATTAAAAGCCCGTTATTAACGAATTCTTTCTTATATTGACCAACATTTTGAATTATTAACTACTTATATTACTTATTGTACCAACTAATTCTTCAAGTTACCACACAAAAACAAATATTTATTTTTATAAATGAACTTACGAATAAATATATCCGGTGCATAACACGGGCATTATCTAGTATATATAGATGGATGAGTGCTCAATACATTTTTAAATAAGAACAGTTTTTTTAAATATTCTAATACTCTGTAGGATATTTTTTATTAATAATTTTATTGATTTTTGTTTCTAGAGTAGAAATCTTTAAATTTAGAAAACAATCCCAAAATATTTATGTACACCACTCAGTTTAAAATTTATCATTTAGATGTCCTACAATTTTTTTGTTTTTGTAAATCTTCTTTTTCTAATAAAAGATATTCACACATTTTTATTATATAACTAATAATATTCTGTTGCATTTTTCATGATTGGTTAAAAAAATAATATACTAAATCCCATAATACTTTATTATTTTTTGTAATCTAGTTATTTTTAGCCAAAAAATCCTTCATTATGTTCCTATATTTTAACTGAATTAGTAACCAATCAAAGAGTTTATAAATGTGTAATTGAGAAGAAAATAAAAAAATTTAAAACTTTAAACTTCTCAATTAATTATAGATATGAAATTCATAACCATAAATGAATTTTTTTGGTGGTTTTGGATGCTACTGGCACCAAACATACACACCACCACCATTAAAAGCCAAAAAAGCTCTCGTTTTTCATTGCAACAAATCTTCAAAAGGAACTGAAAAAAAGCTTCTTCTCCGCCGTGGATGTAGCTTGAAAAACGTGACTGATTCCAGTCAAAGGAAACATAAACATCCATTTTTTCGATTAACCCTTTTTCTCTCTTGAAACCATGAGTTCTCACTTTCCTCCTCTTGATCCATCCTTGAATCCATCGTCAACTCCTATGGTGATGATCCCAAAGCTCGAACCCAGCATTGAATCTACTCAAAGTTTGCCTTTTCAACCTCCGATTCCTGTTTCCGTCGAACCCAACTTGTCTTCAGAGTTTAACGCCTTCGCTGAAACTTTCCGTTCTGCTTTCGCTCAACGTCTCAATCGTCACGATGACGTCACTGTACTCGATTCACAAACCGGAGCAATCGTACCTGTTGAGGAGCAGACAGATCTGGTTAGTTACTCAGCTAATGACGCTTCACCGTCTGTTGTTACACGAAGGCCGAAGCCTCAGCAACGTTCTTCGGAGCTAGTGAGGATTACTGATGTTGGACCTGAAGGAGAGAGACAGTTTCGTGAAGATTTGAGGAAGATTAGGATGCTTTACGATTCTCTTAGGATCTTTTTGATAATGGAAGACTGGGCACAAGGGATTGATAGAAGGAGAAGTAGACCTGAGAGTAAAGCTGCTTCGATGTTGAAAGATTGTTTCTTGTGGCTACATCGTGATAAACGTATTGTTGGTTCGATTCCTGGTGTGCAAATTGGTGATATATTCTTCTTTAGGCTTGAGTTATGTGTTGTTGGTTTACATGGACAAACACAAGCTGGGATTGATTTTCTTACAGGGAGTCTTAGTTCTAATGGTGAACCAATTGCTACTAGTGTGATTGTTTCAGGTGGGTATGAAGATGATGATGATCAAGGAGATGTGATTATTTATACTGGACATGGTGGACAAGATAAGCTTGGTAGGCAATGTGAACATCAGAAGCTAGAAGGTGGGAATCTTGGTATGGAACGGAGTATGTATTACGGGATTGAAGTGAGAGTGATTAGAGGGTTTAAGTATGAGAACTCGGTTTCTAGCAAGGTTTATGTTTATGATGGGTTGTTTAGGATTGTTGATTCGTGGTTCGATGTTGGGAAATCGGGTTTTGGTGTGTTTAAGTTTAGGCTGGAGAGAATCGAAGGGCAGGCTGAGATGGGTAGCTCGATTTTGAAGCGTGCTAAGACTCTTAAAACTAACCCAATGTCTGTCAGACAAACAGGTTACCTCAGTTTCGATATCTCAAATAAGATGGAGAATGTTCCTGTGTATCTGTATAACGACATAGACGACGACAAAGAACCTTTGTATTACGACTACCTTGTCAAAGCTTCGTTTCCGCCTTGCTTGTTTATTCAACAGGGTAATAGTGCAAGTGGCTGCAACTGTACCTCAGGTTGTACCAGTGGCTGCCTTTGTGCAAGTAAGAACGGTGGTGACTTTGCATATGATTTCAGTGGGAATCTAATCAGACAGAGACCGCTGATATTTGAGTGTGGACCGGCATGTCAGTGTCCTCCAAATTGCCGAAACCGTGTGACTCAAAAGGGTTTGAGGAATCATCTGGAAGTGTTTAGGTCACTGGAAACGGGTTGGGGAGTTCGGTCTTTGGATGTATTACATGCTGGTGCTTTTATTTGTGAGTATGCCGGGGTCGCTTTGACAAGGGAACAAGCCAACATTTTAACCATGAATGGTGATACATTGGTATATCCTGCTCGGTTTTCTTCTGCTAGATGGGCAGCTTGGGGAGATTTGTCAGATGTCCTTGCTGATTACGAGCGACCTACGTATCCTGAGATTCCTCCTGTTGATTTTGCAATGGATGTGTCAAAGATGAGGAATGTTGCTTGTTACATAAGCCACAGTACTGATCCAAATGTCATGGTCCAGTTAGTACTTCATGATCACAACAATCTGATGTTTCCTCGGGTCATGCTTTTCGCTGCTGAGAATATCCCACCCATGACTGAGCTCAGCCTTGATTATGGAGTAGCTGATGAATGGAGCGCTAAGCTTGCCATTTGTAATTAAATTGTCCTTTGCAACAGCCAGGCAGCTCTATGAAGCCACATTTTTTCAGGTAAAACTAAAACTAACTAATGGTTTACAAGTCTAACAAAAGAAGCATGTAGTGTTAAGTTAATTAGCCTTGCGAAAAAACACCTGCAAGAAATGGTTCCAAATGAGTCTTGCATAGGTTTCCATTCTTTAGATAGAAGAAAGATCATAGCTTGAGACATACTGTATTGCAGGTTGTATTGTGGTAAGGGTTTTGTTTGAGAGACAGTTTATTGTGAGTGTTCTTCTGTTTTGGTGTTTGATTTGTGTAATGTATTGAGAAAACCAACCAAAGATGTGCTTTTGATGTTAGGAGTCATATTTTTGTTAATCTGAATTCGATATACATTGGTTTCTTGCAGATTGGAATGAAGTCGAAGTCGAAGTCGCTGTTGGATCTTTTGCTCTTAGTTTGGATTGGTGACATGAAGAAAAGAAGGAAAGCAATTGTGCAGAACTTAGGTTTGAGAAACCCCACTCCTCTCAAGTGTAGACCTCTCAAGTGTAGACATCTGGGAGGGTCTTTTAAGGATTTTTGGGGTGATAGTAAACAAAACTCTAAAGATGTTTGTTTGTCTGTACCGGTTTGCTCTTATTTCGTCTCTTCTTATTCAACAAATATCAAGTTGTTAATGTGGTAATGGATTGCGACTCCCTTTGAGTAGTTTTGAGTAGTTCGAATACCTAAAATCATTAGCCAAACTCCCTTGAATTTGGACAAGGGTCCTAAAACTTCAAACCTGGTAATCTGGTTAAATTTGGAAAATACTAGAAATTTGTAGGTAACTTCATGTTGAAACTTGAAACAACAATCCGGGTAATTTTAGGTAATCAGAGAAAATGTTTTGATGTTCTCGCATTTGTTGTGTAATAAGGTTTAGATTGATTTATTACCGTTTGAGAACAAGAAATTGGAATGATTTTCTGTTTTCAATAATTACACAAAACGTTGAATACAAAATGCACTAGGATTGTATTACGTTTTATGACGGAAATTTTACCAACAATGCACCTTTTTAATATAGACTCCCGGGAGGTCAAAACTTTACACATCGACATAAAATATGGAACGATTTAAATCGATGGATTTGACTTAATTTCTCAATCTAAGGAGGATATTTGATGGGACCGTGAATCCTCACAAATATATATAAAATACGAAGCGACTTAAAATGATCAATTTGTTAAATTCGTTAATTTTAGGGCATTACTAAATTCTAATAAGGAAGCCTAAACTCTTACAAATAAACGTAAATTATGGAATGATTTGACTAAACTCGTCATTTTAAAGAGTGCTAAATCCTAATATGAGAGCCTAAACTCTCACAACATAAATGATTTAAGACGCTCAATTTGACTAAATTTGTCGATTTTAAGGATACTAAACCCTAATAGAGAGACCTAAACCTTCACAAATGTGTGTAAAATATTGAATGATTTAAAATAAATAATTTGACTAAACTCTTTGATTTTATGGGGGTATTATGTAACATCCCAAAACCAGCCGGAGGTTTATTATTGTAACTTAGAGAAATAAATATAGAAGAGTTCGATATTTCTACAAAGCTGTGAGCGGTTCGCAATTATTTAGGGAATGGAAACCTAGATAGTTGGGCCGTGACCCACATAAGGGGAGGCGGCCGGAAAGAAGAAGAGGAAAACGTGGAGAGGAGGAAAAGAATTGGGCTTCCGGCCCATAGAGTAAGGAGGTGGAGAAAATTTAGGAAAGTGGAGAAAAATAAGGAAAGTGGATATTCTCCTTAGGGTTTTTGGTTTAGTATAAATAGAGGGCTAGGGAGCTCATTATTTACACACACCAAAATATTTCTCTCCTCTCTAGAGCCAAAGATACAAGCTTAAGAGGGAGAGAAAAGGAGGAGCTCGAGAAGGAACTTGGCACCCCACCTAAGGAGAAGCGGTATAAGGTAAGGCGTGATCCGTACCTAATACTCCCTTTCTATTCTCTTCCTTATAGCTTTCATACAGTAGTCTTAGTAGTACGGGTTAGGGTGGAGTAGTTTAGGAGTATAGTAGTAGTAGTCGTGTGCGGATAGATATCCGTCCACGACACCGGTAGTAGTAGCATCCGTGTATGGATCGAGGATCCGTGCATGGACCGACTGGCATCGGTAAAGCCTAGTGCTGGCATCGGTATGGCCTCGGGGTGCCTCGATGACAGTACGCCAGGGTACCGAAGGTAGGCCTCGGTGACGCCTCAAGAGGGCATCGGAGACGCCTCGACAAGGGCGCTGGTACGAGGTACCATTGACGCCTCTAGAGGGCACGATGACGCCTCGACAGGGCCCGAGTAACCTAAGCAAGCTATGGCTTCGGTGACGCCTCGAGAGGGCATCAGAGACGCCTCGACAAGGGCGCTGGTACGAGGTACCAGTAACGCCTCTAGAGGGCATGATGACGCTTCGACAGGGCCCGGGCAGCTTAAGGTTGTACCTCGAGGAGGTAACGTGAGGAAGTAAGGTTGATCGAAGATCAGGATGAGTGAGCCTCGGATCAATCCTCGATGGACGTATCGGTGAGAAATCGGTACGGACACTCGACGATCCGTCAGTGCCAATAGTGGCTATCAGGTAGTATCCACGGTTGGACCATGGGGACGCGTCGATAGGCCCTCGGGGAGGCCTACGATCGATCTACCACTGGCCACCGAGGATAACTGAGCAGTCCGCAAGGGCAGTCCGCGATGAGATCACTGACTGGCATCGGTAAGCCTCGAGTAGGTCTCGGTGTATCAGTACGATACCTTGTTCGTCCGCGATGAACGAACCGGTAATCATCGGTGAAGGCATCAATGATCAGAGAGAAAGCTAGACGGCCAGTGCCAACCACTAGGCCGCGAATCGGTAAGGCTTCGATGGTGATCGATACCGCCTCGATTCGGAATCACGCCTGGTAAGCAAAAGCGTGCTTGGCTTACCAACAGTGGCAGAGCATCCGGTCAGATCATGGCGATCTGGCCATGGACTCGTAGGTGAGACAGTAGAGGAGCATGGCAAGGCTAACACAGCTTGCCAAGTGAATCGGCTATCACAATGGAACTTGGTGAGGGTACACGTACCTAGGCGTACCGGTCGTGGGACTCAACCTTGTATCTCGAGGAAACTTGGCTCGGCCTAAGCCGGCCCAAAAGTGACTCGTTGTTTGGCGGACTAGAAACTAGGCATGGCAGGATCATGTCTAGCTCCGACTCGCACCACATGTAGTTTAGGAAGTAGTTAATGCATAGGCCGGCTATACTCTGAAAAGAGAGCCAGTGGGCCAAATGTGAGGATTAGCGTGGCAGGCTGAAAGGTCTGATACCAACCAATCATTGAACCACAAAATAGAGCTATGGTAACCCTACAGTTGTACGGCCGTAAGGTTACTCGATGGTTCGCTTGCTTGTAGGCCGCGGCGGACTACTAGAGAATGTCGTAGGCCAGACAGGTTGTGGCCGGTCAACTTAATAGTTGTACGGGAACGCCTTAGTCAACCTGGTAGCTAGTCTAGACGGTGTGTGCCAACAAGAGAAGTGCTAAAGAGGCTTAGCAAACTCGTACGGCCGGACCGCAGGAACGCTAAGGCCAGTGATGGGCAAGGCAGGACCGCGAGTCTCCCACAATTAATAGATAGTTTTATGTGTGTATTTCTGCAGGGACGGTCACCGTATGGCCATAGATGAGTCATGGTTAACGTATTGGGATAGCCATGCTTACCTGGGGCCGACCGTACGGGGCAAAAGATATTGCTTGAAATGCTTCGGCTATTGCTTGAGAACGTAGAGGTATAATGGACTAGGATTAACCGGAGTAGTTAGCTTGATTGTGAACCTTATGATAGTTTAGTAGATAAAAGCATGTTAAACCGGTAGGATAGTAGGTTCACAATGCCACCATTTAAATATTGCATAGGGACGTATGTATGGGCATGCATTCCGCCTTGTTTATGTTTGGCCTGAAAGAGGGCATGAAGCCTAGCCTTCCAAGGATCGCTAGAAGGGTTTGAAGTTCCAGAACTTCGAGAAGTCCGCCGACGGGCCGACTAGGTTAAGGGCTGCCAGGGTGCCCGACATGAGGTTGAGGAGTATGTTTGTATCACCTCCAAAGGGTTGGCCGTGAGACGCAGTACCTGGCAAGTAGTGCTAAGGGTGCTGTGTGGGGTTGTAGGTTTAGAATAGCTAGGTAGTGTTAGGTGGTGAGACAGAGTAGACCGTCTTACTGAGTATTCAATACTCACGCCCTTACCAGTGCGCAGGATAGGACATCCGGTCAGGTGGACCATAGGACGGCAAGGCAGGAGGGAGCAGCGGGCAATGGAGGAAGACTTTCCCAAGGCGTAGTGAATCTAGTACCCTATGTTGTAAATTACCGTACAATGTAATAGAGAAATTTTGGAGCAATGAAAATACCATTTTAGTCTAACACTTGGGTCTGGATTCATAGTCCGAGATGCGGGTGTTACAAATTTGGTATCAGAGCTAGGCTGTCACTCCAGTTCTGACCTGGAGGACAACTTCACGAAAGATCTCTTGGGACTACTTGGGAAAAGGCCTCCAGTCCACAGCCGCCTTGACGTCGTATGGATCACCCTGGTAAGTTAGGATAGTAACCATTGAGAGTTCTGTTTCAAATGTCACTAAAAGAAAACAAGGTCAGGAAGGACCGAGCAGAAGGAGACCAAATCCAGACAGCAAGGAAGAAAATGTTTGAACCCCGCCTGCGATTGGGGATTGGAAACCCAAGCGCGATTGCCGGCTCGGTGAGCGTCGGAGGAATTGAGGTCAACGCTTTGTTCGACTCCGGGGCGACGCACAACTTTGTGGATATTAGAGTGCCTGGACGATGGACGTTCCAGGGGGACACTCGAGAGGAGTCTCGGCTGATAGATACGGCAGGAAGAGAGGTCTTGACCGCCGGCCGAGCACATCAAGAAGTACCAATAGTCATTCAAGGAACCCAGATAAATTGGAATTTGCTGGAAGTAGAGCTAAAAGGGTACGAGGTCATCTTAGGGATGGACTGGCTCACCACCCATCGGGCTCACCTTGACTGTAGGCGTGGAAAGGTGCGGTTCGAGGGAACCAAACCATTGGTGACATTCCAGGGTTTCACTTCGGCCGATGGGGCAGTGGTTATTTCCGCCTTGAGAGCCCGCAAGATGCTACACCAAGGGTGCACCGCTTACCTGGCAACCATATCAATACCAGAAGATGGGGACAAGACTAGTGTCGAAGGGATTCCAGTAGTGGAGGACTTTGAAGACGTGTTCCTGGGCCACGTGATCTCAAAGGATGGGGTGTCAGTAGACCCGGAGAAGGAGGCCGCCATCACCAAGTGGCCTAAACCGGAGAACGCCACCGAGGTCCGAAGCTTCTTGGGATTGGCAGGTTACTACAGACGCTTCGTCAAGGGGTTCACCAGCATCTCCCGACCACTCACCAAACTGACTGGGAAAGATGTGAAGTTCGAGTGGAGCCAGGCATGTACGGAAAGCTTCGACAAGCTGAAGTCTTGCCTAGTTAGCACCCCTATCCTAGCCCTACCACGTCCTACCAGTCCCTACGACCTGTACACGGACGCATCAGGAATGGGATTGGGCTGTGTTTTAATGCAGGAGGGAAGAGTTATTGCGTATGCGTCCCGGCAGCTCCGGAAGCACGAGGACAAATACCCAACTCACGATCTAGAGATGGCCGCGGTAGTTTTCACCCTGAAACTATGGCGCTCGTATCTCTATGGAGAAAAGATACAAATATACACGGATCATCGCAGCCTGCAATATTTGTTCACCCAACCAGAGTTAAATCTTCGGCAAAGACGATGGATGGAGCTAATGGCCGACTACGATATGGGGATAGACTACCACCCAGGAAAGGTGAATCTGGTGGCCGATGCCCTGAGCCATAAGAGGACTACGGTGCCTCTCGAAAAGGAAGTTGAGGAACTCGCTACCGTACTCAACACGCTCCGACTGACGGTGATCAGGACAGAAGGGAATACACTGGGGGCAAGAGTCGTGGACCAGGCAGACATACTCACCCGCATCCGGGAGGCACAGGGAGAGGATGTCGTGCTAGTCAAATCGGCGCAGGACGAGGTCAGCGGATACGAAGTTACCCATAACAACACGATACTATTCCGCGGAAGGATTTGTGTGCCAGACGAACCATACAAACATTGGAGGATCTACTCAGGGCATGCGCATTAGAATGGGAAGGAGAGTGGGATGAACACCTCAAGTTAGCAGAGTTCGCCTACAACAACATCTACCATTCCAGCATTGGAATGTCCCCATATGAGGCTTTATACGGGCGACCCTGTAGGACTCCATTATGCTGGGCAAAGACAGGAGAGCAACAGGAATTGGGACCTCAGATAGTGCAGGAGACTACGGACCAGATCAAACTCATCCAGGAACGACTGCAGGCTGCGCATGACCGCCCGAAGAAATACGCCGACAAAAGTCGGAGAGAGGTAGAATTTAAAGTTGGGGAGCATGTCTACCTAAAGGCCCTAAATTTTAAAGGGGTAAGAAGGGCGGAAAAGCGTGGCAAGCTCTCTACAAGGTACATGGGCCCTTATCGAATAAAGAAGAAACATGGGGAGGTGGCTTACATGTTGGAACTACCGGCAAAGTTGAAGGCTTTCCACAACGTGTTCCAGGTCTCCCGCCTACGAAGAGTGGTGCCCTCTCCCGACCTAGTGTTCTCAAGCTTGCCCGAAGACCTCCGCCCGGACCTCACGATCATTAGGAAGCCGGTCGAAGTCTTTCCGCAAGAAACCCGGAGGGGAAGGAACAACAAGTCCCGGCAAGTCAAGGTACGATGGGAGAAGGACGAAATGGAAGAAATCACATGGGAAGACGAGTGGCAGACCAAGCAGAGTAGTAGGATCCGAGGACGGATCCAATCCAAGGGGGGGAGGAGTTTGTAACATCCCAAAACCAGCCGGAGGTTTATTATTGTAACTTAGAGAAATAAATATAGAAGAGTTCGATATTTCTACAAAGCTGTGATCGGTTCGCAATTATTTAGGGAATGGAAACCTAGATAGTTGGGCCGTGGCCCACATAAGGGGAGGCGGCGGGAAAGAAGAAGAGGAAAACGTGGAGAGGAGGAAAAGAATTGGGCTTCCGGCCCATGGAGTAAGGAGGTGGAGAAAATTTAGGAAAGTGGAGAAAAATAAGGAAAGTGGATATTCTCCTTAGGGTTTTTGGTTTAGTATAAATAGAGGGCTAGGGAGCTCATTATTTACACACACCAAAATATTTCTCTCCTCTCTAGAGCCAAAGATACACGCTTAAGAGGGAGAGAAAAGGAGGAGCTCGAGAAGGAACTCGGCACCCCACCTAAGGAGAAGCGGTATAAGGTAAGGCGTGATCCGTACCTAATACTCCCTTTCTATGCTCTTCCTTATAGCTTTCATACAGTAGTCTTAGTAGTACGGGTTAGGGTAGAGTAGTTTAGGAGTATAGTAGTAGTAGTCGTGTGCGGATAGATA
The DNA here is from genome assembly GCA_900128785.1 of Arabis alpina. NCBI lineage: Eukaryota > Viridiplantae > Streptophyta > Magnoliopsida > Brassicales > Brassicaceae > Arabis > Arabis alpina. The sequence goes on from LT669791.1 coordinate 16,460,815, forward strand.
TCCGTCCACGACACCGGTAGTAGTAGCATCCGTGTATGGATCGAGGATCCGTGCATGGACCGACTGGCATCGGTAAAGCCTAGTGCTGGCATCGGTATGGCCTCGGGGTGCCTCGATGACAGTACGCCAGGGTACCGAAGGTAGGCCTCGGTGACGCCTCAAGAGGGCATCGGAGACGCCTCGACAAGGGCGCTGGTACGAGGTACCATTGACGCCTCTAGAGGGCACGATGACGCCTCGACAGGGCCCGAGTAACCTAAGCAAGCTGTGGCTTCGGTGACGCCTCGAGAGGGCATCAGAGACGCCTCGACAAGGGCGCTGGTACGAGGTACCAGTGACGCCTATAGAGGGCACGATGACGCTTCGACAGGGCCCGGGCAGCTTAAGGTTGTACCTCGAGTAAGTAAGGCTGATCGAAGATCAGGACGAGTGAGCCTCGGATCAATCCTCGATGGACGTATCAGTGATAAATCGGTACGGACACTCGACGATCCGACAGTGCCAATAGTGGCTATCAGGTAGTATCCACGGTCGGACCATGGGGACGCGTCGATAGGCCCTCGGGGAGGCCTACGATCGATCTACCACTGGCCACCGAGGATAACTGAGCAGTCCGCAAGGGCAGTTCGCGATGAGATCGCTGACTGGCATCGGTAAGCCTCGAGTAGGTCTCGGTGTATCAGTACGATACCTTGTTCGTCCGCGATGAACGAACCGGTAATCATCGGTGAAGGCATCGATGATCGGAGAGAAAGCTAGACGGCTAGTGCCAACCACTGGGCCACGAATCGGTAAGGCTTCGATGGTGATCGATACGGCCTAGGTTCGGAATCACACCTGGTAAGCAAAAGCGTGCTTGGCTTACCATCAGTGGCAGAGCATCCGGTCAGATCATGGCGATCTGGCTATGAACTCGTAGGTGAGACAGTAGAGGAGCATGGCAAGGCTAACACAGCTTGCCAAGTGAATCGGCTATCACAATGGAACTAAGTGAGGGTACACGTACCTAGGCGTACCGGTCGTGGGACTCAACCTTGTATCTCGAGGAAACTTGGCTCGGCCTAAGCCGGCCCAAGAGTGACTCGTTGTTTGGCGGACTGGAAACTAGGCATGGCAGGATCATGTCTAGCTCCGACTCGCACCGCATGTAGTTTAGGAAGTAGTTAATGCATAGGCCGGCTATACTCTGAAAAGAGAGCCAGTGGGCCAAATGTGAGGATTAACATGGTAGGCTGAAAGGTCTGATACTAACCAATCATTGAACCACATAATAGAGCTATGGTAACCCTACAGTTGCAAGGACTACTAGAGAATGTCATAGGCCAGACAGGTTGTGGCCAGTCAACTTAATAGTTGAACGGGAACGCCTTAGTCAACCTGGTAGCTAGTCTAGACGGTGTGTGCTAACAAGAGAAGCGCTAAAGAGGCTTAGCAAACTCATACAGCCGCATACGACTCGAGGGTTAGAGGCGAGGCCGCGGGAACGCTAAGGCCAGTGATGGGCAAGGCAGGACCGCGAGTCTCCCACAATTAATAGATAGTTTTATGTGTGTATTTCTGCAGGGACGGTCACCGTATGGCCATAGATGAGTCATGGGTAACGTATTGGGATAGCCATGCTTACCTGGGGCCGACCATACGGGGCAAAAGGTATTGCTTGAAATGCTTCGGCTATTGCTTGAGAACGTAGAGGTATAATGGACTAGGATTAACCGGAGTAGTTAGCTTGATTGTGAACCTTAGGATATTTTAGTAGATAAAAGCATGTTAAACCGGTAGGATAGTAGGTTCACAATGCCACCATTTAAATATTGCATAGGGACGTATGTATGGGCATGTGTTCCGCCTTGTTTGTGTTTGGCCTGAAAGAGGGCACGAAGCCTAGCCTTCCAAGGATCGCTAGAAGGGTTTGAAGTTCCAGAACTTCGGGAAGTCCGCCAAAGGGCCGACTAGGTTGAGGAGAGTCCGCCGACGGGCCGACTAGGTTAAGGGCTGCCAGGGTGCCCGGCCTGAGGTTGAGGAGTATGTTTGTATCACCGCCAAAGGGTTGGCCGTGAGACGCAGTACCTGGCAAGTAGTGCTAAGGGTGCTGTGTGGGGTTGTAGGTTTAGAATAGCTAGGTAATGTTAGGTGGTGAGACGGAGTAGACCGTCTTACTGAGTATTCAATACTCACCCCCTTACCAGTGCGCATGATAGGACATCCGGTCAGGTGGACCATAGGACGGCAAGGCAGGAGGGAGCAGCGGGCAATGGAGGAAGACTTTCCCAAGGCGTAATGAATCTAGTACCCTATGTTGTAAATTACCGTACAATGTAATAGAGAAATTTTAGAGCAATGAAAATACCATTTTAGTCTAACACTTGGGTCTGGATTCATAGTCCGAGATGCGGGTGTTACATATTAACCCCTAATTTGGGAACCTAACCTTCCTCATAAGTGAATGTAAAATATTGAATGATTTAAGACACTCAGTTTGACTAAATCTGTCGATTTTAAAAGATACTAAACCGTAACATGGGAACATAAACACTCACAAATTAACTTAAAATATTGAATGAAGAATGGACAACGCACGCTTTGACTTAATTCATTCCTTTTAAGGGTTACTAAACTCTAATATGGAAGTCTAAACCCTCACAAATGAACGTAAAAGAATGAATGAACTCAGATGCTCGCTATGACTAGGTAATAAACCCTTATATGGAAGCCTAAACACTCACAAATGTGTGTAAGATATTGAATGACTTAAAATAATTTTTTTGACTAAACTCGTTGATGTTATGGGCTATTGGCCTTAATTTAGGAGCCTAAACTCTCACAATTGAATGTAAAAGATTGAATGATTTAAAACGTTCATTTTGACTAAATTTACATATAATTAGAGATATTAAACCTTAATATAGGAGTCTAAACCTCACAAATAAACGTAAAATACTCAATGAACTACGACACTCACTTTTACATAATTTATTGATTTTAAGGGATACTAAACCCTAACACTGGGCCTAAACCCATACATATATTCATTAAAGACTAAATGAACTAAGATGCTTGTTGTGACTTAATTTATCGATTTTGAGGGGTATTAAACCCTAATATGGAAACTTAAAACCCTCATGAATGAACGTAAAAGATTAAATGAATTAAAACGCTTGCTTTGATAAGGAAATATCTCTCTTTAGAGACTTTGACTACTTGCAATAACCTTAAGGAAGAAAAAGACAAAACATTATATTTTGTTTCTTTTTAGAGGGGGTTATTGGTTTATGGATTTTAATGGATTTGGAAATCCAAACAAAATCTAGTGTTATTGGTTCTATGATTTTAAAATCCATATTAAAATCCGGTGTTATTGGTTCTATGATTTATAAATCCTAATTAAAATCACGTGTTATTCAATCATACGGATTTACTTATGGATTTGATTTCACTTAGGATTTTAATGGATTTGAAAGGATTTCATATCAAAAATACAAAGGATCAAATCCGAGGGGAAACCTTCGGATTTACAAAGATTTCTAAATTTTATAAGATTTACAAATCAAATAACACATATTTATAAATCCACAAATCAACTAAAATAATCAAACCAATATATAGCACCATCAAACAAAATAACATAAAATTTGTGTCACGTATGTACTTTTCGTCTATTCTTCATCATCTTATGTATATTTTTCTTGCTTTTTTTTTTATAGGCTTGTTCATTTTTCTTGCTATTCACGTGATCAATTTCTCTGTGATTCTTCACAATAAGGATTTTAGTGAATATTATTGTGAAATCATATACTAATCATTGTAAATAATATATATAAAGATACAAAGGTGTATGTGTTAGTGTTCGTTTTTGATGGGTTAAGTTTTATTTGTTAAAAGTATACTCAAAAATGGATTCAATAAATACGGGAGAACAAGAAATCCTTGAAGAACGAGAAAGACATATATCAAATGAAAATAATGAGTTAGATGTTGATATTACTTTATTGGTTAGTCAATGAAATCCATTTAATTGATTTGTAAATCCATTTTATTTGATTTTGAAATCCACGTTATCTATTATTATGGATTTTAAAATCCATGGATTCATCTCAGATTTCTAAAATCCAAATGGATTTTAAAATCCATTAAAATACACAAACCAATAACCCCCTCTTAGTTTCCCCATTAGTTCATATATGGCGTGAACGGGTTCCATATTTAGTTTCAACTCTTATCTTTTAATCCATTCATTTCTATTTATTGGAATTTATCTTTGCATGTGCTTGGTTGTAATGTCCTTTGCGGTTAATTAGATTACTTAGACATTACGTCACATGGACCACACTTTTATTTTCGATAGCTAGTCCTTATTTACATTTTCTCAATTTGATATACTATGTTTGTTCTCTATATGCCCTCATAAATGAACGTAAAAAACTGAATGAATTAAGACGCTCGTTATGAATTAGTTCATTGATTTTAAGGGTACTAAACTCTATTATAGAAGCCAAGACCCTCACAAATTAACATAAAAGACTGAATGAACTAAGGCTCTTGATAACAACTTAATTTGTCGATTATGACGGGTATTAAACCATAATATGGAAGCTTAAACCCTCATAAATGAACGTAAAAAATTGAATGAACTAAGACGCTCACTGTGACTTAATTTGTCAATTTTTAGGTGTATTAAACCCTAATACGAGAGCATAAACCCTAACAAATATGTGTAAAATACTGAATGATTTAAAATAAATAATTTGACTAAACTCATCGGTTTTAATGGGTACCAAATCCTAATATGGGAGACTAAACCCTCACAAATGAATGTAAAATATTGAATGATTTAAGATGCTCGCTTTGACAAAATTTGTTGATTTTACGGGTACTAAACCCTAATATGGGAGCATAAACCCTCACAAATGAACTTAAAATATTGAATGAACTACAACGCTTGCTTTGACTTAATTTATTCATTTTAAGGGTGTACTAAACCCTAATATGTAAGCGTAAACCCTCACAAATGAACGTAAAAGACTGAATGAACTAAGACGCTCGCTATGACGTAATTTGTCAATTTTAATGGTATTAAATACTAATATGGAAGCCTAAACCCTCACAAATGAACGTAAAAGAATAAATAAAATTAAATGCTCACTATGAATTAATTTGATGATTTTAAGGGACACTTAACCCTAATATGGAAGCCTAAACCCTCACAAATGTGTGTAAAGTAGTGAATGATTTAAAATAAATAATTGACTAAACTCGTCGATTTTATGGGGTATTAAACCTTAATGTAGGAGCCTAAACCCTCATAATTGAATGTAAAATATTGAATGATTTAAGACCCTCACTTTGACTAAATTTATCAATATTAAGGGGTACTAAACTATAATATGCGAGCCAAAACCCTCACAAATGAAAGTAAAATATTCAATGAACTATGACGCTCGTTTTTACTTTATTTATTGATTTTAAGGGGTACTCAACTTTTGACCAAAAAAAAAAAAGGGGGGGTACTCAACCCTAATATGAAATTTTACCCTCACAAATGATCGTAAAAGACTGAACAAACTAAGGCACTCGCTGTGACTTAATTTATCGATTTTAAGGGATACTAAACCGTAATGTAGAAGCCTAAACCCTCACAAATGAACGTAAAAATTGAATGAACTAAAACGCTTGTTATGATAAGGAAATATCTCTCTAGAGACTTCGACTACTTGTTATTACCTTAAGGAAGAGAAAGATAGAACAATGTATTGTGTTTCTTTTTAGTTTTCTCATGAGTTCATATATGGCTTGAACGGGTATTCTCCCCATTCATTCCATTTTTAACTTCAACTCCTATCTTTTAATCTATTCATCTCTATTTATTGGAATTTATCTTTGCATGTGCTTCGTTGTAATGTACTTTGCGGTTAGATTACTTAGACATTACGTCCACATGGACCACACTTTTATTCTCGATACTAGGGGCTTCTCCGGGGTACGCCCGGATTTTGTGATGAATTGTGAAACTTTTATTTGTATCTTTAAGTTTCGTAGTTGTTTTCTTATAGGACTGATAATCAAATTTAGTTGGTTTTATTGATTTTTAGTTTGCTTATATTATCATCAATGCAAAATAATGAATATAGCAAATATGTAATAAAAAAATTCATTTCAAATGTGATCTTTCAAATGTGATCTTATGGAGTAAAATTAGATATATTTTTCTCGGTTAGAATAGGTTTCCTTTAAATCATAAACAACTTGGACCATGGAAAAAGCAACACATTTTTCTAAGTGTTTGTGCACCATGTGGGAGTCGGTAGGAGTAATCTTGTTTTTCTATTTTTATAACCCAGTAAAGAAGAGTTTGTAGAACAACACTCCCATAATACTTGATGTAAGTTCTCGATTATTAGACATGCAAAATAAACTTAACTTAAAAAAATAAAGAATATACAATTGTGAAGTTAAAACCGAATGTTTGTAATGTTCGTTTGTCTGTTCTATGTTTAAACTCAATTAAAGTTTTCAAAATTTGTTTATAATCATGCTTTTTCAAAATATGCAAGTTTATCCTACTTGGGATATTATCTTCTGTGGTAAACAATTTTACAGATTCAAAAGTTTATTTAATTTCTCACTCACAAATGAGAAGAAATGGAGATAGAAAATAAAGCTAATAAAAGAACGACAAAGTGAACAATGCACTTTAGACGGTTCTGAATCGGTTTCATGAAGAGCAATGAGAGAATATCAGAGGAAATCAGTTGTGAGAACTTCATGGAGAACAATGAACTTGAAATAAATATCAAAATAATTATGTTAACATTTTCGTGTTTCCATAAACCAAATTGAAATTTACAATTTTCTAATGTTTTCTTCAATACTTTGCTAAGCGCGGGTTGCATTGTAGATTTTTACTTAGTTATTTTCATAATAATTTCGAATACATATTAGCTTCTTCTGTTGATTCCATGTTACTTATTGTTTCATCGTACACACACTTTGAAATTCACAAATTGGAAAGAAAACATCTTTTATACATAAACCCGCTAATGGATGGACATTTAGTGTATGAAAAAACGGCAAAACCATAGACAGTGACAGTAATGCAAGTGGTTCTAATACATTGAATAAGTTCATGGAATAAAGATTCAATATAGAAGTTAAGGTCCTATCTGCGAGAGAACAACATATTCAATAAGTTTAATCACAGTACGCTAAAGCCATTCTCTTTGTGCACACCATGACGAGCAGGAAATGTGGGATTCTCTTATTTGGTTGGTTTCATAAATCCCTTCTTGCTTGTGGTTCTTCAATTTGGTTACATCTCATCATGTTTTAACTTGTTAACATCAGCGTACTTTTTCGGTTAAAAAATGGTAAAATATTACATAAGTGCAACATATAGAAGATTCATATTTTTTCTTTGTCCTTTTATTCTTAAATCAACAACTATTTCATTAAACCAAAGGAGATCGATACATTTCCATGTTTCCGGCAACAATAAGAGAGTATAAGCACAATAGAATTCTAGAACTTAACTACTCTTCAGATCTTTCTTGTAGACTTCTATGTATCTGTTGCAATATACCCCAAATATGGAATCAATTTAAGATGAATGATATCAGTCTGTTTAGCAATAAAACTCATTCAAGATACATAGTTAAATCTTGTTGTTTGAGACCAAAAGATCCAATGTTCTACACGTTCCACATGCGACTTTTAATCTTTAAGATTCAAATTCTATATTGTTGTTAATTATTTAAAAACAGAGCCTTACCTAATCATTGCCTCCTTGGAGGAACAATTTCATATAAGTGTATCATCACATGTATGTTTTTGTAATCGAATTATTCCTGAAAAATCATAGAAAGATCTGTGCAACTCTTAGGGATCACAAAAAAAACAAAGTGTAAAAATAGAAAACAATAGGATTTTTCATGTCCTCAGTCACAGCTTTAATTGTTGATCTATTTACCTTGAGATGAAGATTTGATCATTTTCTTACCTGCAACAACAAAAACTCAGAATAGACCATTTGTGATAAATTTCAGGATGCTAAAATTTGTAAAAACATGAGAGGCCTAGCTAACTTTAAAATCTGCAACACACATATAACGTGTGAGAGCATTTTTTCCAAATTGCATTTAACTAACTTGTTATGATATCGATAACGGCAGTAAAATGTGTTTTAGAAGGTTTGATCATGAACTTCTTCAGCTTGTATACGAAGCTCAGAAAATCTTCAAAATCTCCAAAACATAAATTAAACAAAATCTTCAAAACAACATCAGTATTTGATTCAACTTACCAAAATCTTACTGAACATACGACTCCAAGTCTGGTTAATCACATCTAAACATACAGAACCGAGCCTGCTACCAAAAGAGACCAAAGATAAAAGGGTCTAGAACAATTTATAAGTATCCAATCCAAAAAACATGTAGTGATTAAATTAAAACTCACATTTCGTCAACATTTGGGTGATAAATTTTAGTAATGAAACCAACAGATGGAGATTCAAAAGGATAAGCATCCGGCAGCTCAACTCTTATCTTCCACACACCTCCTTGATACATACCTATCAACAAAAACACACACACAAAGTAAGAACAACAACAAAGAGAATAGATGGCGGGTATGAGTATTGTGTAGTGGAGAAACGTGGTCTATATATAGATGATTGGATGGCCGTGGCGATGGTGGAGCCATAAAGTCCTTAGGCGTTAAGATAGATGGAAGTGAGACCGACTCGAAGGTTCTGAACAATTTCGTGATATAATTTTGGAGGAGGTGAATCGTGTTGTCCGTTTCAATTCGCTGAGAATTGGAGTGGTCTTCAATTAGGGTTGTGGAGGAGTCTTGGTCGGCGTCGTAGTGGTAGTCGGAGAGAAGAGGAAGGAAGAAGAAAACGTGTGGGATTGGTTCAATCAAATTGGGCTTTCAATTAAAAAAGATGGGCTTTTAATTGAACGGCATTTAACATATATATTGAAATCTGATTTGATATTTGGCTTTGTAACAAATAGAATTTGGAAAACAAAATTGTGTATTTATTTTTAAATGAAAGAGCAATGACATGGTTGTTTGATAGGCTGAGAAAATTCAGCATTTGGCTGATGTGGATGCTCTAAGAGCTCTCCAATTCTTCCCCTTTTATATAAAGGAGATTCCTTATTTACATTTTCTCAATTTGATTTACTATGTTTGTTCTCTACATGGTTTAATTTGTTTGTTAAAATTTATTGAAATACAAGTAACAGATTTCTTTATCTCCTTTACTGAGAATACTTCGCTCACAAGTATATAATATACTAGGGTATGTCCACGCGTGGATTTAAATCTTAACATGGTATAATATACAATAATTGTTAATTTATTGACAATTTTTATATTTAATATTACATAAGTTATTGTGATTTTTATCTTCCACATCGATTTATCGGTTAAAATGATTATGTTTTTTAGGATTTACTATTTTTGGTGAAGTAAGGTTTACTCTTAGTTGGACAAAATAACACAAATTGTTTTAATTGCATTATATAATGATTGAAAGATATGAAAGCATTTTTAAAAATTGTTTTAAAGTCTAAATTTCTCCAATCAGACTTTAGTGTTTTAACAATCATAAAAGTCCTAAAACCATTCACTAATTTTATGTCGAAAGTCTTTGTTACCAGTGTTACTTTTTTAGATACATACTATTTTTAGTTGCATTAAATTTTTTTTTATGTTACTTACGTTTAGAGAGAAAATTTAAAATATTAATTTTTTTAGTATAGTATATTATCGGATTTAATAAATATACTATATATATTTTTCAAACCGTTTAAAAAGTTGCAAAATTTAGAATCATAATTTTTTTGTGAATATCAAAGAAAACGAAAAAAATGACCAATTTATATTGTAACTTGTTGAAATTAATTAATATTAATTAGCTATTAAATTGTTATAAATAATTGTTAAACTTAAAAAAATAAATAAATAAATGAAAAATGTTAAATGTCAAAAGAGTAGATGACAAATGGCAACCTCTCATGACTTGAAGTTTTAGATATCTTATAAAGTACACTTTGAAGTGTATTGAACCAATAAATCCTCAAGGCTTTTGTCGTAAGACTTTTGAATCAGAAGTACAAAATTGTCCTAAAACAACGACCAAACTACGTCTTTGTTTTGATCAAAATAGATAAATATATCTTCTGCGCCATAACCAGTGCAAGAACTTCATGAGTTGAGCTTAAGGACAACCATTTTTTATACTTTTAACTTTAAGGACACTCTCAGAAACTGTAAAAAGTCAAGCAAAAAAAGAGAACTTAGTACTAAGAGCCAAGAGAATAGTAGTCTCAAAACAAATTAGCAATAACAGCTGCCAAGATCCAAAGACTATAATTAAGAGCTTAGTCAAAGATATATGTGAGACTTGAGAGACATGGTGAATGGTTTTATAACTGATCCCACATCATTGCTTGTGCAGCTAAAGTCATCATTGATAGAGAGTCGGGAAGGTGGAGGGGTTTTGGGGTTGTTAACTTCACTGATGAGTGTTGATTCTGGTATGACATTGTCACAACTCATTGTTAGAATTGAACCGGGTTTAGTTTAATTCTATTGGTTCAGGAGTTAGTTGGAGATATCCGGTGTGGTTATTGGATCTGTTTAATTCAGGGTGGCCTGGCTTCTGATATATATATGAGGAAGAAGGGAGTTTGTCACAATCACCTAAAAGGTGGAAACCTAGAAAGAAAGAAAGAAAGAAACGACGTCTTGAAGAAAAACCTAGGGTTTAGGTCTTCAGAGAGAAAAGAGAGAAGAGAGATCTAGGAGAGTCCTTCAATGGTTTGTTGAGTTCTCTTGTAACTAGGTCTTGGTGTATTCTCTTGTTATAGTGAAATTTTTTGCTTGTGCCGTCAAGGCCCAGACGTAGCATCCCCCCATCGAGGTGTGAACTAGGTAAACAATCTCTTGTGCAAATCTCTATCCCTTATCTTTGCATGTGCAGATGATCGTTAGGTTTCTAGGGCTTGTTTAAAGTAATATAGATTCACAGGTTGAAGGTTTCAGGACGCTGAATCATAACAAAGTGGTATCATAGCTCAGGTGGAATGAATCTATGGCGAACGTTCGAATCGATGTGGAGCGATTAGATGGAGAGGGGGATTTCTTTCTTTCGAATCGATGCTCGCGCATCTGTCTGTTTTAGGGCTGAAAGATGTCCTGGTCGAAGCTGTTCTGCAGGCTGTAGCAATTAAGAAGGATGAGGATCCTGCTGCAACAAAGCTTCGTGTTGAGAAGGAAGAAGCAGATCGAGTCAAACGATCAGAGAAGGCTATGAATCTGATTTTCCTGAATGTTGGAGATCGAGTCTTGCGCAAACTCAATGACTGCACAACTGCTGCAGCTACATGGTCAATATTGGAAAGGTTGTATCTCTCTAAATCACTTCCTAATCGTATTTACTTGCAACATAAGGTTTATACGTTTAAGATCAATGAACAGAAGTCTGTTGATGAAAACACCGATGATTTCCTGAAGGTTGTATCAGAGTTAACGAGTGTGAAGGTCGTTGTGTCAGAGGAAGTGCAAGCTATCTTGCTGTTGAACTCACTGCCACAACAGTACAACTCGCCGAAGGAGACTCTGAAGTATGGTAGAAAGAGTCTTACCTTGGAAGAGGTGATCTCAGATGCTAGATCAAAGGAGAGAGAGATAAGGGAAAATCAAAGCTCACAGAGAAGTGGGGAAACCTATGTAGTTCGAGGAAGACCTGAAAACAGAGAGTTGTACAATAAGAAGTACAAGAATAGCTTTAGGTCAAGATCTGGTTTAGGCTCAAGGGTTACTTGCTGGTATTGCAAGAAGAAGGTCACCTGAAAAAGGATTGTTTCTCCAAGAAGAAAAGGATGGAGAATGATCAACGCGGTGAAGCAGCTGTTGTGATAGACAAGCTTCAGGTGATTGATGCATTGTCTATATCAGGCATAAATCATAATGATCGGTGGATCATTGATTCTGGATGTTCATACCACATGACATCTAGGAGGGAGTGGTTTGATGATTTCACAGAAGTCACAGGGAACCAAGTGTTACTGGCTGATGACGGAGTTGTGGTAGTACAGGGGATTGGTTCGGTCACGATCAGTGCTACAGGAGGATCTGTCACAAGGCTCATCAATTCCTAACCTTGCTCGTAATCTGATCTCTATTGATACTCTTAACGTGCACGGGTTCACATAGGAAGGTGGGAATGGTAAGACAAGATTCTACAAGAACAAGAAGTTGGCTTTACAGGGAACGTTGACTGGTACATGGGGTCTGTATCTTCTGGATGGTGAGACTGTGGTTGTTCAGTCGAATCATGTTGTGTCAAAGGATAACACAGCCCTGTGGCACAGTAGAATGGGTCATACAAGTATGAAGAATCTGAAGGTGTTGGTTGAGAAAGGGATTCTGGACGAGAAGAGAATTAGTGATATGAAATTCTGTGAGAGCTGTATCATGGGCAAGAACAAGAGGTTAAGCTTCAATGTTGGGAATTACAACAGTGAAGAGGTCTTGAAGTATGTTCATGCTGATCTTTGGGGATCACCCAATGTCACACTTTCAATTGGGAAGAAGCAGTACTTCATGTCCATAATTGATGACTGCTCAAGGAAGGTGTGGGTTCAGTTTCTTGCTACAAAGGATGAAGCCTTTGATAAGTTTGCAGAGTGGAAGCTTCTGGTGGAGAATCAAGTGAATCAGAAGGTAATGTGTCTCAGGACAGACAATGGTTTGGAGCTCTACAACTTGAAGTTTAATGAGTTCTGTCGGAAACACGGTATTGAGAGACACAGGACGTGTGCTTACACACCACAGCAGAATGGTGTGGCAGAGAGAATGAACAGGGCCATCATGGAGAAGGTTATATGTTTGCTGAATGAGACAGGACTTGGAGAAAAGTTCTAGGCTGAGGCTGTGGCTACAGCTGTATACGTCATCAACAGGACACCGTCATCAACAAATGACTTCAACATTCCGGATAAGATTTGGTTGATGAAGACACCAGGGTATGCACATAAGAGGAGGTATGGCTCGGTGGTTTATGTTCATGTAGACCAAGAGAAATTGAAGCCAAGGGCATTCAAAGGAGTTTTTATCGGATATCCTCAAGGAGTCAAAAGTTATAAGATTTGGCTGATCAAAGATAAGAAGGTTGTAATCAGTAGAAACACAACGTTTCAGGAAGATGCTGTTTACAAGGATCTGTTACAGGACAAGGAATCTGGTATAGGTTCTGCTGGTGTGTTGAATAAAGGGAACGGTACATTGTTCATGGAAGCTTCAGGTTCCGAAAAGGATGATGAAGTCACGGTGCTGAGTGACTCAGAAGATGAAGCTGAAGAGACGTCACATGAAGGGGAGCTGCTGCAACAGTTCCTGGTAGTGAGGTTGTGTATGAAAAAGATGAAGAAAGTTTGAGTAACTTTCGGCTAGCCAGAGACCGGGTTAGGAGAGAAATAGTTAAACCTCTAAGGTATCGAGATGATGAGGATAAGGTTGTTGCTTTTGCACTAAATGTAGGGGAAGTATTGGATTCTGAAGAACCAAACAACTACATGGAAGCTTCACAGAGTAAAGACTGGAAGAAGTGGAACTCCGGTATGGATGAAGAGATGAGTTCTCTCATGAAGAATGGTACTTGGGATTTGGTGGATTTACCAAACGGAAAGAAGACCATTAGTTGCAAATGGGTTTTTAAATTGAAACCTGGAATTCAAGGAGTTAAATAGCCTAGACACAAAGCAAGGCTGGTTGTAAAAGGGTATGCTTAAAGAGAGGGCATTGATTATGAGGAAGTGTTTTCACCTGTGGTCAAACATGTATCAATCAGGTTCATGCTGTTTGTTACAATGAATCAGGACTTTGAGTTGGAACAGCATGATGTGAAGACAACATTCCTACATGGAACGATTGATGAAGACATCTACATGGATAAACCAGAAGGGTATGTAGAGAATGGCACTCAGAACAGAGGGCTGGTATTCAAGGGCACTCGGAACAGAGGGCTGGTATTCAGGAAGAATGAAGATTTCAGAGTTGAAGGATACTTTTATTCGGACTATGCAGCGGATCAAGATAAGAGAAGGTCAATCTCTGGGTATGTGTTTACTGCAGGAGGTAATACAACTAGTTGGAAATCAAGTCTACAGGGTATTGTGGCTTTATCTACAACAAGAGCTGAGTACACTACCTTGACAGAAGCTGTGAAGGAAGGAGTTTGGCTGAAAGGATTAGTTGAAGGACAGGGCATTTCAGTTCAGAAGTTTGAGCAAGCTTTGGCTATGCTCGGAGTAGGCAAATGCTAAGGCATTGGTTGTGCTTGACGGCGACAAGGGACGAACTCAGAGTTGTGGATGTCAAGGTGGAGATTTGTTGATTCTGGTATGACATTGTCACAACTCATTGTTAGAATTGAACCGGGTTTGATTTGATTCTATTGGTTCAGTAGTTAGTTGGAGATAACCGGTGTGGTTATTGGATCTGTCTAATTCAGGGTGGACTGGCTTCTGATATATATATGAGGAAGAAGGGAGTTTGTCACAATCACCTAAAAGGTGGAAACCTAGAAAGAAAGAAAGAAACGACGTCTTGAAGAAAACCTAGGGTTTAGGTCTTTGGAGAGAAAAGAGAGAAGAGAGATCTAGGAGAGTCCTTCAATGGTTTGTTGAGTTCTCTTGTAACTAGGTTTTGGTGTATTCTCTTGTTATAGTGAAATCTTTTTGCTTGTGCCGTCAAGCCCCAGACGTAGCATCCTCCCATCGAGGTGTGAACTGGGTAAACAATCTCTTGTGCAAATCTCTATCCCTTATCTTTGCATGTTCAGACGATCGTTAGATTTCTAGGGTTTGTTCGTGAAGCAATCAATCGCTTGTTTAAGGTAATATAGATTCATACGTTGAAAGTTTCAGGACGCTGAAATCATAACAATGAGACTGCTGCAAATGCTGCCATTTCAGAGATGGATGGAAAGGTTTGTATTTGAACGGTCAATTAGTAATATTATTTTGGTAAATTTTTCTGTCTAATGATTGTGTTTATGTTATTGGAATTTTAGGATTTGAATGGTCGTAACATTCGAGTGAATGTTGCTAATGATAGACCAAGTGCTCCTCGGGCATATGGAGGTGGTGGTGGCTACCAAGGTAGTGGCGGTTATGGAGGTGGTGGCGGCTACCGAGGAGGTGGTGGCTACCAAGGAGGAGGTGATGGTGGTTACTAAACAGAAGAGTTGCTTGTGAAGAAGATGAATTAATGTTTCTGTTTAGTTTGGTTTCTTCATTTAAATCTTATGCTAGTACAAAACCTGAATGGGATTTGCTGAATACTCATTACTCTGTTTTTTTGTTACGAATTTGGTTTAATATTTTTATTGCCCTCATTAGGTGAATTTAGATCCTACCATATCCTCTAATTATGTCGGATTGATCCACTTCTCTTCTTTTGTTTAAGTGAAGTTTTCCCGAGATTTAGCCTTACATTTATTTAAACCATTGTGCTTGACATGTTGGTAGTTTTTGGTAAACAGTTTATAACCAATTTTATTTTAGAAATGCTAATACTGAATACTAAATTATAAACAGACTTCGATGTTCTCCTCTCATGAAGGTGGTTGCATTAACACCTCACACATACTCTATGTATTTACTTCCGCTTACATTTGACAAGGTGTTAGAACGTTGTGTCAATCATAATACGATTTTAAATCAAAGAATCAGGGAAAGAAAGTCATTGAACCAATTATGATAAGTTGAGTATTCAGAAGGATGAGATAGGTTTTGAATTTAGAGATTTTGAAGGTTTCAGTTTAAGTCATCCCTCATTTTTTATCTCGCATCATTGTTCTAAGGATTAATGCTTTTCTCCAACCGAAATGTTCCTGGTTCCTCGTTTATTTACGCATTTATTGACCTAATTCGAATCAGTATCACATATGTGGTCAAATTTAAAATCATTTTTAGTTCTCGATGTTACACCTACAATTATTTGACTTTTCTCATGTGGAACATAAAACGTTGTTAAATACATAAACAAGTACCATCTATAAATAGAGTACAAAAACACATGTTCTTAAAATGTCACATTAAGGTGCACCATTTGGATATACACATTCTCAACTTGAGTCATATAGCTCTTCAAACTTCTAAAACCATATATAACAATATTCATCATATTCCATAGAAATCGGTTGATGATAGTGAGATATAATAAATGACGTATATTGAATTCTTACGATTTCTTATATGATATGTTGGATACGATTTTAATCCAATGGTGAGATCTATCGAATGGTGTTAACTAATATATCAAGATTTTTTAATCTAAAATATTAGATAAACCGGATATGATTTTAATCCAACGGTTGATGATGGGTGAGATATAATGAATAACATAGATTATTCTCAAAATTTTGTAAGCTCACATGTTGGAATTTCGTCTTTTTCATACATGAACTGTGCGATTAAATCCGTTTCATACTCCAATTTGTATACTATGCCAATACATACCCGAACAAAAATTATTGGCTTTTTCATACACGAACTAACTATTATAAATTAAATCATACATGTACACTAACTCCATTAATTTTGCTGTTTATCATAAATAAAAAGATTTATTTTTTAGTGACCAAATGCAAAGAGATGTCTTAAATGTTGGTGTCTCAGTTTATAGAAAGTCTAAGAAACATGTTGCTTCTAAGGGATCTCAAGGGAAAAGACCAAGCCAACAATCACAGAATTCACATTATGATTGAAGGTGATGCTTTCTAATCTTTTTTTTACCAGCTCTTATGCTTTGTAAACTGTTATGAGGTTATCTTTGATGATGATTAATGATATGATGATGCAGGTTCATATGAAAGGGACCACTAAAGAGGATAAAAGAAGTGTTAAGAAACCTTGAGAAATGGTGTTGTTGTGTTTTTGGTAGTCGGTTTAAGCAAACATGTTGCTTTCTAGTGTGTGGCATGCCTCAGATTTTAGTGTGTTGATGATTTTGAATGTTTTTTAGTGTTCTTTTGTTGTTCTCAATACTTATCAGGTTTTATTAACTCTTTAACTGACTCTACTTAATGAATTTCTAGAAACTTTATTTAACTCATCATCGACTCATTTACTTAATCTGGTTTTCAGAAGAAAAAAGATCCATGTCATTAACGAGTCATTTACGATAAACGGCAGAATTAACGGTGTTAGTGTACATGTATGATTTAGTCTATAATAGTTAGTTTGTGTATGAAAAAGCTAATAATTTTTGTTCAGGTATGTATTGGCATAGTGTACAAGTTGGGGTATAAAACGGATTTAATTGCACAGTTCATGTATGAAAAAGACTAAATTTCACATGTTGGATAAGTTGGATATGATTTTAATCCAACGGTTGATGATGAGTGAGATATAATGAATGACACATATTAAATTCTCAAGACTTTTTCATCCTATAAAATAGTAATATTTATATCTATAAAAGTATACATATGGCCTTTAGACAAACATTACAACATTCTAATAAATTAAAAAAAGTGAATTTTAATATGGGAAGTTGACTAAAACAACCTTCTTAGAGTTTGGGTTGACTCAAACAACCTTCTTAGATTTTAATTACTGAGGCTATTTTTGAGTCCGTTTTACCCTTTTTCCTTTGATAACAAAAAACGTATTTACGAAAATGTCATTAATGAAACGGGCCCCGTAGGCGGGAAATGGTAGACTTATTTCAGATCTGGTAGACTTATTTTTTTGTCCGTAGACTTATTTGACGAGCGGTAGACTTATTTTTAAGCGATAGACTTATTGTGTCTCTTTTGGTGGTAGACTTGTTTCCGAACGGTAGACTTAATTTCACATAGCGGTAGACTTATTCGTTGAATGTTAGATTTATTTCCGTAGACTTATTTTGAACGGTAGATTTATTTTTCTTCGATGGTAGATTTTATTTTGACCGGTAGATTTGTCTCCTTTGGTGGTAGATTTTTAGTCATAGTAGCGGTAGATTTATAGTGACGGTAGACTTATTTTAGTAGCGGTAGACTTATAGTTTGCGGTAGACTTATTTATGGTGGTGGTAGATTTATTTTGTGTATAGTTGTGGTAGACTTATTGTAGTAGTGGTAGACTTATAGTTAGCGGTAGACTTATTTGGTATTTTCGGTCAACGAAACCAACCTTTGACTGGTAGACTTATTTTTTTAGGATCAATGGTGGTAGACTTATGCGTTTATAGCGATAGCAGCGGTAGATTTGTTTTTACCTAGGTCTAGTGATGGTAGACTTTTTATCCAACTTAGTGACGGTATACTTTTTTTCACATTAGACATTTGGTAGACTTATTGTGATAGCGGTAGACTTATTGTACTTGGTGGTAGACTTGTTTTCAGCTTAGGAAACTATAGTGGTGGTAGACTTATTTGGTAGGTGGTAGAGTTATTTGCAAGGAATGCGAAATGTCGATTTTACCCTTAAAAAATAGACAAATTTGCACGAAAAAACCTGCAACAATGATGAAGAACTAGGGTTTAGGGTTTAGGGTTTGAACAAAAGGAGGTAAATTGAGAACAAAACAAATCATTCTTGTTTATGGTAGTCAGAGTTTTGAGAAGAATTGATGGGTGTTCTTGGTTGACAATTCAAAAGGTGGTACAGTTCTAGGGGCATATCATGCAAGTGATGGTAGATTTATATACAAGTGATGGTAGATTTAGTATGTTCTATATATTTTCATATATTTTCTATCTTTTCGTATGAACTCGTACTCATGTTTGAACTCGTACTCGTGTTTTAAGGATTTTGTAATGGTTACAGAGACATTTCAGAAGCCATGTTTTAACCATACATAAATGTTGTCAATTCATTCATTACACTACAAACAAATGTTCATAGAAGTCTACCATAATGTTTGAATCTCTTTGCAAAAAGTCTACCATAACAATTGTATCTTATAGAAATAAATCTACCATAGCGTATATTACAAATCAGAACGTGTGTGTCTCATAAAAATAAATCTACCATCAAACGAAAATACATCTCATAAAAATAAATCTCTTTGCATGTTAAACAATACAAAGATTAACCAAATACTACATAAATACAACAAGAAACAATGGTGTATAGACCATCTTCATGATCTTTTGGATGTTCTTTACAATCTTCATGCGGTTACGCATTGCACGTACAAAGAATACTTGTAAAGAAATTCCTGGAAATTAGAACATCTTGGAGTGAAACACAATCCTAACTAGCAAAAACAGATTTCATTCATTAGCAGCTCCAGAGTCAAAAAGTCTACCATAATGTTTGTATCTCTTTGCAAAAAGTCTACCACAACGTCAAAAAAGATTTCATTCATTAGCAGATCAAGAGTCGATAAGTCTACCACAACGTCTGCATCTCATAGAAATAAGTCTACCACAACGTCAGCATCTCATAAAAATAAGTCTACCACAACGTCAACATCTCATAAAAATAAGTCTACCACAACGTCTGCATCTCATAGAAATAAGTCTACCACAACGTCAGCATCTCATAGAAATAAGTCTACCACAACGTCTGCATCTCATAGAAATAAGTCTACCACAACGTCTGCATCTCATAGAAATAAGTCTACCATAAGTCTATTATAAATCTACCGTAACGTATTTTTTTCCCAGAAAAATAAGTCTACCATAACGTTGGATTCTGGATCTGAGAAAAATCCAGATCTGGAAAAAATTCAGATTTGAGAAAAATTCAAATTTGGACCAAAACGTGATTTTACAAAAGTTCAACATACCCAAACGAAACCGGTTAGAATCAAGAGATTACCTCTCTACAACGCACGAAAACGAAACCCCAACACTCGCCGGAACTTTCCTTCGCCGGAATTTCGAAACCTATGAACGAAGAACATATTGAAGTTCATAAATTCGAACTCAAAACACTCGTGAATGATAGAGAGGAAGATAACTCATGATTTGTTTCGAATCTTACCGTCAAAAGCAACGAATCTCATCGCCGGAGAAGAAATCGCGATTTGAGTCGCCGGAGAGAGGAGTCGCCGGAGAGAGGAAGAAGAAGAAGATGAAGAGTTGAAATCTGATTTTTTTTTTTTTTTTTTGGTTTTATGTTGTTTTTTTTTTCTCAAAGGATAATGGCATTTTCGTTAATAAACGAATATGGAGTATTTTTAATGTCTTTGTAACCTTTTTTAGCTCAAAATTTTGAGCTCGAAAAATAAAAGGTTGTTTGAGTAAACACCATATCTAAAAAGGTCTTTCTTGTTGGAGGTCCATCTTCTTTACAAAATTCATCTTCTTCAGATTCATCTGACTTTGATGAATGGTTGATGGATGAAAATGAAACAATGGAGATCGAAGAACAAATTCTAATCAATATGTTTATCAATAACAACCACCTTATTCACCAACTCATTCAAGAAAACGATCATGTAAGTCATCCATAACTAAAATCTTGTCAAGTTTTAGGCAGGTTTCCCTATCTCACAATCCAAGATCACATTCATTTTTCTCATTTATTTGATTAAATAGTTTTTAGAATATTAAATTACATGAAAGAATAAATTACATTTGCTCTTGTTATACATACTAGTATATATGTATTGATTAATGTTAATGATCAAGTTTAACTTCACTCGTCCTCTCGCCATAACTAGTGTGCTTCAAATGATAAAGACGTCTTAATTTGACGGATAACTCCATTGACATAGGAAAGCTCCACAGAGTCAAAGTCTACCGATCTTAATATATATATCCTGTAAAGGACTAATTCCACAGTTTCAACTTGATTGATTTTTAAAATATATTACCTCCATTTAACCCTTCCATGGCTCCATTTCTCCATTCTTCTTTCACTATCTATCTCTATTTTTCTTCAACCAATCTTGTTTCTGTGTCTAACTTGGATCTAGACCTGTTTGGTCACGAATCGTGTAAACATGTCTTCCAAGGTTTACGTCGGAAGTAATCATTTCTTTTTTCTATATATGAGATTTATATTTTTGAATTTTCTATAGATCTAGCTTTTGTGATTTGAAGGTTTTGTTGATCTCTCATTTTATATTGGTTGTTTTAGATCTCTCATCGACCACTACGGATGATACATTGAGGCAAGCACTTTCGGACTACGGTCAAGTGTTTGAAACATTTGGTTCACCCTCCATTTACTTTTTTCCGAGCTACTTGTTGAGTGTGGTTTAAGTTAAAAAATTTGCTGTAGCCACAGGAAAGTTCAGGGGTTTCGGATTTGTCACCTTTAGCAGTCACTCTGAAGCGGAAGCTGCCATAACAGGGATGAATGATAAGGTTTTGGATGAATCCATTTATGGTAGAACTGTATTATGTCTATAGATATGGTAAAACTTATCATTGCTTTGGTGTTCCCTTCTTCTAGAAGCTGGATGGTAGTAAACTAAAGTGAAACTCCCTGGTAGTGACGAATGAACGCATCTCCATCCAGAAGCCGAGAACATTCTAGTAACGTCTTCATGTGTTTGCCATGTCAGTTTTTGTTTCCTGTCTGGTTTCCTTGTTGTGATCCAACTTTTCAAGGACTCTTTTCCAGATTTGCTTTGCTTCGAGTTCCGTGTGCAACTTAAAGAATTTTTTGAGACTATCAATGCTAAGAGTCTGAAAAGAGTTTTCTCAAACCTTTACATCGGTATTCAAAGTTCGAAACAACCATCTAGGAAGAGCTTACCCATTAGTTATTGGACAGTTAACCATACCACAACCATATCTTAACCATACCACAGAGATATTTAAGCCGAGCATGAGTACTGATTAAATGGAGTGCAGCTAGATAAAACGTTCAAAGAAAATCCCAACAGAATTGTATCTAGTGGAGTATCATCTCATTTAATACCATTACAAATACTAATAACTCTTCGGATTACTAAAGGTTCACCTTTAGGCTTCGTCCTTCAAGTTATGCGGAACGGGTGGCATCAGGAAGATCCTTTAGAACCTAGATAGTTAAATGTAACAATGCTTTCCGTTAGCTTCTTACTACTAACCAAAGACAAGCTTTAAGGTAAAAAGTGGGGTTTATTAGTATTGTTGTTTACCTGGTAAAGATACCATGAGGCATAAGCATCGGTTGCTGCGTATTCTAACTGCATCATTGACAGAGGATAGGCCTCCCAGTTTCCGAGCCTGATGTGGTTCGGCTTCAAGAGATGCAAAGTAACAGTCAATCTTTTAAATCGAAATAGAACCAAGATTCCAAAGCAACAAAACAGAGTGATTTATTGGATACAAATATATAATTCTCACTTTTGTTCTCAAAATTCAAAATTAAGCAAATGAGAAGGATAATGAATACCTCTTTGCAAACAAGTGTCTTAGTTAGCGAGGCTAGACCCCATTGTTTCCAAACCCCACCAAGTTTTTGGTTGGCTAAGACCGAAAGATCCTTGACACCTTTGATGGATACTCCATAGTCATTGAAAAGCTTCACTGAGTCGCCGGAAATTCCAACACCTACCTATAAAATGTATAATCAACCCATGTTAACTGAGCATACACCAACAAAAACTTTGATCACTTGAATAAAAATAACAAACCTTTACGAGCGTTGAATCCTCGATAAGATGTTTAAGTCCTTGAGGGACACCAGAATGGATAATGTGCATTACATCACAATAATCATTTCCTACACATATCTGGACAACTGCAACCTTCCCTATGAGAACACCTAAACGACCCATGTTGTCATGAAAATTTTAAATTAGACCTTCTCAGGATAATGCATCAAAGACTATATACGTAAGTACCTCTTGTACGACTTGGTCTCCACTCAATATCAAACCCAACATTAGCTTTTCCAGAAACATCTCTCTTGGTTTCAAGAAATTTTAGAAGCTGCATTGCACGTTTATCAACCTCACTAGCAGTTTTGCTATACAAAATTCTACCACCAAACATCATAGCTGGAATAATCAAAGGATCAGTTGCTTTTGCTACATAATCATTTTGCGCACAAATGAAGAACATAACACAACACTGAAGGGTAATATATAGATTGAGAAAATACGTAGTACCAGAAGAAGAAGAAGAAGAATCGGCCATAGCGAGAAGGTGTTGCTCTGTAAAAGCTTTGTCGTCGTTCCAACTACTCGATGACATTTTTGTTTAGGGTAAAACAAAAGAAAGTAACTTTGTAGGGAGGGAAGGAGAAGCGTCTCTCTCCTAAGAATCTCGGCCTCTTGGAATTTCGGTTCCCAGAAATGTTGATTTACTAGTAAAATGCAATTATGATAATATTGAAGAAATTTGAAGAAGAAATAAGTTTTGCAAAAGTATCAAGAAAAAATGCACGCCAGTTAATAGATGGTAAAATCATCTTAGGAATATTTCTTGTCACGTTATTACTTCGTATATGAATTGAATAATAAACAAAACATGAGTTAAAAGTTAAAACATTTTAAATTGGGGTTTTGATTCGTGGTTGTAACGAAGCCCAACAACTATCCTACTTGGATCATCCTATTTCATAATTATGAGTTACTTGTTTATTTAAACTTTGGGCTAAACACTACTCCTTCGGTTTTATTATATTTGGTATTTTAAAGATTTATTTATTTATATTTTATTTTATGTGATGTTTTTTATTTTATTTTATGCAAAATTAATTGTGTTTTTGTTTGTTTTTAACTGTTCAAATTATGTAGATTAGTTTTTTATTAGTTGAATCATTTTGGAATGGATGAAAAAACACGATTTATTTTTAAAACTTAAAAATTAAATTATTTTCTAAACAATGTGAAAAACCCTAAACATTATAGAAAGAGATAAACTCTTATTGTTGAGAATATCTTTATTATTGTTGTGATTATGAAATCGTAGGAACTACATGGAATTATATACATAGTGGATATGAAGAGACTAAGTGACGAAAAAGAGGTAGTCAAGAGAACATAAATGAGAGATGAGACCGAGGAGATGGTCAAGAATAGTTAATATCTAATACGCCCCCTCAAGATGGACGGTAGCTTGAGAGACCAATCTTGATGACTAGATCATTGAAACGGGTGCGGGGGAGTGGCTTTGTCAAGGCATCAGCAAGTTGATCAGCAGAGGTAATGTGAGAGACACGGAGATGGTTTCCCTGAACTTGTTCACGGACAAAGTGATAATCAAGAGCAAGATGGTTCATACGAGAATGAAAAACGGGATTTACACGTAAATAAGTGGCTCCGACATTGTCGCAGAAGATCGTTGGTGTAGAGACAAGAGGAATACCAAGTTCAGTCATTAGGGAGGTGAGCCATTTGACTTCGGACGCAGTGACAACAACACTTCGATACTCAGCTTCTGTGCAAGATTGAGCTACACCTTTCTGTTTCTTAGAGCACCACGAAATCGGTTGCTTTCCAAGATAGACAATGAAAGCACTAGTAGAAGAGTAATCATCGCGATATCCGGCCCAGTCCGCATCAGAGTAAGCATGAAGATTAAGTGGCGTGGATCGAGAGAAGAAGATACCTTTGTTAGTTGTACTAGTAAGATATATGAGAACTCGCTTGACAGCTTCAAAATGGATGGTAGTTGGCCAATGCATAAACTGCGAGAGACGATTAACGGCAAAAGCACTGCCTGGTCGTGTGAGAAAGAGATATTGGAGACTTCCAACAATGGTTCGAAACTCAGTAGGATCATCGAGAACAGAACCAGCAGCCGAGGTAAGATGATCAGTGGAGCCCATCGGTGTTGAAATTGGTTTGCACGACGTCATCTTTGTCTTGATCAACAAATCAGTAATGTATTTTGTTTGTGTGAGATGAAGACTAGAGGCAACACGGTGAACTTCCAAGCCTTGAAAATAAGAAAGATTACCAAGATCTTTGAGAGAAAATTGAGCAGCCAAGAGATTAATGATTCGAGAGACTTCCAAAGAATTGTTGCCGGTAATAATTATATCATCGACATAGATGAGAATATTAATTAGAACGCCACACTTGTTAAGAATAAACAAAGAAGCATCAGCAAGTGAGTTGACAAAATTGATGCTGAGAATGAAGTCACGAAGAGCATTGTACCCAGCACGGGGTACTTGTTTAAGACCGTAAATTGCTTTCCGTATACGACAAACGTGATCAGGCCTATCTTTATCAACGAATCCAGGGGGCTGCATGCATGCATCATATATACCTCTTCATGAAGAGGACCTTGAAGAATTGCGTGATTAACATCCATTTGGCGAAGAGGCCAATCACGAGCAACCGCAACACCAAGGACAAGACGAACTGTAGCATGTTTGATGACATGACTAAATGTTTCTTGGAAGTCAACACCCGGTTGTTGATGAAAACCCTTGGCCACCAACCGTGCTTTGAACCTGTCAACAAAATCATTAGATAAACGTTTGATACGATAAACCCATCGGCAACCAACAATGTTGCGAGCAAGAGCTCGATTAACAAGATCCCATGTATGAATTAGAGTTTATGCATCAATTTTGGAGCCCATAGCCTTGCGCCATCTTTCATATTTTAATGCTTGAGAATCATTGCTTGGTTTAATTTCTGAGGGAAGAGCCGAGAGACCATATTTCGGATTGGGTTTCACCATGTTGTTCTTTGCACGAGTAACCATTGGATGTGGAATACTTGGTTTCATTGTGTTGTTCTTTGCATGAGTAACCATTGGATGTCGAATGGGAGCTTTCATCGGAGCTCGCACAGGTAGAGAAGGAGCAGATGATGAGGCAACCATATTTGAGTCATCAAACGAAGGTGGTTATGGTGAAGAGACTTCAGGCGTGGAAGACATGGGTTCATCATCGGTCGTAGAGACAATTGGTGGTGAAAGAGCAGAGCTCGGGGTGAGGAGTGTTGCAGGTGACCAACTAAAAACAGGAGCACGAGATTCTAAAACAGTAGGAGAAGGAGAAGAAGGCTTAAAGGAAGGAGAAGAAACCATAGATGAAAAAGAAGAAAAAAGAAAGACCGACTCATGACATGATGTGAGATATAAATTCTAGATGCAATAACATCAAGACAAATAAAAGCTCTTTGAGTCAGAGAATACTCCAAGAAGAAACATGGTATAGAACGTAGACTGAATTTGTTTGAACCGTAAGGCCGAATCCATGGATAACAAAGACACCAAACGTTCTTAATTTGGTATAGTTTAGTGATGCCTTGAAGAGAAGCTGAAAAGGAGATGAATTTCCAAGAAGTGGAGATGTTAAGCAATTAATTAGATAAACAACAGCAATAAAGGAATAACTCCAATACGTATGCGGAATACCCGCATGTAGTAGAAGTGTAAGTCCCGTCTGCACAATATGACGGTGTTTGCGTTCAACAATACCACTGTGCTCTGGTGTGTGTGGAGGAGAGGTGTGGCGAGAGATTCCTTTGCTTGAAAGATAGTGCTTAAGTCCAATAAATTCGCCCCATTATCCGAGTATAGAGTTTTGATTTTAGTTTGAAATTTATTTTCCACTAATGCTTGAAACAAAGAAAAGATTTGAGCGACTTGAGATTTCTTCTTCAGAGGATATAGCCACGTATACCGGGTGAAATGATCAACAAAAAGCACATAATATTTGTACCCATCGATCGAGAGGACAAGAGAAGTCCAAACATCTGAAAATATTATGTCAAGAGGAGTGGTTGAGAAGAGAGTAGTATTTGAAAAAGGAAGCTGTTGATTTTTATTGCTAATACAAGAGTTGCAAGGATAGACAATGATGAAACTAGTAAAGAAAAACTTGAAACGATATGACTGAGTGTTTTAGAATTTGGATGGCCTAATCTTGAGTGCTAATCCGAGAGAGATGTTTTGAGACTAGGAAACGCGGAAATGGAAGAAGAACTAGTTGTCCACTCGTAAACTTCATCATTTGCTCTGCCGGTTAGCAGAGTTGCCCCGTTCTGAGATCCTTCACCTAAAAGTCAAAAGGACACAATTGGACCATAATGTTATTAGTTTTGCAAAGCTTTTTAAAAAAAATCAAATTCTTTCTCATCGCGGGAACACATAAAACATTAGTGAGTGATAACTGTCGAAACTGAGTGGGGAGCAGTGAAGAACCAATATGAGTAATTCGATGTCCTCTGTCATCGCCAATCAGAACATCATCACCACCCGTATATGGTGAGTGGAGAGAGAGAGTGCTAAGATATGATGCAATATGATGGGAAGCGCCACTATTGATGAGCCAAGGAGTTACTTCAGAGGGACTTGAAGTAGTGTAATGACCTTGAGCATTCCATGGTTGAGGCTGCGAGTTGTCGTGCCACTGTGGAGATTGTCCCCGTGATTGAGGTGGTGTTGCAAAGGAGAAGAATTATGGACAACGGCGAGCACTGTGGCCTTCAACACTACATATCTGACATTTACCAAGATAACCGACGCTTGATTTCCACGATATCCACCACGTTGTAATTGAGAAAAATTGCGGGTCTGAGTGTTGTTAGCTGTGAACAGAGGAGCTCAAGAGTTCATCGGCAACAACAATAGTATATTCACGGTTAAGCAATTTCTCATGGAGTTCTTCTAGTGTGATCAGAACGTCACGACCATTAACCATTTCAACAACGGCACGGAAATCATCACCAAGACCATCATTGATCGTATCAAGAAGGTCTTCGTGATCAAGCGGAGACCCGAGGAGGGTAAGTTGAACGGATTTAGCAAGAATCCCTCTCATGTACTCATTAACAAATTGAGTACCTTTGTTACTGCGTTAGAGATGTTGTTTAAGTTGCTTGACATGGCCACGGGAAGGTTTCCCATAGATGTTGTGAGTCAAATGTCGCATGTAGCGAGAGCACGAGCGACCATGGGCTGAATGTTAAGAGTAAGTGAACGAATCATCAAGCTGTAGAGCAAACAATCATGTCTTTTCCAGATGGTATAAGCAGGATTAGTTTCAGCGACAACTTCGACATTAGTGATCTATTGTGAAGGTGTTAGATATTCATCAGAGATGAAGACATGAAGTTCATGTGCTCCAAGTAAAGCACGAACTTGAAGACGCCATGTGAGGAAGTTTGTGGCGCTGAGCTTTGTGATCCCAAATATGTTGAAAGAAATCAACGAGCTTTTTGGTTCAGAGGAATTAAAGACAAGAGCCGTTTCACCTGCAGCGGCGGAAGCTTCAATCGCCATGATGATAACAAATCAAAGAAAGAAGAAGATAGAGATAGGTTTTAAGGATCAGAACTAATGTGATACCATATAGAGAGAGATAAACTCTTATTGTTGAGAATATCTTTATTATTGTTGTGATTATGAAAACGTAGGAACTACATGGAATTATATACAGAGTGGATATGAAGAGACTAAGAGAAGAACAAGAGGTGGTCAAGAGAACATAAATGAGAGATGAGACCGAAGAGATGGTCAAGAGTAGTTAATATTCTAAGAAACATCATATAAAATAAAACAGAGGGAGTATTGGTTATGGCATGTACTTTTCTTCATTTTTGCATTTCAGTAGAAAAACATTTTCAAAAAAAAATTATATGTAGTAAATAAGGTAGTGCTATTGCGGAATTTGAAAATTTCTTAATTTTCTAAATATTTGTAAAATGATTAAATGTTGATTTATATGTTTGCAAATGTCAAAGCCAAGTTGTCTTTCTAAATTTTACTCCATGTCAAAGTGCGGTAAACAATGCGGAGACAAGCTATGGCCAGAATTACCATTAGGAGGAAGAAATTACTAAAGTATAAGGGGAAATGGAATCTTAGAGTTGGTAAGGTAATGGCTATAGAAGAAAAGGAGTGGAAATGGTGCACAAAAATTGCAGGATCTTCTAAAATATTGGAAGCAAGGGAGAAAGGTGTATCACACACAGTTAACATGCGGATGAAGACATGTACCTGTAAGAGATGGGATTTGAGTGGTATTCCGTGTCATCATGTTCTGCGTGTTATGCTGGATGACGAAAGTTACAAAAAAGATGACCAAATTTCTCTATGTTATTGAATTGAACCTCCACCAAGAGAGAAATCTAAAGGCCGAAACAAGAATCCTCCAAAAAGAATTAAAGGGGTGAATGAGTCTCCAACTAAGGGGAAGAAGGTTACACGACAATGTCGGATTATGCATTTTTCTAGGTGTGGTTCTGAGGACCACAACTCAACAAAATGCAAATTTGTAGGAGTACTAACTAAGCCAAGACCTCCTAAAAATCAAAAACCCAGGGAGAAATGATCACATTGAGTCTAGGACAACTAATGGTGGAGAAGGATCAAGTCAACCTACTCAAAATTCAATGGTTTATGATTAACAAGCATAAGTATCTCACTTATTCTATCATGTTGATTTCTGTCCTATCACAATTAAGTTATCAATTCTGTTGGACAATAATGTATGTCACTGATTTTGTGTTACAGAACACCATAAAGACAAGCTTAAGACGTTTGGTTTTGGTTCTCTTGTTGTGGAACTGATCGTGGCTAAGGAAAACCATAATTGTGTGTTTTTGGTATGTTCCATGGATTATTGTTTCGGGTTGTCTATGTTGTCAAATACTATGGATGTTTTTCGGGCTATCTATGATCTATCTAGACCAACTGTAAAACATTATGCTTGTTTTTGAAATAGAAATTTTTTAGGTGTATTAAAAACTAGTACACTAAAACCACAAAAACATAAATTCAAAATCTAATCAGGTCCCCTTACAAACATAAATTTTAATTTTTAATCGGTGGAGAAAAAACAAGCCTCGATGAAGAAGAAGAACAAAACGACACC
Organism: Arabis alpina; assembly: GCA_900128785.1. NCBI lineage: Eukaryota > Viridiplantae > Streptophyta > Magnoliopsida > Brassicales > Brassicaceae > Arabis > Arabis alpina. The sequence continues at coordinate 16,490,547 of LT669791.1, forward strand.
GTTTTATTCATTTTTAGGTTCTGATTTATTTAAACAATATTAAATGATTAATCAGCTAATGAGTCAGCAGCTGATTAAGCACCGTTAACAGATGTATTCACTCCGTTTACCGTTGTGTTGAAAATTCGATTTTTTTATTAATATGGTTCTGGTTAAGCACGTTCAATGTGTTTGAGTATTAATGGTAACATAACCTTTAGGTGCAGGTACGAAAAAGCCGTTTTCCCGTGTTTATTTAGCCGTCAATGTTGATTAGTCAGTAGATGAGTCAGTAAATGAATAGTTAATTAAAACTAATGAAATAATTACAAAAACACTGATAAATATTAGAATAGAAGACGACGACGTCGTTTTGTTCCTCTTCACCAAATCGAAGTGTCGTGAAAATTTTCAAAGTTGTTCTTCACCAAAGCTTCTACGGTTCCAGAAATCAAAATCTCTACTTCGAGAATATTAGATTACGACTCAATGAGAGCTTAAATTTATAGAGAATCTCTGCAATTTTGAGGATCACTCTATTCGATTTATCTCAGAAAAATGGGGTAAGTAACGAAATTAGGGTTTAATTTTTCAAAATTAGAACGATTGATGAATAATGTTGTTGATTTTTTACTCTTGCTTCTTTATTTCAGTAGTTCCAGTGATATTATATTCAATACCTACCATGGTGGTAAGTTTGTGACTAATGAAAGAGGCGCAATTACATACAACGGTGGTGAAACCCATGTGCTTGAAACCGCACCTGAATCTTTGTTTACTGGTATGGTGAGTCGCCTCGATGTCTCTTTTTCTAGTCATAGAATATGGTATAAGGCACCATTTGAAGAATTGAAAGAGGCAAAAATTATGTATAATGGAGGTGATAATTTTCAGAGACTGTGTTTGGTTGCTATATGGACTAAGATGATTCAAATCTATGTGGAAGTAGATGATGTTGATATGGCACGTGAAAATCATGGTGAACTAGTTTATGTTAATCAAGGGCATAAAGATGAAACTGGAAATGTTATTCCACCTGTTAGTGAAGAGACTCAGTTTGAAGAAGAGGCTCGTATTGAGGCTATTGTGAGTCAGTTTGTTGATGAGGAAGAGGATGGTGAGGACAAAAATACTCCTCCATGTTCGGATAATGAAGAAGAGAAAAATCAATGCCCATATGAGAGATGGAAGGATGGAAGTGGTGAGTTAAATATTAGACAAGTGTTTGAAAGTGTGACATAATTCCGAGAAGCTGTTATAGAGTATGCTTTGAAAGGTGGCTAGAATATTAGATTCAACAAATCGGGAACTATTAAAGGTTATGCTATTTGTGGAGTAGATGTAGAAGATGGTGAGATCCCTTGTCCATGGAGAATATATTTATCTTACGAACCTTCAGTGAGAATGTGGATGGTGAAGACTTTCCAAGAAGAACATACGTGTTTCAAAGACGGTCGTTGCAAGTTATTGCTAGAATGTTTTTAAATGATGTGAGGAATGATCCAGGTTTGAAGCCTAAGTACTTTCAAGAACAGATTCTGGAGAGATATAATTTGAATACAAAGAATGACCAATGTAGAAAAGCAAAAAAGAAAGCATTGGATATGATCCAGAAGAATACGATGAGCAATATTCAAGGATCAAAGACTATGAAAAAGTAATTCATGAGTAAGTAGTGTAGAGTTGTGTTACTATTGCATCACTTTTACATTTCTACTAACACTGGTCTATTATTCTTGCATAGGTCAAATCCAGGTTCTTCAACTGACCTAAGGACAATTATGCTAGAAGGTAACCTTGAAAGGTTTGAAAGATTTTATGTTTGCTTTGATGGACTACGGGAAACAGGGCTCTCTTCTTATAGGCCAATATTTTTCATAAACGGTTGTTTCTAAAATCTTCTACAAAGGGACAATTGCTAGCAGCTGTTGGTAGAGATGCTAACAATCAAATTTACCCATTTGCTTGGGCGGTTGTTAGTGTAGAGAATTATGATACTTGAAAATGGTTTATTCAGAGGCTGAAATTGGATTTAAATCTACAAGATGGGGATCGTTTTACACTTATTTCAGACAGACAGAAAGTAAGTAGTTGTTCTCCTTTTGTAGTTATTCTCATTTTGATCATTTTGTATTTGTTTTCATTGTCTAACCAACGTCTCATCTTATCATTTTAGGACTCCTAAAGGCAGTGAATGAAGAGTTACCTAAGGTGGAGCATCGAATGTGTGCAAGACACATTTATGGTAACTTGAAAAAGCTATATCCGAAGAAGGCAAAGATGAAGAAGTTATTTTGGCAAGTGGCAGACAATTACACTTTGGCTGTTTATAATGCAAGTCTGGATGAAATGAAGAGTTATGATATTGAAATCTATGAAGATTTGATGCCGAGGAAGCCTGAAACTTGTAGTCGTGTATTCTTCGAGATAACTTCTACATGTGAAGATGCTCTGAACAACTTTCCAGAGTCTTACAACTCCGCTATCAACAAATTGAGAGAGTTGCCTTTGGTTGAGACATTGGAAACAATGCGGAGACAAGCTATGGCCAGAATTACCATTAGGAGGAAGAAATTACTAAAGTATAAGGGGAAATGGAGTCTTAGAGTTGGTAAGGTAATGGCTATAGAAGAAAAGGAGAAGAAATGGTGCACAACAATTGCAGGATCTTATGGAATATTTGAAGCAAGGGAGAAAGGTGTATCACACACAGTTAACATGATCACATTGAGTCTAGGACAACTAATGGTGGGGAAGGATCAAGTCAACCTACTCAAAATTCAATGGTTTATGATTAACAAGCTTAAGTATCTCACTTATTCTATCATGTTGATTTCTGTCCTATCACTATTAAGTTATCATTTTTGTTGGACAATAATGTATGTCACTGATTTTGTGTTACATGACACCATAAAGACAAGCTTAAGACGTTTGGTTTTGGTTCTCTTGTTGTGGAACTGATCGTGGCTAAGTAAAACCATAATTGTGTGTCTTTGGTATGTTCCATGGATTAGTGTTTCGGGTTGTCTATGTTGTCAAATACTATGAATGTTTTTCGGGCTATCTATGATCTATCTAGACCAACTGTCAAAACATTATGTTTGTTTTTGAAATAGAGACTTTTTAGGTGTGTTAAAAACTAGTACACTAAAATCACAAAACATAAATTCAAAATCTAATCAGGTCCCATTAGAAACATAAATTTTAATTTTTAATCGGTGGAGAAAAAACAAGCCTCGATGAAGAAGAAAAACAAATCGACACCTTTTTATTCATTTTTTAGGTTCTGGTTTATTTAAACAATACTCCCTCCGTTCCTTAAAGATTGATTTTCTAGAGTTTTCACACATATTAAGAAAACACATTAATGTTTGACTAAAAGTGCATTGGTTTTTGTATTAAACAATTTTCCATAAGTTTGACCCAATGACAATCCAATAAAACCAATTAATATGTCTTGAAATCTACAATTTATCATTATTATTGCATAGAAAATATAAAAAATCAATCTTTAGAAAACAAAAAAAATTTCTAGAACATCAATCTTTATAGAACGGAGGGAGTATTAAATTTTAAGTAATTGATTAATCAGCTAATGAGTCAGCAGCTGGTTAAGCACCGTTAACAGATGTATTCACTCTGTTTGCCATTGGGTTGAAAATTCGATTTTTTTTATTAATATGGGTCTGATTAAACACGTTCAATGCGTTTAAGTATTAATGGTAACAGAACCTTTAGGTGCAGGTACGAAAAAGTTTTTTTCCCGAGTGAGTGAGAAAGGAAACATTATGTGTACGATAAATTGTATTTGGTTATTTTACACAACGAAGCTAGAGATTATAAAATTTTGTAGATTTTGTTCTTTACTTATGTTTTGCTATTTTTTTCTTTATGTTTTGCATGTATGTTTTGGCAATTTGTTAACTTTTTAATTTTAAACCAACTATCACTTATTGATAGATTTGTAAAAGTAAAACAAAATAAGTTATCCTTTTTGCCAATAAGTATATCATTCATCATTTATTTGTGATGAGTGATATACTATTTGTTCGTGTTTTTACGCATTAGAAATGCGATTCCGTCATTTTGTTGTCATTCATAACTTTTATTTAATTTTTGGGTTTTGGAGAATTGTTTTAGGAAAATTTGTAAAATTACTCTACACTGAATTTTGTTTTTGTCCAAATACATTTTTGATGTTATTTTTCACTCTTAACTTAAAATACCCTTAAGCCAATCACAATTTAGTTAAAAACAGATTAAATTAAATCATTAAAATAATTGTAGAGACTACTAATTCTCTCTCTCTTACTTGACATCTGATTTTTTCGCCTTGTCAAAGCTTCGTTTCCGCCTGGCTTATTTATTCAACAGGGTAACAGTGCAAGTGGCTGCAACTGTACCTCAGGTTGTACCAGTGGCTGCCTTTGTGCAAGTAAGAACGGTGGTGACTTTTCTTATGATTACAATGGGAATCTAATCAGACAGAGGCCATTGATATTTGAGTGTGGACCGGCATGTCAGTGTCCTCCAAATTGTCGAAACCGTATATATAAACGAGATTGAAGTTTGGCTAAAATTTTATTGAAACTCAAATTAACCTTACCGAACCCAAAAATAAATCGAATTGTCCACAAACTTTATAGTCTAGAAAAAAAAGTGACCATAGAATTTTATTTCTACAAAAAAAGTTACCAATCTGTAAATTTTAAATTGCAGTTTCCTCCATTTTTCTTATATTTTTGATAGAGAAAGAAACAAATAATAAAAAGGAGTATTTATCAAGTTTCAGAAAGTAGCATCATCATTTGTTTGTTGCTCTTTTAAATTCAACTAGAATAGTACCCGCGTTTTACGCGGGGTAAAATTTATTAAATAAATCTTAGTTAAATAATCAATGGTAGTTATTGGTAGATTTAATATACGAAATTTAAAATCAATGTAACATATTTAAATTTACAACATTTTTTTATAAAATATGTTCCACCCGTGAAATAACCGAAACCAACATAACATATTTTTAAAGATACGGTATATGATTCAGAGATACAAAAACGATAGATTGCGTATATAACCAAAAATGTGTAACCTATTTCCGATCTTATAAATTAATTATTATTTTAGTATTTATTTAGTTGTTAGTTCATGTTTTAAAATTGTTTGGTAATATGCATTATAATAGCCAAATTAATATTGTGTGTTAAGATATTATTTATATAGTGAGATTTTATATATATTAATTTTAATAATATTAGTTACGTTACTTAGATGAGTAATCTTATTTAATTTTGTTTGAATATAGAGGTATTTGGAGTGTTTGAATATGAATATAGTAGTAGTTAATAATAATTATAATTTGTTTTGGGTATAGACATTAAGTTATTTTGGAGTGTTTGGATATGAATATAGTAGGAGTTAGTAATTTAATTAATTAGATCAAAAAGGTTAGAAAAAATGAGAGCTTGACACATAAGCTCAAAATGTTTCTCCTTTAATATATAGAAAGAAGATGAAGATAGTTACCAAAAAAAAAAACACACAATGAAGATATTCATTAACCCAGGGCTTTAGCTATTTGTAGTTTCTGTTTGTCTTACAATTGCTAATGAATATCTACAATTAAAAAATTATAGGTTTCAGTATCTTCTGTTTATAACAATTCATGAGACAGACAAAACAACCCATAAAAGAAATTGGAAATTGTTGTTGTGTTGGAAGTTGGTAACTCCTAAAATTAACCAAAACAAAAGTGACGTATTCCTCAATAATAGCAAAACACTAACTACCACCACAATTTATCTTTCTCTCTCTCTCTCTCTCTCTCCCACCTTTCTTTCTAAACGTAGCCTCCCTAACAAAGAAAACACACACACACACAAAAAACGGTTAAGTGTCTTTAATTCTTCCTAACTACTTTTTTCAAAGATAAACATGAACACAAACCGTAACAACAAATCGTGAGTTTTTGATACCCCAAACTTCTCTGATCAAAAAGAAGAAAACAAAATAAAAACCCATTTAAAAAAAACCCGAAAAAGCCTTAACAATGACATCCAAAATGATGATGATGCTATAGGCAAAGGTGGTAAAGAAAGGAGAAGGAAGAAGAGGCAAAAAGGGCATGGAAGACGGTCGAAGAGGATCATATTCAACACCACAATCTCGTAAGATCATGGTGATCGCTGATCCGACACGTGAATCCGCAGCTGCACTTCAATACGCTCTTTCACATGCAGTGCTTGAGCAAGACGAACTCATCCTTGTCCATGTTGAAAACAATAGTGCTTCGTGGAAAAACGCATTCTCAAGTTTCTTGAGATTACCAAGCTCCATTTCCTCCTCCTCCTCTAGCAGCGGCTCCTCTCCGGCCGCTGCAAACGCAAATGCAAACGCAACCGCAACCGCTGCTTCTTTGGCCTCTGAGATTGGCCAAGGAGAAGGGAATTTTCTTGAACAGATGAAACGGATATGCGAAATCGCGCAACCAAAAGTGCGTGTGCACACCGAATGCATAACCATGGATAGTGTCAAAGCTACGGCTATTCTTCATCATGGAGACAAACTTAAAATCGATGTTATCATCATAGGCCAACGCAGGACAATCTCGTCCTCCCTTTTAGGGTATGTAGCTCTCTCTCTCTCTCTATGGCTAGGACCGGCCACACAAAAAAATATTATTATGCTTCCATCCATATTTATTATACAAAATCTTAAAAAACACAACTTAAAATATATTCAAACTATGTTATACGCCCTCTGTTTTATACCATAAGATATATTTTTAAAAATATTTGTTTCAAAATATAAGATGTTTTTACATTTCTATACAATTTTTAATTTTATTATTAGATATTGTATGAGCGATAGTATTATGCAGTTTCTTTTATAATTTTTTTATTTTATGTATTAAATAATACTTTTAAAGTATTTATTATCCTGCACGTTTTTATGCCAACATCTTATATTTTGAAACTGATACATTTTGTAAACAACAATTCATTAGTAAAGTGGCCCCAAAGATATAACTATTACCTGAAATAAAAATTCCTCAATAAATGAAAGATGGTGGCCTAAAGTCTTTGTTTAGCTTAGCTTAGAGCCTTAGATGTTGTCTTTAAAAAGAGTCATATGAAATATCTGTGAAAGCTATGTAGAACATAAAATGATATGAGGATGGTTTGATTTAACAGAACGAGGAGGCCTGGAGGGTCTCTAAGAGGATCAAAAGGAGTAGACACAGCGGAATATCTAATCGAGAACAGCAAATGCACTTGTGTTGGCGTACAAAAGAAAGGTCAAAATGGAGGCTATGTTCTAAACACCAAGACACATAAGAATTTCTGGCTCTTGGCATAATCATGCATTGCTCCTAGTCAGTTTTACATGATTTGAGGTAGCTAAAAGAAAATGATGTGACAAAATTAAGAAGAAATATAAAGGTTACCACCATTCATCTTCACACTTGTTTCTTTCATGATTTTTAAATTCTGGCAATGAAGGTTTTATTTTATGTTGTTTTCCCCCTTTGAAAATGTGGGTAAAGCTGTAGATATCTTACTATGATCAACTGACACCAATGCAAATAAACGGATGTACGAATCTAGAGAGAATGCCTCCAATTTGAAAAATATGAGAGAAGAATATATTCATCATTGTTTTATAGAGTAATGGGAACTTTTGATTAGTTTCAGCCACTATCAAAAACCATATAGGATCTGTAATGTACACAAGAAAAGAAACATGCCACTACTTTAAAGTTGACCGTATTTCATTGAGTTGCTTGGAAAGCATACCAAATTCCTATAGATTTTGTTTTCCTAGCTTGTGATCATGCAAATCTACTCTATGAAAAATATATTTCAAACCCTAAACCTCAATTGTTTAATAACACTAAAATTCTTATATTTCAAACTTTATACCTATATGGCCATATACTTATACCCTAAACCTCAACTGTTAATAACACTAAAATTCTTATATTTCAGACTTTATCCCCTATATTCTTATACCCTAAACCTCAATTGTTAATAACACTAAAAAATTATAATTTCAAACCCTATACCCTAAACCCAAAATCTTATACCCTAAATTTTAATTGAAGGAACATGACTTTTACTTTTTAGCGTGTAAATCTAAACCTTAGTTATTATTTTGTTTTGGTAATGTTTTTATCGATTTTGAATAGCATTAACATATATAGACTGATAAGACCAAAAATACTATGGTTTAATCATTGAATTATCATAATGTTGCTTTCAGATGTCTCATATATATGCTTTAATACAAGTGTTCTTCATTGTTGTGTAAACACAACTTTCAAATGCATAATCTCCTTGTGGGAAAGGGTTGAAGATTGATATACATGATCCATCTCTAGTTGTCTTCAATCAATTGTTCCATTAGTTAAACGAGTTGAGATTTTCCGACCATGCATGAATCGTTGGATGGAACAATCCCTGAAGGTCAAGTGGTTGGTTCCCTACCAATCTTTGTTCAGCTATTCTCTAACACATACACAAACACCGGGTGTCGAGAACCCTCAACTTCTCTGTCACTTGGATTTTTATGACTGGCGGCTGCTTCTCAGAGACTTGGGTCTTTACCGCTCCATTACTAGCTTCCTTGATCAAGAGAAATGAAAGAATGGTTCAGCAGAAAGAATAACTCTTGGCAACTCTAAGAAATTACGCCATTTCAGAAGATTCATGTTCCCTAAAAATTGAAACAAGATAATATAGTATTTTCTCCTTCATCAATTGTGTTTAAGACTCCTACGACACTAATTCAGAACAAATCTCACTAGCAACATAAACATCATCTCAAAGACAGAGCTAAGAAGATAAAAGATAGCCAATTAACAACCTTGTGAGCCCAAAACAAACAATGAAGTCCACATTAGGTAACAAGGAGGCTGCATACCAGAGCATAGGCTATTAAGTATTAGGTTTCGAATTATGTTTAAATTTCATGAATAAAAAGTTAGATTGTAACATTCCACCAATTGTTCGATTAAATGTGTTACATTGTTTCTTCTTGAGTTTATGATGGTTTTCATATATGTTACTTGATACGTTTTGTAGTGGGGAAGTAGAAGAGGAAGTATCTTTTGGGTGTTATTATGGTGGAAAGTTTGACATGGTTGGTGGGAAACTTCTTTACATAGGTGGTGGCTATCGATATGTCAATGCTCGACCATGTGAATTGTTTGGCCAGCTCATGAATCAACTTCCGATCAGTTTGTATGGGCAGAGAGTATGGTATAAGGTTCATTTTGATGAGGTAGAGGATCGAAGATTATTGACAAATGGTTCGGAGAACTTTAATAGGATGTGTCGATCGGCGATATGGACCAAGACAATAGATATATATATATATATATGGAGCCTAATACAACGACTGAGGATACAGAGAGAGAGGGGACTGTGAGGGAGGAGACTGTGAGGAAGGAGCCTGTGAGAGAGGAGCCTCAAAGGAATGTTCATGATGGAGATGAGAGAGAGGGGAAGCAGAGAGAGGATTTCATCAGAGAATACAGAGGTCTATGAGAGTGAAGAGTATCAGTTTCCTGAAGAAGCAAGAGTTGAAAGAAATGTCAAGAATTTTGTTGATGAAGAGATTGATGAGTATGGTACACCTCTGTGTTCAGATGATGATGATGAAGTTGAAGTTGATAGACTTAAGACTTTTACATACAAGAAAGGTAGTGGTGAGTTGAAGTTGAGACAAACTTTTCATAGTATAGAGGCTTTTAAGAAGGTTATGATGGATTATGTCTTAACGAATGGTTGGAATGTTCAATATTGCCGTTGGGACACGGATAAATATGAGCTTAAATGTGCTAGTGTAGCTGAGAAAGGAGAGGAAGCGTGTCTCTGGAAGGTTTACTGTTCTTATGAACCAGCATTGCAGAAGTATATGATTAAAACGTACGTCAAGGATCACACTTGCAGCAAGACAAGACGTTCAAAGCTACTAACTCAAGAGACTATTGCTAGGTTGTTTGTGCATGATATAAGAGACAGTCCCAGAAAAATGCCAAAAGACATTTAAGCATAAATTCAGAACCGTTGGGAGTTGACTACTACTATAGATCAATGCAAAAATGCAAAGACAAGAGCACTAGAGATTATCCAAGAGGAACACGATTTACATTTCTCTAAGCTCAGAAACTACATGCTTCAGTTATTGGAGTAAGTGCCTCTTGTTTTGCATTTGTGTTTCATATTAGATGCAATGCCTTTGTTTTTTCATATTACATATAACTTATTTGCGTTTGTGTTTTGTGTTTCATAGGTCAAATGATGGATCGACTGTGGAACTCGATACATACAAGGGAGATGATGGGACTGGTATTTTTTTCCAGATTTTATGTATGTTTTGCAGCATTGAAGAAGACATGGTGCAGTCATTGTCGACCTATTTTTGTCTTGATGGTTGCTTTTTGAAGTACAACACAAAAGGTCAGTTGTTAGCAGTGGTTGGAAGAGATGCAAACAATCAAATGTTCCCCATTGCTTGGGCTGTTGTCGATGTAGAGGATGAACCAAATTGGAAATGGTTCATTGAGAAGCTGAAGAATGACTTAAATCTTCATGATAGTGATGGCTTTACTGTTATATCAGATAGGCAGAAGGTAAGGGCTTTACTACATAGTTGTCTTTCTCCCTTATGTCTAGAAGAGGGTTGCTGATTTTTGTGAATTATTTGTAGGGGTTAGGTAATGTTGTAGCAAGTCTGTTACCAAGGGTTGAGCATAGGATGTGTGCAAGACACATTTATGCAAACCTAAAGAAGAAGTATCCAAACAGAGCTGAAATGAAGGGCTTGTCCTGGAAGGTTGCAAAGAGCTACAACTTGCCACAGTACAACAAGAGTTTGGACAATGTAAAGGCATATGGCATGGATGTCTACAACTCGATGATGATGAAGAACCCAAAAAACTGCAGCCTTGCTCATTTTGAAACAACATCTACTTGTGATGATGTAAGCAACAATATCTCTGAGGCTTTTAATCATGCCATTGACTCTGCAAGATTGATGCCATTGACTCTGCAAGATTGATGCCACTGGTAGAAATGTTAGAGACAATCCAGAGAAGAGGAATGCTACGTATAGCAGCAAGAAAAGTAAAAGCAATGATGCATAGAGGAAAATTCAGTATTAAAGCAATGGAGAAACTGGATGAGGAGAAGAAGAAGAAGATCAGTAACTCTAGTATATATCCTTATGGTCTTGATAACTTTGAGGTGAAGGTGAAAAATATTGGTTACAAAGTGAAGATGGGTGAGCGTACTTGCACTTGCAGGAAGTGGCAAATGTCAGGATTGCCTTGTTGTCATGCTTTGAAGGTGATTTTAGTGAAGAAGCGGAAGCAAGAAGATTACATGGATGATTATTACCTTACTTATAGGTGGAGGCAGCAGTATGATGCACCAATTGAGGGCATGAACGGTTCAACCTTTTGGGAAGATGTTGATGAGGCAGAGATTGTGCTGCCACCACCAGTAGAAAAGGAAAATGAAAGAGGAAGAAAAAGAATTCCGAAGAGTATCAAAGGGAGGAATGAGTCTCCATGTAAGAAGAAAGCAAAGGTTGTAAATGATTCTCCAACTAAAATGTCAAGGGAAAGAAGAATTGTTCATTGTGGAAGATGTGGAAACGAGGGACATAACACAAGAAAGTGCCAGAATATGGTACGTACAATGCATCGACCACCAAAAAAGAAGAAAGTGATACAAGACTCGCAACAGTTTGGTGAGGGTTCAAGTCAACCAATATCAAGCCAAGTGATTGACTAAAAGAAAGTTTATGTTTTCTGTTTTTGTTATCGGTTTTTCTTTAGTTTGAAATGTATTTTGGATGATATGAGTGATTAAGAGAACGTAAAACCTTTGAATTTGGTTTGGATGTTTTATTAGCCTTTGAATTTGTTTTGGATGCTTTATTAATCTTTGAATCATTTTCTTGATCACTTTGCTCTGTTTTTTGAATGTTACTTTGATCATTGTTCGTAATATCTCTGGATTAAATGCTAATTTGATCAATTTAGAAAACACACAAATAATTGAAACCATGTTTTACGTGAATCAATATCACAAACACAATCATGTTTTAGAAAGAACAACAAACACAATCAAACACAATCATGTTTTACAAAGAACAACAAACATAATCATGTTTTAACCCAACCAAACCACATACATTGCCTCTACATTACAAAATTCTAGAAAAGAACCATAACCACAACACAGACCACCATGTTCTTCAAACCTCTTAATTCCATTTTGCAATCTTGAATTTCCTTCTCTAAACTTCGTAGATTCTTCTCAAAACCATTTACCACAACTTCACAAGTTCTCGTCTCCATAGTAAGAGTTTCCATCTCTGATTCACAAACTTGTAAACTCTTCTCTAAGGTCAATGAAGATTTGTCCAATTCATCAAACTTGAGTTTCATATCCTCAATTTCTTCAACAACAGACTCATCAGTCCATTTGAACAAATGTGACCGATTTTTCTGCATCATTCAAAGAGCAATGGTAACATATGAACAATGGTAACACATGAACAACTTTCGATATGAATAAAATGGTAACACCGTTTACTTTCTATAATTCAACAATCGTTCCATTGACAAATTTTGATACGAATACAATGTCCATACAAAATATCATGAGGCAAAATAAACAACAATTACCTCATCTCCATATGGACAAGCATGGAATAGCCTCCCTGGGTTGCTCGTCGTTCGTGATGTGGGCATCTCACGCGTTCTCCGCATCTACAGTGGCTTGGAATCCCTCTTACTCTGTCACCCATTCTTGTATATTCGGGTTACCTCTCTAACTCTACTTCACCGTCTTCTTCCCCGATGAGCTAGAACCCTAATTTTAATTTTTCCCCCAATTGAACAAAACGACGCCGTTTTGGGGAGATATAACTTAAAAACAGAACAAGTTTAATCCTCTAATTTAAACCCAAAACAAATCCATTTTCCACATGTCAAGCACGTAAGTTTTCGTTAACGGAATAATCAATTTGTTTACGGTTTAATAACATCGTTTATGGTTTTGTGGGAATTGGCCGAATTTGAAAACAACATGAGGTAAATTCAAATGTGTGGTTAGTTGATGTGGTTTTTGGCTCTATTCAATAGTTCAAGTATGAATTTGCTGGCGTTGTATAGTTTATGGGGGAATCGGCCGTTTTCCCACTCATATCACCGATCAAAGATATAGTAAGGTAGAGAAAGTATCATCTTACATAGCCATTGAACTACTGAGTAGTTGCCTCAACTTTAGAAACTGATGACATAATCACGAATCTGAAACCTCTGCTTCTTACCGAGCAGCTGCCACAACAAAACTCTCAAGGAAACAACAAGCGAAACATCATCGCTATACAAGAGGAATAAACTAAGAAAGAGCAAAGAGAAGACAGTACATTGAGACCTAAGGTTGAATTGAATCCCAAATTCAAGTTCATCAAAACCAAGCCTTGAACTGAATCACCCAATTTGTATAATTGGAGATCTAAACAAATCAAATCGTGTAACCCTAAACAAGTCTCGAAGCAAGGGGAATTTTTTAAGTGTTTATCGTTCAAGTGAAAAAAAATTAAGTGTTTAGCGTTCAAGTGAAATTTTTAGCTCTAAATGTTGGCGGAATAAGCGATTTTATGTTTCCGCTTACTGAATTTTTATCTTAGCATTGTTTTATTGCTATTATATTGGGGAAAAAATCACAAATTTATCTTTCATAACACTTACGAAAACTGTGCTATCGTAATGTACTATCAATGAAACTTTTTTTGTAGTGAAATAACGGCTTGTGATCTTTCGTAGGTACACTCAACTTTTTAATTACCCCAATAGATTAGTCTAGGAATGTAAGCATAAGTATTAGTGCAGCCTCCATAAACCTTTCATTAAACACTTCATCTCAAGAAATATTCGCAGTACGAAATGATAAATCAAAAGTCATGAGCGTGTTAATACTTTTTTCAACGTCATGTACCGAACAAACACTAAATGAAGATGTCATGAGAAAAAAGTTATTTCTTTGTTTTCTCTAGTCAAGGAGACGGAGAGAAATCAACCATTTTATTTTACCTAGTTTAATGTTAGCCTCACCGATGCCATGACAACTTCTACAAACAGCCAAAACCCTTAGAACATGTTTATAGGTGACACTTGATAAGTGTTAAAAGTTATATTATGTTAATCAATTAAATTTAACTTTATTATTTATTTAAATAAAAAATAATATCAACCAATTAAACAGTGACAAATGGCAGAAATTGTCATTAAAACTGGAAAACAAAAATCATCTGATAGAAGCTTTAGCAAAGTGTCTCCTGCTCTATCTTCTTCTCTCTCATGCTTCTTCATTTCTTTTTATTATTTAATTAAGTATGACATTCATCATATGTCACCGATAATCATGCCCTTAGATTCGTAGAAAGGAACAATGAATTATTGTTCTTTACGTGTCGCTTCTACTAAAAAAATAATAGCACAAGTAATACTCCGAAAATCTTGTGAACAAGATATATGGAAATCTATTGTATATTTTCCTTATAGATATGTGGTACCATGCACTACTCGAATTAGAGTTATGTTTCATATACGATTAAATCTGGATATTGGCTACGCAATCAAGAAGACATGTACACACAGGCTTGGACAGGCTGATACACCAATAATCGTGTTTAGAAGACAAGTTACAGTGTAGATTATACCGAAACTCAAAGATTTTCTCCGGCATGCATTATCAAGATCCCTTGTGTGGAATAGTTGTGGACCATTTGAATTATCATATATACAGAGAATCAAAGATCCTATTATTAACATGTGGGTGTCATCTAATAAGCCTTCCGGAAAACGTAAGGTACACCTAGTTGATGAAACAAACACTACTTCCTCAATATTTGTATGATTACTATTGAGAATTTGGAAATATCAAAATTAACAGAATAATAAGAGAAGAAAATATGGAGAAAGCTTTGAAAGACGCGAGTAATTGGCAGTCATCACTTATCTAAGTAATACAAAATAGGGAAATTCGGTTCCCGAGACAATGTCCAAATGTAAACACACATAGCTTACACTGAGCACCCCCATGGGAATCTCTCATATAGTCAAGGTAATAAAAAAGAAAAAAAAAAGACATGCTTTATTTAATAATTTCGTATGTGAGAAATGATTTTACACCGTTGGAAAAACTTAGATGCTTTATGTTTTTACAAGATTGATTCACTATTTATATAATAAATTATTATTTCTATAATAATTAATTTTTAAGAAAACAATTAAAATACTATATGTGAGAGAGACTTAATCCATGTGTTCACCCTTTTTAAGATTCTCATTTAATTATTTGTAAATAATTAAATCAATTATTTAAATTTTAAATTACTTAAATCACATTCAACCAATTAAATCAAGACAATTGGCAATGAGCTGAGTCTCCTAAAAACCATAAAAAACGGTTCTTGTAGTAAATATTCTAGATACTTTGCTTTTTCTCTTTCATTCTTTTATACGTATTTATTATTTGTTTATTATTAGAAACTCATGCAGAGCTTGTCGATGGAGATGCTCTAAGGAGGTTCTCCCCGTTAATGATACTCTTAAGACTTGACTAGTATGCCAGCCAAATAATAGAATAGCAGAAAGAACTAAATTGGGTAAAATTTATGTGGAATATTTATAAAACGTCTTTTCGAAAAACTAGTTTTAGTGAATTAATGTTGCTTTTTTAGTTAGTATATTTTATACATGCTTGTAATATACAGAGGAATCACTTTTCAAAACATAAAAGCTTAATGAGTATACTAGCACCAAATTAACGGGATCATGTTTATAAAATGTGAAAACGCAAAAAAAAAAAAAAAACTGTACACTATCGATCGCTTTACTGCATTTGATTCTGAATATTGTAAAATCAGTTTTTTACAGCTTAAGCACCATTATTGGTGAGTTGGTAAGAGTATCATTAGGATTATTTTAGTACTAATTGTGTTAATTGAGACTGAATCGGATACTAGTAATTTTTAAGTGTTTATTGGTGATACTTATCATAAGAATTAAAAACTAATTTATATTGGAAATTTTTTTTTTGAAAAATTAAAATTAAAGAATAATCAAATTAGTATGGATAAATATAAAATATTTTATAAAAACACAAACACAAATATATTATGGTTCATAACCTCGCAAGGTGAATTACAAATCGTAAAAACAAAGTAAAACATAAAATCGCATATAGTAAAATACAAAAAGGTAAAAATAGAACCATTTTAAAAAGATGATGATGAAACTTCTTAACTCGGTTTATTGTCCAGCTCTGCTAAACTTTTGCCAAATATGTTCGACCAAATCAGCTTTCAATTGTAGATGCATTTTTTTCTCACGAACCCGAGCTCGATTCGCCAGCATATTATTCGCAATTGTGGATGTTGTTCTAGCAAACGCGTAGTTGACTTGTGAAGTCGAGCTTCCTTCTTCTTGTCTGAATTCTAGCGGATTTGTTTCAGTGTCGTGGTCACGTTCGTCTTTTACTATCATATTGTGCAATATGATACATGCTTTCATTATCTTTCCTATTTTGACATTATCCCAACTAAGAGCTGGGTTTTTGATAATTGCAAATCGAGCTTGCAACACTCCAAAACCACGCTCGACATCTTTTCTGACACCTTCTTGTTGAGTAGCAAACAATGAAGCTTTTAGACCTTGGGGCTGAGAAATCGATTGGATGAAAGTTGCCCGTTTCGGATAGATACCATCTGTGAGATAGTACGCCATATTGTATTGGCGACCATTAACAGTGTAGTTGACCTCTCGAGCTCGACCTTCTAATATATCATTAAACACTGGTGAGCGGTCAAGAACATTGATATCGTTAAGAGTACCTGGATGTCCAAAAAATGCGTGTCAAATCCAAAGATCTTGTGAAGCCACTGCTTCTAGCACGACTGTGGGTTTTCCATGTCCTCGTGAATATTATCCTTTCCATGCCGTCGGACAATTATTCAACTGCCAATGCATACAATCAATGGTTCCCACCATCCCGGGAAATCCCCGAGTCTCTCCATTTTCCAGCAATCGTTGGAGATCCTCAACTGTTGGCCTTCTCATGTACTCATCTTCGAATAAAGTTATAACTCCATCCACAACATAATCTAAGCATTTGCCGGCAGTTGTTTCACCGATTCGTAGGTATTCATCCATCGCATCAGCTGATAGACCATATGCTAATCTTCGAATCGCGGCTATACATTTTTGTAGCGCAGAATGACCAGGCCTTCCGGTAGCATCTACTCTTTGTACAAAGTATGACACCTCATTGGAGAATCTATCAACAATACGCAAGAATAATGGCTTGTTCATTCTAAAACGTCGTCGGAATTTATCAGCGGGATAAACTGGATGGTCACTAAAATAATCATTCCATAATTGAACATGGCCATCCTCGCGTCTTCTGTCGATAGTTATTCGTCTTTTTCTTTCTTTTTTCCCCTTTTCTTGTTGAATGACTTATTGTACACATTCTTCATATCCTTGATCAAAAACTTGATCGAAAGCTTCATCCGACTCAATGTTGACTCAATGTTGCGGAAGACTATAGCTTTCTTCTACATTTTTTTAAGTTCCTTAAGCTAACTAAAACAACAAAAAGCTTCGATTTCAAATCCAACAACACAAAACCCTATAAACAGAAAATTGAATTTTCATTTCCTTTTTGCACAAAATTGCTTGATTTAACCGGAAACTAGCTAGATTCGATTGATAGTAGAGGAGAGAAATTAGCAGAGGAGAAATTATAGAGTTGCAGTATAGAGTATAGAGTAAAGATGAAACACTAGATCAAAACGAAAACATCAATTATTTTGCAAAATAGGAATCGAGAGATGGAGACTTATTTGTTATTAGAGTTTCAAGAGAAGAGGGATCGACAGATGTACACTTGTGAGGAGGAGACATATCAAAGCTTCATCGATTACTCTAAAGAGAGATGAATCGACATCCAAGGTTCAGTTCGCCACATACCGTCTCAGATTCGAGAAATCGTATAGAAGAGATTATTGAAGAGGATCGAAGATGAAACAAGATTCGATTCGATTCGATTATTGAAGAGGTTCGATTCGAGAAATCGTATATGAAACAAGCTAATCGAAGATGAAACAAGATTATTGAAGAGGATCGAAGAGAAGAAAACGATTCTTCGTCGAGAGAGAAACAACATGTTTCGAGAGGCGAAAAACGCGAAATGAAAAAAAAAATTCTTTACTCCAAATCTAATTTCTCGACCAATCAAGTGTCGACACATAGCCCCTCTTCCTGTTCAACTCGTATCAAAACACTGATACAAAATGGGCTTGAAAGAAACCCAACTATTATTCTTTATTCCATCCAGCCTATTGATACTCACAAAGTATTAGCAGTAATGATGTTCTTATGGTTTAGTCGCCTGATCTTGCTTGTACTTAATACTATAATATTAATTTGAGGGAAAAGAAAACGTGAGTTTTTACATAATAGTGCAAAAGGCAGACAAGTTTCCGACAGCAAGTGCAACTTCCATTGCTCTCAATGCATTCCACCATCCCATCTGCAAAATTAACCTTTTTTTAAACCGAATTGTAACAAACCAAACGGAAAATTTTGGAGTACTACTCGGATATGTTAGTATATGTGATATTTCTTAAGTATAAAGTACTTGAAAACAAACCACAAATACGAATGCCCGTTTTTACATTGAAAACAAAAATCAAATAAAGTTAAACAAACAAAAAAAGGTCAGGAAGTTTTACCCTGGCAGGGTTTTGTTGAGCCAGGTTGTGATCACCAGGCGGCTGCTGCATCAGTTTATAGTAGAATCATATCATTGCTTGCTTTTTCTTGTATGAACCAATCCATACATATATGATATATCGTATATGTAGTTTACGTATGCGATTTAGAATCTTTTTTCCATGTTCTAATAGAGCGTTCACTATGCGAAAACGTATAATACGGAAACATCTATCTATTATTATTTTGCTTCTTATTATCTACTATTTTAGGACCCGCATAATATGCGGGTATTATATATTAAAATTGATAATCTATTTAGTTATGACTCATATAATTATATTATAAATTAAAACCCGTAAGTCTAAATTGAAATCCGTATAATTATCAGATAACTTTTTTTCAATTCCATAAATAATATTTTCATATTGTATCATTTTACTTCCAACTTATAATTCGCTTGATTAAGAGAATAAAATAAATTAATGTCATATTAAAATTGGGAACGGTCTTCATGTATTATATAAAATTATAGATTTTGGTTTGCTAATTGAAAATATGATATTATACCTTTTTATTTGAGTAACAATATTTTGTTATTTGAACATAATGACAATTATATCATTTTTTAAGCTTAATTGTTTTTTTTCTTATATTGTCTAATTTTTTTAATTGGTATAAAACCTATTTTGCTTAGTTTATTCGACCATGATGACAACTATACTTTTTTTGGTCGACACTAATCTTTTTTTTCCAATTGCATTGACTATCTTTTATCTACTTGTTATGCAGTTTTTTGCCTTATTTTTGTTATGACTACTTTTTTCATTGATTCCGTTTTTCGACATTTTTTCCCCTTTCTTATTGACAATTTCTTTTGATTTGCTATTAGTTTTTAAATTAGACTACAATTTGATTTAAAAAAGTAAATAATATAGATTATGATTTTTTTATTGACACATGTCACAATTTAAACTAACAATGACACATGTCGTAATCTTGTGAGTTATAGTTTGGTGCGCATACAAATTTATATTATAAGATTTCATACAATTTTCTTTTTAAAAACATTGAAAGTATCTATATTGAAATATTCTATAATAATGATGAAAGTAAGTGTAAAGATTTTTGCATTCGTTGAAACACCTTTCAAAAAATAGTTTATAGAAAACCTTTGAATTTTTTTTGAAAAGCTTAATATAATTTATTTATTTTGCGAATCAAAAATAAGGTAATGTGCCTTTTTGTTGAAGTATTAACTTTTTTTAGATTTAACACTTTTTCTATTTTAATAATTTACATTTTGGCATATATAATTTTTGGTTTGGCTTTAAGAAATATGTTAATTAAACACTAAAAAATATGTTAACGTGCATTTTTTGTTGTTTAACTTAATGGTATTTATATATATATATATATTAATTTACATTAGACTTTGATTTGCCTTTTAGAAAGATGTTAATGAAAGTAAGAAAATATGTTAATGTGTCTTTATTTTATTGGTTTAACATAATTGTAATATTTTGACACATGTCATCATCTCGATCGATATTAGACACATGACATCATCTCGTGAGTTACAATTTTGAAGAACTCTCCTTTATATAATAAGATTTCATTAAGACCTTAGCATTCGCACTATGCTGCACGTCCTAGTTTTCTAATCTCATATTTCAGTGTATATATCTTAGACTACAATAATCATTGATATAAAATGTTGACTTTTAACAAAGAGTAAGAAGACAACGTACCAGAGGATGATGGATACGCTTAGATCGTAATAAAACATAACTATCCAAGAAGAGACGATGTGGATGACTATAGGTCCGGCGCATATAACACTTGACGCAGAGATCAAACGTGTCGCCGCCACATGGCGAATCAAAGCACGTGACACACGTGAAGTATAAACCATTGAGAGGCCTGCGGCACGTGCGGCAGCTAATGGTCCGGGTCCGAGCCACGTAGTAAAGCGTCAAGACCTCTATTGGGAGATCGAGAGGTCTAGATCGACTGATATTAAACGGTGAAGATGATCAAGCAAGATTATGGAAATATTGCAGAAGATTGCAATATCGAAGATTAGGAAAGTTAGTATTTATGTTTAAGTTATATTTCCTATTTTATATATGTAAAGAACTTGGTGAACAAGTTATAATCTTTGTATAAATAAGTCTCTTGGCTAATGAATAAACTGAGAGAAACCATTCCACTACTAAGGTTTCCTCCAAATCTATCATGGTATCAGAGCCTAGATCCAATTCCTATGAGTTTTAAGTTTTTTTATCTTTCGTTTTGAAAAAAAAAAAAAAAAAAAAATCTAAAATTTCTACTTTTCTTTCTTCTCTTTTTCTTCTCTTTTTCTTCGTTTTCTTTTCATTGATCTCTTTTTAGTTTATCCTGTCTTCTTATTTATAATTTATTCAAGGTTTTGTTTGGTTTTCAAAAAAAAAAAAAAAAAAAAATTCCAACGATTGTCTCATACTACAAAGAAGGCAACGTTCAATGATGGATGATTTGATGTGGATTATGAGCATGGACTATTGATGGGTTCGTTGAAATTCACCTATTTAATCTATTCTTTCAGATTTTCATGTGGTTATCTATCAACTACAAATACGATGATTGCCATGAAAATATTGTTACTGATATGATGATGAGACGAAGGAGATACACAACTACTACAGTATTCTCCACCGAATCGATGACCATTTGGCCGGGTATAAACGCCACGAAGACTCTACGACCGAGTATAAACGTCGATGGCCCAACGGCTGGGTGTTATAGCCGCTTGACCCTACGATCGGGTATAAACGTCGATGGTGACTCGACGGCCGAGTATAATGCCGATATTTTGAAGACATGTCCAATCTCACCCGTGTAACCACGTATGAGCTTGCCGGGGGGGGGTATTGGGAGATCGAGAGGTCTAGATCGACTGAGATTAAACGGTGAAGATGATCAAGCAAGATTATGGAAATATTCCAGAAGATTGCAATATCGAAGATTAGGAAAGTTAGTATTTATGTTTAAGTTATATTTCCTATTTTATATATGTAAAGAACTTGGTGAACAAGTTATAGTCTTTGTATAAATAAGTCTTTTGGCTAATGAATAAACTGAGAGAAACCATTCCACTACTAAGGTTTCCTCCAAATCTATCATGGTATCAGAGCCTAGATCCAATTCCTATGAGTTTTAAGTTTTTTTATCTTTCGTTTTGAAAAAAATAAAAAAATAAAAAATCTAAAATTTCTACTTTTTTTCTTCTCTTTTTCTTCGTTTTCTTTTCATTGATCTCTTTTTAGTTTATCCTGTCTTCTTATTTATAATTTATTCAAGGTTTTGTTTGGTTTTCAAAAAAAAAAAAAAAAAAAAAATTCCAACGATTGTCTCATACTACAAAGAAGGCAACGTTCAATGATGGATGATTTGATGTGGATTATGAGCATGGACTATTGATGGGTTCGTTGAAATTCACCTATTTAATCTATTCTTTCAGATTTTCATGTGGTTATCTATCAACTACAAATACGATGATTGCCATGAAAATATTGTTACTGATATGATGATGAGACGAAGGAGATACACAACTACTACAGTATTCTCCACCGAATCGATGACCATTTGGCCGGGTATAAACGCCACGAAGACTCTACGACCGAGTATAAACGTCGATGGCCCAACGGCTGGGTGTTATAGCCGCTTGACCCTACGATCGGGTATAAACGTCGATGGTGACTCGACGGCCGAGTATAATGCCGATATTTTGAAGACATGTCCAATCTCACCCGTGTAACCACGTATGAGCTTGCCGGGGGGTATTGGGAGATCGAGAGGTCTAGATCGACTGAGATTAAACGGTGAAGATGATCAAGCAAGATTATGGAAATATTCCAGAAGATTGCAATATCGAAGATTAGGAAAGTTAGTATTTATGTTTAAGTTATATTTCCTATTTTATATATGTAAAGAACTTGGTGAACAAGTTATAGTCTTTGTATAAATAAGTCTCTTGGCTAATGAATAAACTGAGAGAAACCATTCCACTACTAAGGTTTCCTCCAAATCTATCATGGTATCAGAGCCTAGATCTAATTCCTATGAGTTTTAAGTTTTTTTATCTTTCGTTTTGAAAAAAAAAAAAAAAAAAAAATCTAAAATTTCTACTTTTTTTCTTCTCTTTTTCTTCTCTTTTTCTTCGTTTTCTTTTCATTGATCTCTTTATAGTTTATCCTGTCTTCTTATTTATAATTTATTCAAGGTTTTGTTTGGTTTTCAAAAAAAAAAAAAAAAAAAAAATTCCAACGATTGTCTCATACTACAAAGAAGGCAACGTTCAATGATGGATGATTTGATGTGGATTATGAGCATGGACTATTGATGGGTTCGTTGAAATTCACCTATTTAATCTATTCTTTCAGATTTTCATGTGGTTATCTATCAACTACAAATACGATGATTGCCATGAAAATATTGTTACTGATATGATGATGAGACGAAGGAGATACACAACTACTACAGTATTCTCCACCGAATCGATGACCATTTGGCCGGGTATAAACGCCACGAAGACTCTACGACCGAGTATAAACGTCGATGGCCCAACGGCTGGGTGTTATAGCCGCTTGACCCTACGATCGGGTATAAACGTCGATGGTGACTCGACGGCCGAGTATAATGCCGATATTTTGAAGACATGTCCAATCTCACCCGTGTAACCACGTATGAGCTTGCCGGGGGGTATTGGGAGATCGAGAGGTCTAGATCGACTGAGATTAAACGGTGAAGATGATCAAGCAAGATTATGGAAATATTCCAGAAGATTGCAATATCGAAGATTAGGAAAGTTAGTATTTATGTTTAAGTTATATTTCCTATTTTATATATGTAAAGAACTTGGTGAACAAGTTATAGTCTTTGTATAAATAAGTCTCTTGGCTAATGAATAAACTGAGAGAAACCATTCCACTACTAAGGTTTCCTCCAAATCTATCATGGTATCATAGCCTAGATCCAATTCCTATGAGTTTTAAGTTTTTTTATCTTTCGTTTTGAAAAAAAAAAAAAAAAAAAAAATCTAAAATTTCTACTTTTTTTCTTCTCTTTTTCTTCTCTTTTTCTTCGTTTTCTTTTCATTGATCTCTTTTTAGTTTATCCTGTCTTCTTATTTATAATTTATTCAAGGTTTTGTTTGGTTTTCAAAAAAAAAAAAAAAAAAAAATTCCAACGATTGTCTCATACTACAAAGAAGGCAACGTTCAATGATGGATGATTTGATGTGGATTATGAGCATGGACTATTGATGGGTTCGTTGAAATTCACCTATTTAATCTATTCTTTCAGATTTTCATGTGGTTATCTATCAACTACAAATACGATGATTGCCATGAAAATATTGTTACTGATATGATGATGAGACGAAGGAGATACACAACTACTACAGTATTCTCCACCGAATCGATGACCATTTGGCCGGGTATAAACGCCACGAAGACTCTACGACCGAGTATAAACGTCGATGGCCCAACGGCTGGGTGTTATAGCCGCTTGACCCTACGATCGGGTATAAACGTCGATGGTGACTCGACGGCCGAGTATAATGCCGATATTTTGAAGACATGTCCAATCTCACCCGTGTAACCACGTATGAGCTTGCCGGGGGGTATTGGGAGATCGAGAGGTCTAGATCGACTGAGATTAAACGGTGAAGATGATCAAGCAAGATTATGGAAATATTCCAGAAGATTGCAATATCGAAGATTAGGAAAGTTAGTATTTATGTTTAAGTTATATTTCCTATTTTATATATGTAAAGAACTTGGTGAACAAGTTATAGTCTTTGTATAAATAAGTCTCTTGGCTAATGAATAAACTGAGAGAAACCATTTCACTACTAAGGTTTCCTCCAAATCTATCAACCTCCCAGAAATCAAGCTGACCGTCTCCGTTTCTGTCTAGCTCGATGAACATCTCGGGATGAACCCAAGCTAAACCCGCGGTTCGACACAAGAAGTTGGTATACTCTTGAAGGCTGACACGACCGTTACCGTCGATGTCCATTGCCCGGAAGAACTGCCACGCCAAATTCTGTTGTTCCATGGAGCCGTTGTTGTAATAAGCAATCGCGACTTCGTGGAGCTCATCCATTGGTGATTGAAGAATTTATGCGAACGATAAGATAGAAGGGAATCACTGGTTCGTAGTATATATATGTCTGTGAAGAGAAGACTTTGTGTAGGTCAAATGTCAATGTGTAGTTGTAGTCTTATAGTTTAATGCGTAAACCACAACTTGCTCCATGTGACATGCAATCAAAGCTTGTAAACATATATATATAGGGTCCGATCGGTAACACAAGAAAATACAAAATTTCTGATGGTACAACTAGCAATGCAAAGATGATAGTATAATTGCAAGCAGTGCGTAATGATTAGAAATGATGGTACAATAAAAAACAGTGATAATATTTTGTGTAATGATACTTTACTGATTGGTTACACAAGAGAGATTACACATATGTAATGCAGGAGTACAAATTTTTTAATACTACCATTCAAAGCCATAATTGTGACCCCAGCTATGCTTTAAAAATTTGTTTTTCATTAAAACTAAAGGGTTTAAGAACATAAAAGTAAAGAGACACAAAATATGTTATAAAATATATAAAAAAGCATAAATTTCACACGTTCGCCCTAGCAGAGAAGCTCTCGGGCCCATAACCAAGGTAGCCACCGGCCGCCGAGCTTCTCCGAGCAAGGATGTGTCTCCGCCATCGTCTTCTGCATGCATGCGTCTCTGTCTGACAACTGTTGCTCTTCTTCTGCCGATTATTCGCCTGTGCTCTGACGAGCATGTCCCCTCACTCCTTTTCTTCCCCATGGCTTTGTTTTGTGCTCGAAACCTAACCTGACAAGGCTAGGCACAAGATTCGTTCATCTCCGAGATGTGGCGAAATTTCCTTTGAAGCTGGTGAACTCTCATTGCCCACCGGCGACGACTCTAGATCCCCTAGCGCCTTCGTCAATCCCTAATTCGTCCTCTGGAACCACCAGACCCTCCAGACCCACCGGACTCACTATTCCTAATCGAGCAAAGCTCTATATCTCACCATCGGCTGCTTCCTTCGCCGAGCGCTCTACGGACCCATCCAAACCTTCCTCTTCCATCAGACTCGATGACTTTGTTCAATGCATCGTCGATTCTGCTCATTGACGGTAAGCTTCACCACCGTCGCTCTATTCCGATACCTCTTGTAGATTTGAGCGGCACCAAATCCAGAGGCATCGATCCTTCTCCCACTGCTTGCTTCCTCCATCTCCGTCACTGTTTCGATCTTACTTGTCCAACCATCGGTTGGAGATATGATGATGATGATGGGCCCTTGTGATTATGAAGTTCTAATGGGCCTCTCCATGCTTTGTGCATTGAAGCCCAGTTTGGATATGGTGCTTTCTGATTTTTCAGGCCCATCCCTAATGGATTTAAAGTACAAATTTGTTAAAGTCTTATTTGCTTTTGAGCGATCAAAGTTTTCTGGATTCTCAAATTATGTAATCTACTCCCGGTGGGGGAGTTTAGTTCCATTTTTTTCCATCTCTCTGAGTATGGTCGTACGTTCTTCACTCTCTAGGAAAGTGGTCGAATCCCCGAGCTTTATGTCGGGAACTTCAAAGTCACATGCCAATGTGACTAAGCTGAGACTCCCCAGCTTTGATGTGAAGTCACTCTTGACGCATCCAATGCATACTTTGGATTCAATGTCCATCTTTCGCGATGATCTATCTACTCCTATGTTTTAATGTTTTTCAATTATGTTGTAATAATTTCGGAGGATGTTTAATTATCTCTTTTTGTACTTTGCTCGGCTAAATGAATGAAATACCCTTGTAAATTGTTGGGGGAAAAAAGTAAAGAGATACAAGACTTTATAATCCGGTTCAATCCATCGTTGTGATAGTTTCTACGTCCGAGGCCAGATCAATCCATGCAATATATTGAAAATTAATGTAGTAAATTATTGTTGCTTTTTTCAGTTCTAGTTTATTTTTTTACATACTTGTAATATATAG
Source organism: Arabis alpina (assembly GCA_900128785.1). Taxonomy (NCBI): domain Eukaryota; kingdom Viridiplantae; phylum Streptophyta; class Magnoliopsida; order Brassicales; family Brassicaceae; genus Arabis; species Arabis alpina. The sequence continues at coordinate 16,517,394 of LT669791.1, forward strand.
ATTAATCACTTTTCAAAACAATACAAGTTTGTTGCGTATCTTAACTAGCACCAAATTAACGGAATCGTGTTTTTAAAATGTGCAAATGCAAAAAAACAGTACACCATCATCGCTTTAATGCATTTGATTCTGAATATTGTAAAATCACCTTTTTATGGCTCTAAGAGCATATTTATCCATAAACTTGTCAAAAGACTCTTTAATCTAATAATTTAAAATTAATTTAGTTTTTAAAGCATTATACATAATTATATTACGGCATTTGGCATCTAAATCTCTACAAATAAGAGAAACGGTTCATCCTTGTAACACCTAAGGCCATGTTTATTTATGAACCAACTAAAAGTTCTTTTAGTTTAAAAAAAAAATAGAATGAAAATTTGGTTCATTCTTGTGTGAAAAAGTTCATTGGAGATACATTTTAGACAAGGTTCATTAGACATTAATATTAAAGTAATGCTTATCCATTTGTTTGAGTGTCATTGATATTTATGCTCTAAGATACGGTTTCATCTTTCTCTCTTTTTTTATTATTTTTAAATCTAATGAATCCCTTATAAACTAACCAATAAATATGCTCTTTAGTCACCTGATCTTTCTTCTACTTATTACTATTATATTTTAGGGTAAGAAAACGTGAGTTTTTACATAATAGTGCAAAACGTAGAAATGCCTAGGGTTCCGACAGCAAGTGCAACTTCCATTGCTCTCAATGCAGTCCGCCATCCCATCTGCAAAAATAACTTTATTTTAAACCGCATTGTAATAAACCAAACGGAAGCCCAACGGAAAAATTATTGGAGTGCTACTCGGATATATGTTATATATTTGAAAACTAACCACAAATATGAATACCCGTTTTTACATTGAAAACAAAAACAAAAACAAAAATCAAATAAAGTTAAACAAACAAAAAGTGGTCTGGAAGTTATTACCCGCTCAGGGTTTTCTTCAGCCAGGTTGTGATCGCCAGGCAGGTTCTGATTATCAGGCGGCTGCTGCATCAGATTAGAGTAGAATCGTATCATTGCTTGACTTTTTTCTTCCCCATGTTCTAAAACAGCGTTGACTATGCGACAGTGTATAATACGGAAACATATATCTATTACTTTGTTTCTTATTATCTGTTCTACTAAGACCTTAGCATTCGCACCATGCACGTCCTACTTTTCTAATCTCATATTTCAGTATATTTATTTATTTTAGACTACAGTAATCATTTCGATAGTGACAATAATTGGGATAAAATGTTAACTTTTCGCAGAGCAGGAAACGCCATTATGTACCTATAGCCGCTCTATTGCAACCGCGGCCTTAAGTCTTAACTTATATGGAAAGGCCTAAACAGGAAAAACAATTAGTAAAAGAGTAAAAACACATCGTACCAGAGGTTGATGGCTACGCTTAGATCGTAATAAAACATAACTATCCAAGAAGAGACAATGTGGATGACTATAGCTCCGACCATTATAACACTTGACGCAGAGATCAAACGTGTCCCCGCCATATGGCGAATCGAAGCACGTGATACACGTGAAGTATAAACCATTGAGAGCCCTATGGCATGTGCGACAGCTAATGGTCCGGGTCCGAGCCACATAGTAAAGCGTCAAGACCTCCCAGAAATCAAGCTGACCGTCTCTGTTTCGGTCTAGCTCAATGAACATTTCAGGGTGAACCCAAGCTAAACCGGCGGATCGACACAAGAAGTCGGTATACTCTTGAAGACTGACACGGCCGTTACCGTCAATGTCCATTGCCTGGAAGAACTGCCACGCAAAACTCTGTTGTTCCATGGTGCCGTTGTTGTAATAAGCAATCGCAGCTTCGTGGAGCTCATCCATTGTTGATTGAAGAATTTATGAGAAAAGATAAGATAAGATAAGAGAAAAGGGAATCACTGGTTCGTAGTATATATTCTTTGTGAAGAGGAGACTTTTGTGTTAGTCCAAATGTCAATGTTTAGTTGTAGTCGTACAGTTTCACTACAAAAAGAAAGAGGTGTATCGCATCATTTCTTTTGTTTGTTTGTCCACGACTTGTTCCATGTGACATACAATTAATTAAAACCTATGAACTGAAATACAAGAAACAAATATATTATATGCATAGTTATAAATTGTATGCTTTTTTCAAAATAAAAATAAAAAATTGTATGTTTTATTAAATGTAGTAGTTACAAATTGTTTGTTTACATTTTCTGTTATATTCTGGAAAATTGTATAATTGCAGTCATTGCATGCATGTCCTGAAAATTTTGTTTGGTCCACTAAACTAGGGATTTACCACACAAAAATGAGAATGGAGGTAAAAAAAAAGTCGAAATCTTCCTATAAGATGACCCTTACCAATATTGCGACTTTTGATAAAACTTTACGGAAGTTAAACCTATAAAAGAATTAAGACTCTAACCCCAAACTTTTTTAGTTTAAACCGTTGGACTCTCATTGTGGTCGTTGTGCATATATATGGGACCATAGAACTGAGTTTTGTTACGATAAATAAATTATGTGCAAATGCTCATCATCTTTTTTGGTGAATTGAACGGAATTTGTGTAAGCCATGATTATTTTTTGGGAATATAAAAATAATCATGGCTTACACAAATTCCGTTCAATTCACTAAAAATTTGGGGAGATTGATAATAAATCTATAGTGTGTCACCCTTCGATTGCCATTTTCTCTTTTTGTTGGTAGCACTTTTTTATTCTTTTTGCGCAAGAAACCCTAGACAAGGAAGAGGAACTCGCAGAGAGGTGAACTTATTAAATCAACGAAGTATTCCGTCTACTCTTAAAATTCTCAATATTGTTCCATCCCAATCTGGTAACGGCTAGGAATTATTTTTTAGTAAGAGTATCTCCAATCCACTCTATATCTTACTCCATTTTGTACAAAATGGAGTTTGGAGTCAAATTTGGTGCAATCCTACTCCATTTCCAACTCCAAAATATTGTAAACCCATTTTTTCCTCCAAATATGGAATAAACTTATTTATTTTTACTCTTCACTCTATTTTCTATTCTCTTTTTTTTTTAACAACAAAGAACTTTCATTAACTTAGAGTAAATCGGTTACAATAGCATAAAATGTCTTTTTTGCTACAAGTGAAAAGCAACTAAACAAGATAGAATCAAGTCTTTTGGAAAGACATGAATTGTCATGGACTAAACCATGTCGTTTGAAAACCTTCGAACCTAATGGTAAGGCTCGAGACGATTGTAAAGATGTGGATTTTACCGAGCAAGTCCTTTTACATTCTTCTAAAACCGGTGACAAAGTCGCTCTAGTTTTAGTTGGAGTCACCAAGGATTCTACACACTTGGTTTTACACTCAATCTCTAATTGCAAAGATATAGCACTAGTCACATACTCGATGGATGCTAAAGGTCTTAAACAATTTGAACTACAAATGGGTTTATAATTCCTAAAGGAACCACCATGGGCTAAGCCCTCTAAATAAACTTCCAAAATCATACCCAATTGTGGTGGTAGAAACCTCCACAGTTAAGATAGTCAACGTATCTAGGTCTGAAAGCTCTGAGATGAGAAACACTTTGCGAAAATCTCAAGAGAGTTTGTTTATTAAGCTTTTGCAAATGTTTACAAGTGGTTTTCTGTGTAAAAATGCGGATCCCTTTTTCAGAGATGTACAAGGTCTATTTATATGAGTTGTGGTCAGTCTAGGTATAAATCTACGAGATCGAGAAAGATCCCTAAATCTTCAGGATTCTCTCTCAGCGTAGTCGGCGGCCATCCTAGGTCTTGATCTCGTCCTCATCATGGGCCCAAATCCGAGAGCTCGTCATTTAAGCCCATCTTGCAATAGAGGTCGGCATAACTTATTACTCATGGCTCCCAATTCGTTATATTTCCAGCGTGGGCTTTCGAAACTCGGCCCACTATTCTGTCTCGAAGTGAAATCATCAGAGTGGTCTTCTGGAGTATAGTGGACCACTACAGACGTCGTCCTGAAAAGATGCATTCTTGGTCCCAGTCACTTTCGAGAGCTCGTCCCAGAATGTAGGAGAGCTAGTGTTGGTCCCAGTAACTTTGGAGAGCTAGTCATGATCCCAGTCAATTTGAAGAGCTGGTCAGAGAGATAAAGCTGGTCCAAATAAATGCGCGCCCACCTCTGGTACTTAGTCATTTTCTTGACGATCTCTACCAGAGTGAGATCTGACCCCAACAGTTAGCCCCCAGCTCGGTCGTATGAGTTCTGATGATGCCGAGATAAAAGAGTCGTAGTGAGGTTTCAAGAAAATGTACTGCTTTGTCAGTGTCCGACGTGAAGAGATTGCAAAACATTGTTTGGTTAACCTGACGATGTTACTGAGCTTGCATGTTCACGTTAATGCCTAGTCCAATAAAGATTTTCTATAGACTTGTGATTCTAAATTTGTTTGTAAAACTCAAGGAGTTCGTCCTGTAAGACTTGTAGAGCTTGTTATCATTAAAGCTCGTAAAAACTGTTTGTCTTGCCCAACTCTTACATGTTCATGTTAATGTTGAGTTGGGCGTCAAGTTTATGTTTTCAGTCGTTTCCCCGAATTCAGCAAAAGTTTTGGTTCCTTCCGGAAGCTGAAAATTGGAAATTTAAATTTCTTTTGGAAATTATAATTGTTAATTCCTGCTGGAAATTGAAAATTCGATTCCTTCCTGAAATTGGAATTGTTAATTCCTGCCGACTACTGAAGCGTGTTACCGAGTGGTTTTTGGCAGTAATGGCTATAAATAGTCTTCCCCCTTCTCTTTTCTCAACAACTTCACTCATCAACAAGAAAGGTAGTTTCTCTCTCTTCTCTCTCTTCTCTCTCTTCCTTCTCTCTACTTGTTTTAGATCTAGGGTTTTGCTTCTTTCTTTTTTTTTGCTGCGTTGTCGTTGTCTTTTCCGGCGACTACAACATCTTTCTGGCGAGCTCTCCATCTTCTCTGACTAGCTTACCGTCGACCTCTACTCCGACAATCGACCGCTAACAAGCCCTTTTTATCCAGATTTGTGTTGTCACGAACTCACCGCCGTCTTCGAAGGTCCGCCATTCTTTCCGGCGTGGTGTTCGTCGCTGGAAGTGGAGCTCATTGTCGACGTGACTAGAGCTGAGAACAGAGCTTGCCACCGGATCTGCTTAGACGTGACCTCGCCGTCGTTGCTATGTTAAGCCGAAGAGTTGGAAAGAGAGAGAGTTTGTCGTGGTGAGATTAGAGCGTCGTCGCCGTTACTATCACTCATTGAAAGCTCGGTTTTCTAGTGACGGAATCAAGATCCTAGTGAGCTTCTTCGTTTCGATCTACCGAGATTTGTTCTTGGTTCTAGCCACTGTACGCGACCACCACTATAAAAAAATAGGCATTCTTAGCACACGATAAATGCTAAAATAGCGTTTTCGTAAACGCTATGTCTGCCCCATCATCCCATATAATAGCGTTAATTGTGTATGCTATGATATGTCATTTTATCATAGCGTTACTGGAATGCTTTAATATACATTTTTAATAGCTCTTGTCAAATGTTATAATATATCATGTTTTAGTATTTTCTTCTTGTTGTATTAGATTTAGTTATAGCTCATGATTTATGCTATGACTATTGTTTTACAGTATTTTATGTGCATATTATTTCAATATTGTTTTTATCCATTTTTCGAATAAATGTTTTGGATAAATAGACATATTAAAAATAAGAATGGTATATTTTATAATATTATGTGAATCCATGATACAAAAATCTATATTAAAAAGTAAAAGTAAATTCATACAACTCTTATAATTAAATTTGTGAATTCTTTCCACATTCTTGGACCTCCAATCTTTGAAACTTCTTCCATATCATCAACGAAATCTGTTTTCCTGCAACAAATTGACATTTCAATGTTAATACTATTGTACGTAGAAAGAACAAGCCTCTTTTTATTTAAGCTAGGGTCTTTTATGGTATAATACAACAAAGTTGAGACCTTTCTTGCTCTGCATTTTTTCTAGAACTCACCTTAATTAGATTTCAGAAGAATGCACACAAACTCATAGAAATAAGAGATTTGATTCAGTTCCTCCGCTTTCTCAATGAATCCAAGTACACATGAAAAAGGAACAAAGATGTAAATATCAGCTTAGCATCAATGATTCCAATGCTAATTGAGGGATAATCCCACAAAACTAAACTTGATTTGAGTATAATTACCAATAGAAAGTGTTTTGTTGGCCTTGTTTGGGACTAACTTGATAAAGAGTTTGGGCTGACTGTCAAGCTTCCTCTTGTTGGCCAAGCTCTTGAATTACAGGATGCATAACTACAATACATGGATACGAATTCATTCAACAAGGATAGAGAGACAAAGGATCACTGTTAAAATCACAGATCAAATAACTACAAACCATATACGAATTCATTCAACACATTCCTATAAAATCGACAAAAATAGTAGATCTGAACATGAGACTCGATGACTCGAAGCTATCAAAATGAGAAATTCTGATGCATAATCTGAAACAAGATAGGCGAGGATGTGAGAGAGATGCGACGAGTGATAGAAGAGCTTACCCAACGGCGTGTGAAGATGCGTAGATTCACCGATGAACGGAGCGGGAGAAGGAACAAGGGGACGAAACGAAGATAACGCCAGTTATTAGGTGGTGAAGAAAGAGCCGAAGCGAAATCGAGATCCCCAAGGAGTTCTCGACTTTGTCAACAGAAATCGCAAGATTAGGGATTTTGTTTCCTGATGAGAGATCCCACGGTTCATATTGATCGTTGATTACGATCTAACGGTTTATAATAAGTATGTCATGGATCGATGACGTGGCTGTATTTAATTGTAAAAACAAAAATTAACACAAATACGCGAAACAAACAAATTTCACTTTCTGTGAAAAACGAATTGTAAAGATTTGATTTTTTATAACACTACTTAACAATCGAATAAGATTTCTAATTAAACTTTGTGTTTTTTAATGATTAGTGTTGGATATTTTTGGGTATATATATTTAAAATATATTATGTTTAGGTTCGAGAGTTTTGGATTTACAAAATGATTATACTTGAAATTTCTTTAAAGTGTTGGATTTTTTTGTTTGTAAATTATTAAGGTTTAGAAGTTTAGGGTTTGTATTTGTGGTTTAGGATTTAGAGCTAGGATTTAGAATTATATTTATCAGATTAATCACTAAAAATGTATTTCAAACCTTATACCATATGGCCTTATACCCTAAACCCCAAATTTTGTGCTATAAACTTTAAATGAATAATCATGATTTTTACATTTTCTTTTCTAAATCTAAATCACAAATCACAAACCCTATACCCCTAAATCAAACATTCACTTATCTATTAAAAAAGGAAACTCTATCACAAATTAATAATGTATTGTGAAACCCTAAATCCCAAATCAAAGATTCATTACATGTATTTTTATGTAGTTTGTGAAACCTAAACCCTACACTCATCTATCCATTGATAAAACTATGATATCCTAAACCCTAAACCCTAAATCCTTTGTTTTAATATTAAAATTCAAAATCCCATTTCATTTATATTACTATTTTCTAACATATAACCAGTTTAAAACCATTACATTATACAAAAAATTTAAGCATTAGAAAACCGAATATACATATGTACTAACATAAGAAATCATTAGTCATTTCCAAAAATTTCCATCCCCTAATTTACAAATTTCTAATCATTCCTTCAACACCAAGAAGAATCACCCATTGATGAGTTGTCACTCGCGAGAGACTTCCTTGATCTTCTACTTCTTTGTACCGTCTTTCTCCTTATGCTCATCAACTTCTTCAACCTCACCTTATTCTCACCATCATCACTAATCTCCTTCTCGGTTATCGGATAGCCTAAGCGATTTAATGGATGTTCTTACAATTTCCAGGATCAAAAAGGGATTGAAGCAAGAAAACCAAGGTATAAAGCAACGAAATTATTCCAACTTTTCTTCTACGTGTATCTACATCAAGAAATCAAACAAAGTTATATACCAATTTTGAACTTAGCAATGCCAAAAACCAAAATCGCAAGCATTATGTCATCACCTCCAACTAGAGATTGCATAATTCTTTAAAGAAACTATATAACGAACTACAGAGACTAAAAAGAAAGTACAGAAACAAACCATTCACAACACATAAAGATCATCAAAAAGCTCATAAATGGAGAGAAGAACCAACCTTGTTTACTACAAAAACACAAGGAGGAAAATACATGGGTAACATAAATCAAAGGAACAAGTTACAATGAAAAACAACGAAAACAAGCTTGTTTTAAAAGATGGAAAAGCACCACTTGGATCTGAACAAGTAAAAGAAACTTCCACAATAGATACCACTCTAAGAATCTATGTTACTATCATCCAAGATCAATCTATAGACTCTTTAACTGCACAATTTGCTCAATTCAGTCAAATATGATACTCATGGAGTTCAGCTCCATTGTTGCTTGCTGCTCATAGTTACATATACAAGAGGAAAGCGGAACACTGGAGTCACCTGTTCTCCAGGGGAGTTTTTCAATGAATGATCACAAGGAAGAAGCTTGAGTGAATTGATTTTGAATATAGGATGACCCAGAAACGAGGCAACAGATTCGTTCTCTGTCACAACTACCAAGTATGATCCTGAAATCAAAAAAGAAATATGATGCTGGTTTCATGTGGAAACCCAAAAACAGAGCAGCTAAAAGCATGAATTTGAATAGAATTAGATCAACGTTTTACAGAAAAGGAATCACATGTATAGCTAATAACTAGGACGAGTCAAATTCTCACCTGCTTGAAACAACGAGTGTTCCAAGATCTGATTTAAAACGTGTGGAGACGAAGCTGACAACTCTGTGCTGCTTGTTCAAGCTTCTAAAACGTAACAGAGGCAGTCAAGACTCCAGAGAATAGAGAATTAAAAGACAGTACCGCTGGAATGACTGACCCTAGCACTATCACCGCGAACGGGACTAGCTAACTCCAGCACAAGCACCAGAGAGTACTGAAGCTGGGATTGGGATTTTCAATGTCTGTTTCTCTAGATCATGTTGATGCTTTTTCAGAGAAGAAGGGCACCTGAGACCGCTGGATTTCTAGACGAATCGCGTTTTCCAGAACCTATCTTTCCTTTGCATCCTACGAAACAGTAAACCCGTGGAATGAAGATGAATTTCAGATGCAAATTTGTCGAGTTTAACTGAAATTTGCTCTCCGACTCTACGAAATGTGTTCGATGAACATTAGGTCTGAATCATTTTTTTGATGGGATTGCTGTGAAATTGGATCGATGAATCTCAATTTTGATTTTTGATCGAGAGGAGGAGTGAAGAAATAAACCAGAGACGAGAGTGAGAGAGAGGAATGAATCGTATTTTAGCCAAGGGATTGTGTTTTCGTAAAGGAGGAAGAGGAGGGGACAAAAGAAAAAATTGGGGAAAATTTTCACCAAAACCCATAAATTTCTAAGTGTTTTGGCGCTCAATAGCAAAAATTAGGCTTCAGAAGTCATTTTGCTCCCGCTTAATGAAAAAAATCGGCTTGGCATTTTTAAAATGCTATAAAAGTGTATCCCATCCAAGCACATCGTCTTTAATAACACTTAGTGAAATCTTGCTATCCTAAAATGCTATCAATGCCCATATTTCTTGTAGTGCACGTTAGTTCAGATTCGTCAAGCGGCGGCTGCCGAGCTCCCATAGTTGACAACAACTAGAAGCAGACCGGGAAAAGCATCGATCTCAAACCAGACCCACCGTTGTCGACTTGGAACTTACTAGCTTTGAGATTGTTGAGCATCGCTGCGTTTGTTGGGGAGCTCGTCGACACCATCTCTATAGACGTTGTCGAGATTGAGATCTTGTCGTGGAAAGGTTGAGGATTAAATTTGATTTCAACTGAATTTTCGCAAAGTCGTTATCGAGAACCACCGTTGAAAGAATCATTATAATGCTGAGTTCTCTGCCGGACCAGCCTCGTAAGAGCTCAGAGCCGAGCCTTCGTTATGATGAGCTTGTCGTAATACTTGCGTTTTTTTTCTTGGCTTTATGGAGATTTCAAGATGGGACATCGTTACAAAGTTCGTAATAATGTCAAGGCATCGTGATTGGCGTTTCCGGTGACGGAGTTTCGTCGTCTTGTTTTAACCGTCGAACTTGTCTTTGTCATTGGCTACAGTCAAGGTTTTGTTTGGAAAACACCGGCTCTTATATTTAGTTGAGGTTTGAATGCGATGCCTAACTCAGAGTCGTCATTTGAAAAATTTATGGACTCCATTTCGCAGTTGAGAACTACTAGTTTAGAGAGCCTAGGACCGAGCTTCGAAAGAGATTGATGTAGAGTCCAGCTCTTGGCTTCGCCCTTGTAAGGATAAGGACGTGACTCGAGTCCTGGTCTCAAATGCGAATGATGCAGTGAATGCGCAAAGTCCGTCTCTTGTCGACGAGCAAGTCGTCGATACTCATATTTCTTTGGAAGTAAAGGTGGAACATAACGAGGATGAGATAAACGAAAGACTTGACCTAGCTATGTCCCTCCGAAAACAAAACCCTTTACCTCAGAGAAAGCACCGACTACTATATTTGTTTTAGTGGAGCCCACTACTGCACCTTCTATTGCGTCGAGCACTACTGCACGTGCTTTAGATGCGCCCACTACTGCGCCGACCACATCTGCGCCTTCTACTGCGACCACTACTGCATGTGCTTTAGCCTCGCCCACTACTGCGCCGACCACTACTACACCGGCTGATGAAGAATGGGCCAAGGTGACCATGACTAGTATTGAGAACGTTGTTAAGGAGACTAGGACCGACAAGTTTTCGAGAAGACAAAGAACGACGAGATCTTTGAGGAGACCAGGACTGACGAGATCGTCGAGAAGACCAGGACCGACGAGTCTTTGAGAAGACCAGGACCAAGAAGCTCGTCGAGGAGATCAAGACGACGAGGTCGTCGAGGAGACCAAGACGAAGAGGTCGTCGAGGTTTTCGAGAGGACCAAGACTGAGGAGGCAGCGAGGTTGACTACCATGACTGCTCCTAAATAAGTCGTTGATGATGAGGGGACTGTCCCTTAGTTGCTTTGCGCGCCTGTTAGCACTTTTATTGCTTATGTTTTAGACTTGACTTTGATTTTGCGCCTATGTGGCTTGTATTCTACAAAATGATTGCGGTTTTCGGTTTGCTCCCCTCTTAAAACAAGTTCAGTTTTCTTGACTTAGACTTTCGAAAGGTTACTAATAGTGATGACTTATATCCTTGTTGAATCCGTTTCGAGTAGGCATAGTTAGTCTGGTTCAAATAACTTTGTTTAAAAATCCAGATGAACCATCATGATTGATGGCGTCGTTGCCGTATTTTGGTGCTCGTCTTTGTTATAGAAGTTAGGTTATCGTTGACCATCCAACTTCAGAGGTGAGCATGTTACGACGTTGCAACCAGCGTTAGAGTTTACAGGGTTTTTTGAATGATATTTCGGTTTACGACCGTGTCACTCTTTGAGCACGACCGCTCCTATAACGATCATTAGTTTCGACCAACGATGTTGTTGGGTTTTCGAAATGGTCATTTGGGTTTACAAGTGTGCTTCTCTCTAAACACACTTGCTCCTATAATGAACTATTGGTTTCGACCAACGATGTTATTGGGTTTTTTGAATGGTCATTTGGGTTACAAGTGTGCTTCTCTCTAAACACACCTGTTTAATGGTAGTACTTCTTTCTTGGTTTACCTTGTGTCGTGTTTAGGCGGTTTTTCATTGATCGGCGCTACTGCAACGTTGTTTTCCTTCAATTCGAAGTCTTTGAGGTTGAAGTTCTCGCCGAGTTCACCGTTTAGTAGTTTTTGGGCGAGCGTCGAGCCAAGATATTGGAAGTTTACTGTTGAGTGCCCGTGAGTGTGATGAATGTCGCAGTATAATGACTCGTAGTAAGTTGAATTACCGGTACACGCGTTAGGAAAACCTCTTTCTTGGCTGTGTCCATAGCCGCGAGAATCCACCTGATAGTTATGGGCTCCTTTTGAATTGACTTCGTGTTGGACGAAATTTCCACTATGAGTTTTTTGCAACTGGCTTGGTTGGTGGTCGCTGTCGTTTTTCTGTTTTGGCTACCCATACTTCTTTACGAGCTTCTTCGCTTCCTCTACGCTTTTAGCAAAATTTGTCGCCCGGTGCTGAGCATCCTGGATATTCGAGGGCTCGTTGCGAGATATCTCATTCCGAAAATTAGACTCGTGCCATATGGCCCTCTTCACCGCACAGAGTGCGTCCGAGTCATTTATGTCTTTTACTTGTGATAGTACCAATTTGAAGCGTTTGATGAAGGTCTTAAGAGACTCAGAAGATCCTTGGTTCATGGACCATAGATCGACACCACAAGTCTAGGTTTCAATGAAGATGGAGTAGTGCTTGATGAAAGCTTCTGACAGCTGTTTGAAAGTATCGATGGAATTCCTTTCGAGCCCTTTAAACCATTGGAGAGCTGGCCCCTTGAGATTTTCTACGAACAGCAGACACTGTCCGACGTCCATCTCTTGTTCTTTGAAATTTGCTCTTGTCATTGCCACACTGAATTTGTTGAGGTGGTCAGCTGGGTCTTTGGTTCCGTCGTAGGTCGCCGCTCTAATCTTGCATGGGTCTGATACTCGAGCTTTGGTAATACACGCCGAAAATGGAGTGTGCTGAGCTTGATCAAGGATCAGATCGAGCTTTGGTACCTTGCTAGTGGCACGATGCATCTACGAGCGGATAATCGTCAACTCAGCAGCAGTCTTGCTTAACAAGGCTCGAAACGCGGCCATCTTGTCATGATGGGCTCGAACCGCAGCTTGTTTTGCTTCACCGACCTCTGCCCGTTTCACCCATTCGACGTTTATTTCTTCTTCCGAAATGTGTCTAGTATATCCAGGATCGATCTCGTCGTCGAAAGCGGAGAAACGCTGTTAGGTCGTCCTCTGTGGGTCGGCGTGCTTTGTCCTCGTAGTGGTTCGTCGTGCCATTTCTTCCTTCTGGAGATCGGCATCGCGTGCGACTCTCGTCGCGGGGCCGGCGTCTCCAAAGGTGGCGAACTGCTGTGAAGCTGCGTATCGAGGATCGTTGTTTCTCGCTTTGGTTGTTGCCTGCCGAGCTCTCTCTGTCTCGGTGAATTCGGTATTGGGCACGACTTTTCTAACCAGGTTGTCATCGTCGTCGAGGTCTATTGGCTCGTCGCCAATTTTAGCTTTCTCTCGTTGTGCCTGAGCTAGGAGAGCGGATCGTCCGTCTTTCGTGGCGGTCGATGGATTTTGTTGCCGAGGTCGACTCGATGATCCTACTGGTGTAGTGAAGTTAAGCGCCACAGGATCGATTCGTGCTGCTCGTTTTCTGAACAAACCTGGCTCGAGGGGTCGTGCACGGACGTCTGTTCCTATGGACCTGAGCTCATCGGTAATTGTCTTGTTGGCTCTGTTTTATCACTCGGCGCTCTCCATTAATGCGTAAAATGCTGTGCTCATTTTCTGCAACAACTCAGGAAGAAGCGAGCTTGCTGTCGGGGCTTCTTTCGACTTCTCGCCGGGCGAATCGGAGCGTCACACCTGCTGATAGCGGATCGGCGCGAGCTACACCTGCTGATGGCGGATCGTCGCGAGCGGTTTGGTCCTTGTTAGCACTTCCTTCAACCTGGATCTCGCCCTCCCCCAAATCTCTCGGCGCGACGTGCTTCGGATCAGTGATACATGGTTGGTCAATCATTATGTTCTGGATCTCTTTGCGGTGGTTCTTCGGAGTAAGAAGCTTTCAATACCCTCCTTCTAACGCCAAACTGTGGTGGTGGAAACCTGCACAATTGAGATAGTCAACGATTCTAGGTCTGAAAGCTCTGAGATGAGAAACACTTTGCGAAGATCTCAAGAGAGTTTATTTATTAAGCTTTTGCAAATGTTTACAAGTGGTTTTCTGTGTAAAAGTGCAGATCCCTTTTTCAGAGTTGTACAAGGTCTATTTATATGAGTTGTGGTCAATTTAGATCTAAATCTACGAGATCGAGAAAGATCTCTAAATCTTCGGGATTCTCTCTCAGCGTAGTCGGTGGCCATCCTAGGTCTTGATCTCGTCCTCAACATGGGCCCAAATCCGAGAGCTCGTCATTTACTCTTATCTTGCAATAGAGGTCGGCGTAAATTATTACTCATGGGCTCCCAATTCGTTATCTTTCGAGCGTGGGTTTTCAAAACTCGGCCCACTATTCTGTGTCGAAGTGAAATCATCAGAGTGGTATTCTGGAGTGTAGTGGACCACTATAGACGTCGTCCTGGAAAGATGTAGTCTTGGTCCTAGTCACTTTCGAGAGCTCCTCCTTGAATGTAGGAGAGCTAGTGCTGGTCCCAGTCACTTTGGAGAGCTAGTCCTGATCCCAGTTACTTTGGAGAGCTCGTCCCAGAATCTAGGAAAGCTAGTCCTGGTCTCAGTCACTTTGGAGAGCTAGTCCTGGTCCCAGTCAATTTGAAGAGCTGGTCAGAGAGACAGAGCTGGTCCAAATAATTGCGCGCCCACCTCTGGTACTTAGTCATTTTCTTGACGGTCTCTACCGGAGTGAGATCTTACCCCAACACCAATAAGCATTCTAATGGAGAGAAGCTTACGTAATGGGAATGAAAGATCAGAGGAGGCTTTCCGGTAACGATTTGAGCCACCGCCAGTGACGTGAACGGCGGCTTTATGCTCGGTCGAGACTCACTTATGGTCACTATTTTGGGGCTCTGACACACAGGCTGGACCAATTCCATTGGATCAAGATCTATATGAATCGGAGGCCGTGACAAGAGTCGCCGGATCTTTTTCACCGGCGACCAAATAGACTAGATTTCTTTCATCCATAAAAGAGATGAACATTCTTTGAGGTAGACCGGGAAAGAAAGTTGAGACGGTGGGTCTGGTGGTTTCTCCGGATGGAGATGTGTTGCAATTTCGATAGAAACGTTGGTCGAGACATACATGTCTGGAGGATCGGGAGGGTCTGGTGGCACGGGGAGACTCTGCAAAAGCTTCGTCGTCATCAACCCCAAATCTAGTCCTGAAGATAGTGCCGCCGCTGAATCTGGCTGCTCCGACCAAGGGACATCGGACATGATAAGGTTTTGAAACGCCGAGAAGCCACAGTGATGCACAGTGACGGGTGAGATCGGAGAACGTTCCTCGCGAGGCTGAGTTGTGGAGAGCTTCACGGTGTAGGTGAGGCGATGGAGACGATGTAAAGCTATGGCTTGAGCGGAAAACGATCTGCACAAGGGAGAGGTACCTGCGGCGGAGATCCATCCTTGGTCTTCGATCGGCGGTCTCGGGCTTCGTGCCCGAGAGAGGCTAGGGCGAACTCCTTAAATGATGCACTTATCTCTATATCGGACGAAATATATACTCTATTTTCTATTCTAAAATAGAGTTTTCTACTCTAAAATGAAATAGGGTTGGAGTGAAACACAATTTCATTTTAAAGTTACTCTATTTTAGAGTAAAAAATGAAGTAATATATTGGAGATGCTTTAAGGCTTAATGTGACCTAAAACCAAGGAGAAACAGTAGAGTTGAAGAGAGAGGTGAAATTAAATCGATGTTAATTACAACTTTTATCAATGCATTTTCTTTAAGACTTTTAAAATATGTTCATGCATGTATCAAAACACAAGCATAGAGAACGCCAGATGGGAGAATGATAGACAGTGTTGGCTTTTACCGTTAAAACTAAAATGATCCAGTACAAAATACACCACCATACACAAATACAGCACAGGACAATGCAATATAAAACGCAAAGAGATGAAAATATGAAGATCAAAACGGTTATAAACCAAAAACATGAGATGTCAAATTTTAGCCTAACAAAAAAAAAAAAATCTAAAACATAAATTTAAAAATTAACAATATATTTGGTTTACACTCAAACCATAAACAGAAATTTAAACCACATATATTAGATTATTATTTTTTTAGTGTGGATACTACTTTTTTATTAATCGAAAATTGTTAAAACCAAAAACTCCAACTCAAATTGAAACACAATTGACAATCTTTAACTATAAACGGTACACATATCATATGGAGTTTTTTTTATTTGTACAATTGACCCCAAACGTTACATTTGTTTTTTGTCCATTAGAAATTAGAACTCAAAACTTTAGAACGTTTATATAAAAATTATCTCTAAATGAACCAACTAGACTAACAACGTTGAGTTAATATAACTTTATATCTGCTGTTTAAGCATTATGCACACGATATAAAATTAGATATATCCACATAAATAAGTGTGAAGAATGTGGAAGATTTATCACGTGGTTAATAAGAACACCTCCGCCAACCTACAGACTCAACCCTTTTTATCTAACAAATCACATAAAGGTTCCATCTTTTTTATAACCCAACTTTATTCTCTTAATTTGTGCATAATATTGAAAATAAGTTTTATTGAAGCAGTTGTTCTAGCATCAAAATGCATGAAAAATTACTAAACATTATATATATACAACATTTTGATGGGTACAAAATATCGTTAGAGAGCATTTCCCCGACCATATTAGTTATTATAGAGTTGCAAATGCAATAAAATTTGAGTTATATATATATATATTCTCTATATTTAAAACAAACACTATTTATATTTGGATTTAGGTGGTAGACATTAAATCTCTTCCATCGACAAACCAAGCTTGGATCACAATTTAGCAAACTGAATCGTCTTAGTGAGATATATGTATTACTGTTTGTCTGTTATTTTCTCCTTTTTTTTTTGTTTTTGGTCACGATTTTTGTCCATTATATATATATATATATATATATATATTTATTCTTGCTATTTATGATTGAAATCTAAGTAAAATAAATCAAGTGTAATTTGAATCCACATGAGGAATCTTCAACCAATAGGCTATTATGATTGTTTTATAGTTTTTCCTATGAATTGTTTTTACAAAAATATGTAAGAGATAACAATGAATCAACAATTATTTAGATAAAAATAGATTGTTAAAATGTTTCACACTTCCGAAAAGAATTTCAACTATGTGAAAACATACTTAAGGCCGTGCCTGTAGGGTAAACAAAAAGGCATTTGCCTCAGGGCTCCGACTAAATATATATATTATTACCAATTGTTCGGTATACTGTAGTGGTTATATGTACTTCTATTAAGCCCACCAGTTAGCCATAATCCGAGTTCAAATCTTAGTGATATGTGTTTTACCATTTTGTCAGTAATATATATTTTTTAAACGTTTTAGACTACTTTTTTTATTGGTTTTAGATTTTTTTGTTGGATTTAGAATTTATTTATCATTATTTTTAATAACTTATATTGTTTAAACTTAACGTTAAAAAAATATATTGAATAGAGGCTCCATGTTTTAACTCACCTCGGACCTTAAGAAGTTTTGGCACGACCCTGAAAATACTTGAAGCAAATGGTCCAAATGTAGTAGAGTTCTGATGTACCTTGCTCAGTTATGTGTTTAAGTTTTAAGAATTGTTATGTCGATACAACCAAAGCGTAAAATCGAAAGAAAAAACAATTAAAATAAATAACATTTTAGTATTAATTCTGTAAATAATGTTGATAAACTCTTTTATATAAACCCAAAAGGTCTATACAACTCTATAAAATTTCCGATTTTGAAATTTTTATGCTCACTTTCGTAGAATCCATTTGCAATACATTTTAATTCCTTTAACGACAAAAAAACAAAAAATACATTTTGATTTTAAATCATTTCAAACAATAAAAATTATTGGATTTGATATTCATTATTGTAAAAACAAATGTGGTTTTCTAATAACATAGTAGATTTCGTCTAAACTTTGAACTAAGTTTTAATTATTTAATATATTTGCAATAATTAAAATAAGTTTTTCTTTTTATATAGATGATGAAAATGTCCGATTGTATTTATATTACACCCTGACTGCCTTTCATGTAGGCTCCACGCCCACTTTCGGCCTGCGGGTCGAAACTTTTTTGACGGTCGGTGCGTTAGTCCGGGAGGCTCGAAATGCATATGTACTGACCATGTAATCACCACACGATCTTTTCTTGTGTTTTTGCCTTAGTCGCACGGTACTGAAAATGACTTCTCAGTAAGTCACCCATTCTTCGATTGCTCCAGTTTAAGCACGGTTAACTCTGAAGTTCTCTCAAGACAAGTGACTGAAAAGATAAGTGCACTTTGGTGACATAGGTAGCCGAATCAATTTTTTAAAGCCTCTCCGCATGCATCACATATTCTCAGAAATGCAGAGAATATGGGGTTTTACAATTTACTTTAAAAGTATTTTAAAATCAAAATTTCTTTTTTTTTTTTAGCTACAAGCACGCATATTAAATAAAAACAATGTAACCAATCATAAAAAATTGTAAATTATGAATGATCACACAATATTAAATAAAATTAAAAGTTTCATAATTTTTTATATTTATTACAAAAAAACTCTAAAACATCTTATATTATGAAACGGAAAGTGTATATATCATAACAGTTTGTCGTAGATGATAAATTTCTATCTCAAAAATGAAAATAAAAGATTAGAAATTAGAAAAAAAAAAGTGTGAAAATAAAATGTTACAAGTTAGGAAAAATAAGTACATTACATATCACGTTGATTAAAGATTTTAAGTATCACCAACCTATAGACTCTCTGTTCGACTCAGTCAACGCAGCCCTTACATACACTTGTAGTCGTAATTTATATAACCTTAGGTTTTACACACGCCTCAATCTACGAATCCATGGCTTCCTCTGTAATCTCTTCCTCTCCTTTCGTCTGCAAATCCTCCTCCAAGGTTCGTCAATCATTTCTCGCTTTTGTTGTTGCGTTGTTCGAAATTTCTGAATCTCTTTCTCGATTGATTTTCCTGTAGAACGATTTAGGTTTTTCGAAATCGTCGCAGATTTCGATTCATAGATGTCAGAAGAAATCGATTTCACGGAAGATCGTTTCCGTTATGGCTCCTCAACGCTCTCCAAGCACAACTGGATCAGTCAGTGACCTTCTTCTTCTTCTTCTCTCGTTGCATCGTTTTTTGAATTTCGTTTTTTGGATTTTTGCAGGTGAAAACTGGGATGACGATGACGGAGAAGATTTTAGCTAGAGCAGCTGAGAAATCACAAGCAGTACCTGGTGATAACATTTGGGTTAATGTTGATGTTCTTATGACTCATGATGTTTGTGGTCCCGGTGCTTTTGGTATCTTCAAGAGAGAATTTGGTGAAAAGGCTAAGGTCTATTTCTTCTTCTTCTCTCCCTATGTTGCTTTGTTGTTGCTGGTTTAACATGCAAACTGAGAAGAGCTTTTGAATCTTGCTATGATTAAGAACTATTATGTTGCTTTGTTGTATTATGTTATCAGCTAGTTTCAGATGCTTGTTAGATTTACTTATTGTGATTGTTATTTATATGATGAAGGTTTGGGATCCGGAGAAGATTGTTGTTATACCAGACCATTACATATTCACAGCTGACAAGCGTGCAAACCGTAACGTGGATATCATGAGGGAACATTGTAGAGAACAGAACATCAAGTATTTTTATGATATCACTGACCTTGGGGATTTCCGGGTATGATGGTTTTGAACTTTCTATGGTGTTACAAAACTTGGATTTCCTATTTAAATTAAATTTTTTATCTTGTTTGCTTTTGGATGAAGTTTTTAGTGCTTTTGCTTTCTCATCTGTAGGCTAATCCTGATTACAAAGGTGTTTGCCATGTTGCACTTGCACAAGAAGGTCATTGCAGGCCAGGAGAGGTAACAATCGCTGGATATGATTGGCTTTGTTTGGTTTTGTTCTGATTGATATTGGGGTTTTATTTTTGGTCTAAGATATTGGTTTTTTTTTGTTTCTGTTCTAAATGATATGTTTCCTTATTATAGGTTTTGCTAGGAACAGACTCACACACATGTACTGCTGGAGCATTTGGTCAATTTGCTACAGGGATTGGAAACACTGATGCTGGCTTTGTGTTAGGCACTGGAAAAATCCTCCTTAAGGTTTGTATTATAGCTGATTCCTTTGATTCTCTATGCTATAGTTTGTTCACTAAGTTAATGGAATCAGTGGTGCCTATATCAAGTTGACAAAGGATTGTTAGGATAGTTTCCCCCTGTCCAATTTGTATAACCCCAACTAGAGTTGCTAAAGCTCGTATCCTGATTTTTCAGGTCCCACCAACAATGAGGTTTATCTTGGACGGTGAAATGCCCAGTTTTTTGCAAGCAAAGGATTTGATTTTGCAAGTGAGTATACGCCATACATCATTTATTTGCTTTTACAGCATCTCAAATCTTTAATAGAGATCAATCTTGACAGTAGTCTGTGGTATATATGCAAGTTTTGATGTGTCCTAGTCATGTCTGCACCAAATTGTATATTACTGACAAGTCATTTTCCGATCTAAATTGATATTCAAAGCTTTTTCTGTAATCATTTCTCGTTTGGGGTTCTATCTGGCGTATTTCTTCTGAATATTGGATTTGCTTCCATATTTGTAGATCATTGGTGAAATATCTGTTGCTGGTGCAACGTACAAGACGATGGAGTTCAGTGGTACAACCGTTGAAAGTCTGACTGTAAGAAATTATTGTGTTTTTTACATGATGGGTTCCTTCATCTATGGTGTCGATCTGAAAAGCTTTGGTTCAATTCTTTTTGCCTGCTAGATGGAGGAAAGAATGACATTATGCAACATGGTTGTCGAAGCTGGGGGAAAGAATGGTGTCATCCCTCCTGATGCGACGACATTAAATTATGTTGAGGTATATTTGCTGTCTTGTTTTCCTGTAAATCATTTGTTTTGCTACGGAAAATTGAGATATGTATTCTCTTTTCTTATATCTTTTGCAGAATAGGACATCTGTACCCTTTGAGCCAGTATACAGTGATGGAAATGCAAGGTACAATAACATGGTATCCTAAATATATAAACAGGGGGATGAGTAAATGTGAATTAGATTTGAATTAAAAGTGGAGGTTAAAGGACCTTAGTACAGTGGATATGTAACACTGTGTTTCGAACCTACTGTTCATATGAGTAATGCAACTTGGTAGAATAGTCTCTCTTCAAGTTTTTTTTGTTGTGTTGGTGGGGTTTGGTTCGGGTTTGCTCTCTGCAGTTATCTCTCTGTAATTTCTCCTTTCTTTTTGTAACCATATTTTTGTTGTTTTCTTCCATAGCTTTGTCTCAGAGTATAGATTTGATGTGTCAAAGTTGGAGCCTGTGGTGGCTAAGGTGGGGGTTTACCATGATTACCAATTTAATCTTTGAGGTTTTTTTCCACTTCAGGTCATTATAATTGAATTGCTATTGTCAATACTTTTGTTTTCAGCCTCATTCTCCTGACAACCGGGCTCTAGCAAGAGAATGCAAAGATGTGAAAATTGACAGAGTATACATCGGTTCTTGTACTGGTGGGAAGACTGAAGACTTTATGGCTGCAGCTAAACTTTTCGCTGCATCTGTAAGTTCCACTTGTTGACTATGTCTTAGTCAAGACATGGTTACCACTGTTTAGCTGCAAACTCAAACTTACAAAACAACCTGCTATTCTGTGTTCTTTATCTTGAAGCAAAGGTGTCATTAAATTGATATGTTTAAAACACCCCGCAATAGTTTTCTTAGTTATATGGCAAGCATTGTTATGCGTTATGTATGTTTGCTGGCATGTTGTTTGGCACTAAGAAAATGCTGTTGATTCTTTGTCTAAGGTTATTTTCTCTTCTTGTTGCCGTTTAGCCTCGTGAAAAATATGTTTGTGCGTTTGCAGGGGAAGAAGGTGAAAGTCCCAACTTTCCTTGTCCCGGCTACTCAGAAGGTTAGCACTACATTTCAACATTATTGTTATCGTTTGATTGTGCTTTGTTATCTTTACACGGAACACAAAATTAAATGTGTTGCATCTATCTGGTCATGGCTTTAGGTGTGGATGGATGTGTATGCCCTCCCGGTACCTGGATCAGGTGGTAAGACATGTGCACAGATATTTGAAGAAGCTGGCTGTGACACACCAACCAGTCCTAGCTGTGGTGCTTGCCTTGGTGGCCCAGCAGACACCTACGCACGTTTGAATGAGCCTCAAGTACGTACCCGTTTCTTAACCTACTTATCCAATTATTCTTGCCTATTCAAAAATCTAGTAAATCACTAGCTCTGTAAATGCTGGATCACTATATCCCTTCTGCGGATTTCGTTTTGCCATTCCTGGTCTACTTAAAATGTTGACATGATTTATGTGTTGCGAGACTGACAGAGAAATGCGTATTAAAACTGTGTTACAGGTGTGTGTCTCAACAACGAACAGGAACTTCCCTGGTAGGATGGGACACAAAGAAGGGCAGATTTACTTAGCTTCACCTTATACTGCTGCAGCCTCGGCTCTAACCGGCTATGTTACTGACCCGAGGGAGTTCTTGCAGTAGGCTAATGATGGTGCTATATCTCGAAAAATCCAATGCTGCATCACCAGAACATCGTTAAAAATGTTATGGGCATTGTGAACTATATGTATGTATTTCCGTTTTTTTATGTTGAACATTTAGCTTCAAGCACTTTGTTAAACATTTGATGTGTTGGGTTTGTCAAAAATAAAGAGAGAGAGAGATGGATAAAAATAAGCCAACGCTCATATTCTACTATTATCTATCTACATTTGGTGGTTGCAAAGATAAATATTGAAGACAAGTGCAAGTATTGGTTATTAGAGATTAGAAAAATAATATGAATTTTGTTAGATCCTACATAGAAATTCATGCGTTTTCTTAAATTGTCGGTTGCTACGTTAAGTATGGGTTGCAATAACGTTTTTGTTCGTATATTTTTCTTAAATGTATGATATATTCCAATAATGTAGTCTAATAAGTCAGTATATTCCCTAGAAATTTTAAATATAGAAGATAGTACCTTTAAATAATTATGTAGAGAAAAGGAATATTTCTTCCATGCATATTAGTTGTCTTTCTATGTGATTTCATGCCAATTAAAAAAATATTTAAAAAATCTGTTTTACTCCTAATTAATGTGTTTCATTTGATATGTGTAGTTAATAAGGTAAAAGAGTATGGATAAAATCGGAAAATCAATCATAAATTTGCATTGAAAATGTAAAACGACAACTAATTTGATAAAAAATAAAAATGTAGAATGCCAACTAATATGAAACGGAGGGAGTATATGTTTGGTAAGAAGACATTGAATCAGTAAAACTGACGAAATTGAGTAAGAGAGGAATATATTTCTCATACGGCATTGTCCTGTCCATGTACTTTCTCCAAAGGCCAGCCTGGATAGTACAAATGTACTTTTTAATAATTGACATTATAAAAGAGTAACCCTCAATAATGCATATTCTTTTTAATAGATTAGATTAGAGAGGCAACAAAACAATTGATCAAGACCCATTGACTCGGGAAAAGAGTTGATGGAGACTTTTTACGCCCGAGGTTGTTTATGAGGAAGGGCTGTACCAATGAATTGAAAATTAATAATGTAGGGATTTTGAAAATTAATTAATTTAGAGAGATATTTATTGAGAGAATTTCGTTTTAGGTAATCATTTTTTTAATTTGTTTTTCGAATGATCTTATATTATGAAATTTAATGAATCTATTTGCAAAAATGACATAAAATTTCGTTTAAAAGTTTCGATTATTGTAATAGAATGAATACTATTATCGTAAATAGACGATCAAATTAAAATGATATACTATGTATAAAATTTAAAAGAAACCATGGTTATTATTCTTAATATCGATTGATACATTTAGAAAGAGTTATACATAAAGAATCAATTATTTTGTTTATAATTTTTCACAAGTTTAAAATGCAAACTCAGAAAACATTCCTAAATTTTTTTGATGCAAATAAGTGAAGTTAAAGATAAGGTCTGATAAGATTTTCAATTTTAAGTCAAATAAAAATCACTAAAACCATGGTTTAGTACATTATCATAATTATATATATAATGATATATGATTATTAATTTATCATAATATTGTGACCATATTTTACGTAGGAGTTTCAAAAAAATTATCTTCTTTTTTGTGGTCGAACCTGCTTAATTAAACTTAAACTGAAAAGTCTGATGGGCCAGATATAGCCAGGCCCAAATACAAAGCTGATTTTGCAAGTGAATCAGCCAGTTTGTTTTTTGCTCTTGGAATGTAACCGAAAGAAGAAGATTTAAGAGATAGAGAAATTGAAGAGATATCTTGGAGTATACCAAAAATTTCGTTATGGTGTGTTCCAGATTTGATGAGATTGATCAATTGTCTTGAATCCGATTCCACGCTTTGAATGGTGAGGCCACGATCGACCGTTTGGGTCAGCACCTCTCGAGCCGCCATGGCTTCCACCATGAGAGGTCTTGCGATGTGTTGAACCGATCGTGATCCCTGTGAGAAGATTGAGCCATCGGGGTTGCAAAGGAGCCATCCCAGTCTCGCGGCCTTTGAGTTTGGTCTCCACGCTGCGTCGGCGAAGACCCGTAGTCCAGATCCTTGTCTAACTGGGTCCAATTCGTTGGGCACTATGCTGTTGATTGCTAGTGAGTCATGTGCTAGTAGCCATTCCCGTGCACTCTGAGTCGCTTTGATAATCGTTTCCTCTTCTGAAAAATTGCTGTCATTGAAGATCTTGTTGTTCCTCGATATCCAGATGTACCAGCAGATCCATGGGAACAGGGGTCCTGTGGAGATTCCTGATGGTGGTAGACAAACCGCTTCTTTGGAGATTTTCAGTCCTGCGTGTAGATCCGTCAAGAGTTGGGGATTGAGTTTCTCCTTGAAGGAGCCATTGACCAGACTTTTTGAGCGAAGTTTCAGTGTAGAAGGACATGAGCTATGGATTCAGATTCACCGCAACGAACGCATCTCGAGTAGTCTATTACACCGCATGAGGCGAGTTGTTCTCCCACAGGTATAGCTCCTCTCATGCATTTCCATAAAAACAACTTCAACTTTTGGGAGATATAAACATTCCCGATAAGTGAATTCCAATTCATGTCTAGTTGTTGTTGTGTCTCTTCCATTCCTTCCAGGTTTTTAGCCTTGTAGTAGCCAGATTTAGCTGAATATTGCCTTGTCTTCTATTCCAGCCAAGCGAATTGGTCCTCGGCTCCTGTGAGGCTTGGCTTGAGTGCCAGGATGGAGTCCTTGTAAGCCGGGAGCATAGTATCTATTCTTTCCTCATTCCAGTCTTTCCCATCAGGGTTGTAGGAGGTCAGCCACAGTGAGGTCTTTATCCTTTTCATTTATTGGTCCATAAGGTTGTATTGGTGTGTCTAGGGAGATCCATGGGTCGTTCCAGACTGAGATGGTTTTCACATTCCCAATGACCTTGCCCATTCCTTTTTTCACGAGGTCTCGTCCTATCAAAACCCCTCTCCAGCTATGAGAGGAGTTAGTAGGTGCAGTGCAGTCTAAGAATGTGTTGTGGTGGCAATACTTACCCAGCAGAATCTTGGCTAGCAGGCTCTCTGGCTTAGTGAGTATTCTCCAACTGATTTTGCCAAGGAGTGCGTCGTTGAAGCACTGGATGTCCCTGAATCCCAACCCTCCACTTCTCTTGCTTTTTGTTAAGGTACTCCAAGCAACCCAACACATGTTCCTTTTTTCCTCACTTGAGTCCCACCAAAATATTGTTAAGGCTGACTGGATTCTTTTGCATAGATTGTTGGGGATCTTGAAGCATGACATAGTATAGGAGGGCATCGCAGACAATACTGATTTAAGGAGGTCCATCTTTCCCGCAGCTGATAGGAACTTTGAGGACCAAGAGACGAATTTTTTTCTGATCCTATCAACTATTGTTGTGAACAGGTTTTTTTTCTTCTCCCAAAGTGTTCAGGGAGTCCCAGATACTTCCCTGAGCCACCTTCTAAAGCAATAGATAAGTGATTTTTGACTCTATTTATGACATCTAAAGGCGTTTTTGCTGAGAATGTAATCGCTGATAGTGATTTCTGGTTGTTTATTTTCTGGCTAGATGCTTCTTCATATTGCTTGAGGATTTGGAGGAGTGCTTCGCAACTTTGATCATTCGTCCTACAGAAGAACATCGTGTCATCAGCGAATAGGAGATGGTTAAGTGTTGGAGCTCTCTTTGCCACTTTTACTCCATGTAAGGATCCATGAGCTTGTGCCTTTTTACTTAAGCCTGATAGCACTTCGCTACAGAGAATGAACAGATAGGGAGAGAGAGGGTCTCCCTGTCTTATTCATCTTGTAGGTGCTACAACTCCTTCCACTGAGCCATTGATGAGGAATGAGTATGTTACTGTGGTCACACATCTCATTATCCATTATATCCACTTTTGATGGAAGCTTAGTCTCTCTAGGACTGCACTTATAAAATCTCATTCCAATCTATCGTATGCCTTGCTCATATCTGTTTTAACTACCATAGAGCATTTTTTCTCTGCTTTTGACATTTTCAGGTAATGTAGCACTTCATGGGTGATGAGGACATTATCTGTGATAGCTCTTCCTTGGACAAAGGCGAACTGGTTTTCAGAGATAAGTCCTTTGAGTACCGGCTGCAGTCTCTTTGTAAACACCTTAGCCACTATCTTGTAGAGTACATTGCATAATGCTATTGGTCTGTACTCAGTTAGATTCTTAGGGCTCTTAACCTTGGGGATGAGCCTGATATGTGTCTCATTCATTGTTGTTGGTAGGTGGCTTGTTCTGAAGAACTCCTGGACTTCTTTTACAATGTCTGGCCCCACAGTAGACCAGTTAGCTTGGAAGAAACCAGCTGAAAAACCATAAGGTCCTGGTGCCTTGTCTTGATGAATTGAGTATATTGCATTCCTTATCTCTTTTGGCGATGGTTCTCTAGTGAGTTTATTATTTGTTTCTCCAGATACGGCAGGTTCTAGTGCTTTCCTCACAATTTCTTCTCTTTCTCCTGGTTGTGAAGTGAATAGGTTTTGAAAGTAAGCCTTTATAATACATGTGGGTTTTCCTTCTTCATACACTGGGTTTCCATTTTCATCTTCAAACACTAAGATTTTATTTATGATTCTCCTTGTTTTTGTGCTAGCATGGAAGAAGCCCGAGTTTGTGTCTCCTAGTTGGAGCCAGAGTTGTCTACTCTGCTGCGTCCAATACGATTCTTTGACTTGGTAAGCTGTTGAAAGTTCTTTGTTGTTTGTTTGTATGAGGAGAGCATCAGAGTTGGGATTTGCCATAGCTTGTTCTAGGTCTTCCTTTTTCTTGACAATGGTTTTCTTGTTGTTGTTATACTGCTCTCTGCTCCAGTTTATGATTGCTCTTCTGCAGCTACTAATCCTTGATTCCACCTTTTGGTGAGGTTTTGACTTCCATATTTGAGCCACTATCTGTTTAGTCTCCTTGTTATTTTTCAGGTCTCTGTTGAAGCGAAATATTCCTCTTCTTTTTTGTAGTTTGTTGGAGAAATAGGAGACTATAGATGAGGGATAGCTATCAAACCATGCGCAATTTGCCATAGTCATGTCCAGTCTGCAAAGAATTGTGTGTAGATTCCTTTGGCCTCTCCAGGAAAGAAAATTCCTTGAGTGTTGGAGGTCAAACAAGTCGCATTCAAATAGGAAAGACTTAAAGTCAATAAAGGTACCTTATGCTCTTACTGGTCCACCTTGTTTTTCAGAATTATCAATGATTTCGTTAAAGTCTCATGTTAGGAACCAAGGAGCTGATCTAGCGAGTGCAAGAGAGCAGAGTGAGTCCGAGACTTTTTTCCTTCCTGTCTTGTCAGGATCGCCATAAACAAACTTTGTATAGAACATTTGTCCTTCATGTTTGATATTCACATCTATGAAGTTGTTGTTGGAGCTTAACCTCTTGTTTCCAGAACAGAGCTAGGCCTCCACCTCCCACACTGTGAGGGCTAACAAAGTAGTGGGAATTGTAGCTCATCCAATCCAATGTCTTAAGAACCGATTCATCCGGGTTCTTTGTTTCTGAGAGGAACAAGATATCAGGGGATATAGTAGCTTGTATATCCCTTAGCCGCTGGACTGTTGTGGGGTTCCCCAATCCACAACAGTTCCAGCTCACCACTTTTAAGGAAGAGAGCTTGGAGGAGGATGAAAATTCACATGTGTCTGGCTCTGACTTCTGTTTCTATTTCCAGTTGGTGTGTTGGCAGGTGTTGATTGAACTTGTTCTGCTTGGGGTGAGTCTCTATCCTGCCTTTCTCCTCTTCTTGGAGTGTTATTATTCCTAACCTCTTGGTTATTTGGTTGGTCCATGTTGCAACTTTGCTCCTGATTTTCTCTTCTTCTAGGTGTGTTATTGTTCAGAGCTTCCACTGGTGTAGCAGCACTGTGTCTTGATATTGCAGGGATGAGGTGTATAGGGGCATTTGAGCTACTTGAGGAGGCTCCAACTTCCTTTCCCTTTTCAGAGTTGTTAGGTACAGTGGCTTGGTTCGAATGAGTTACTTTTTTCCTTGGTGACTTATGAGCTTGTACTAATTTCCTCTTTTTTGAGTTTACCCCTTTCATCAGATTTGGTGATATGCCTGTTCTTTTATGTAGAGGTGGTCTGCCTCTCTTCTTCTTTATCACAGGTTCAACAGTTGGGTTCTGGAGTTGTGGGAGATCTTGGGACACTTGTTCTCTTTCACTGTTGAGTTCTTGTGGTGTTGTAGAGTCTTGTCTGGTTCCATTAGCTAGAGTATGGGCAATGATTGCATTAACTGTTTCCTCCATCATACCTATAGCTTCTCCGTTAAATACTCTTTGGTGCCTCGCACTCTTTTCCACTGGGTCCTCCACTCTGCAGTAGTTGTAGGTTTCCTCCCTTAGTTCCTCCATCACGGTTTCTCTCAGCTTTTCTAGGTCCCTAGCCGTGTTGGGATCCACTGCTTGTTGTGGGAAATCTGTCTACGCTAGGTTTCTTTCCAAAGGTGGTCTCCAGTGATGTTGGTAGTCAAGTAAATCTCTATGTATGCTTGTTTCAGGCTCTTTTTGTCTCCATTGGAAGTTGGAAAGATGGTTGTTGTTTTGTCTTTGTAGCCCCTCAGGTTGAGCTGGTCGCCAGCTATTAGTGGTGGTTGCTCTTTCCCTATGGTTGTAGTGGGATTCTGAGGTTGTTTCGTCCTGTGTCCTTCTCTGTGGTTCTACCTCAGCTCTTGGTGAAGCCTGCGTGTTGTTTCTCCAGGTTTGTTGTCTTCTGACCTGATCTATTCTAGAAGATGGTCTCTCTCCATAAGGTCTACAATACATGTCCTTTCGCTCATAGAAAGAGATTTATGTCTCTTTTGCTTGGTTCCTAGGATACTGAGAGCCTTGGACTTTGGAGTTTGAGTAACCAGAGTCTTCCTTTCTTCTTGTAGGGCTAGTCTGAACCTTCTTGGGGCATTCCCTAGTCTCATGAGTCAAGCGGAAACATCTGGCACAGTAGTTTTGTAGTCTCTCATAGACTAAGGACACTACAGCTTCTTCTCCATGCTCAAACTCAATGATTGTTTATTGGATAAGCGGTTGAAGGCCACCAATAGTAACTCTTATCTTAGTGGATCCTGTAGCTAGTTCCATTCCGTCTAGCTGGCCTAGGGATTTTCCAATATCTTCTACAAGTTTCTTTTCCTGTAGTGCACGAGTATACCTTTGAGTTGTATCCAGAAGGGGATCTGGGAAAGAAAGCTGCTGGAGATGACCGGTTCCCAGCGTTATAGTATCACCATCCATGAGGAGTAGTGGTATGGTCTATTGTCTATGATCTTAAGCAAATATGATTCGATGGAAAAGCGGAACTGGAAGATTACATTGCCCAGGTCAGTTCCTTCTATTGTTCCTTGTGTCTCACACTTCCTGGTATAGTAAGAGATCATTGCCCAAACTCTTTGGACTGTAGGGTTGGTGAGTATGTCTATAAGAATGAGTTTGTTGTCTTTAACCAGATCTGAAGTGTCCATCCTTGGTGCACGGATCCTGAGCCGTGGAGGTGAGTCTTTGTCCATTAGGCTTGCTTTCCCCTTTTCCTCATATGTTAATCTTCTTGCCATCTCTCTGATTCTTGATTTCTTTTTTTGTGTAGAGAGAAGTAGTTGAGGAGTGGTGGAGCTGATTTGTGCGGAGATAGTTCAGTGTGGTCCAGAAGGTGTGAAGGCCATGGAGGCTGCTGGAAAGGCGAGGCTCCGGCTAACCAGAGGTTACCGTTGGCCTGCCTTTTGTTGTTGCTTGAAGCTTTCCCGGAGTTGTTTGTCAATTTGTGGTAAAAGATGTTTGTTGGTGTATTAGGTTAAAGTAGGAGGTTGAGAAAAGCACCTTAATTAGGTAAGTTTCTGTTGGATAAAGTCGTTTGCCTGGGTGAGTACGTTGGGTAAAGACCGATCTCTATAATCGTGTTTGGGAGAGAATTGTCTAGACTTTTTATTTTTTTTCCTTATCATTTTATCAAATTTCGCTAATTTTTACAATGACCTGACTCAGGACCGGAAGATTTTATTAATTTATGGTGATTATAATTTATAGAGTATTAATTTATAGAGGTTCTATATAAGTAGCTATTGACAAAAAAAATTTTGATGAAATGTTAGATTCATTAAAACATAAAAAAGTTACAAAAGTTATATCGTTCTAAATAAGTTTTTGAACAAGTGTTGCAAAAATTAATTCTTTTTATACCGCAATATCATATTTATATTCTACACGACGAAATATAGTATTTGGAATTTTAATCTTTGTATTAAAAAAGCATAGCTTAAAAAATATTAGATCTGAAAATACTTTTCTACATTACATATTCAATAACGTTAGAGTTAAGAGATATATACAAGTTGACCCAAGAGAAAAAAAGACATTTACAAATACTATAACTAACAATATCAAATTATTGAAAATATCCTTAAATTTTATGATTGAATACCATAAAATTAAGTATTTCAATAGAAATTTGATTGAACACATATTCCATGTATATATTGGCTTTGAATATTTGTAGCTACTAACAAAGAGTTCATTTCTTCTGCTACAGTTTCAAAATGCATTTACAATTTAAAAAAATATTTGTATAACTATTTTGTAGTATTTGTACTATGGGTATGACTGTTTAGAAAAAAATTGTTTGGGACCCACAATTATAGAAAAGAAACGAGAATACACTTTTGGAAAATTGGCAAATATAACGCAACAAAAATTTGTATTTCACCAAGCAGCCATAAATATTGTGCAGTCAGAACAGTTCTGTATAATACGTACTCCCTCTGTTGCATAATAGTTGTCATTTTAGGTGATTTCACATTGATTAAGAAAACATTTAAAAATTCTATTTTACCCCTAATAAATGTGTTTTTCATTTGATATATGTAATTAATAAGTTAAAAGAGTATGGGTAAAAATGGAAAACTAATAATAAATTTGCAATGAAAATGTAAAACGACAACTAATTTGAAACAAAATAAAAAGCGTAAAATAACAACTAATATGAAACAGATGGAGTATTTGTTACCATTTTGACCATAATGAAAACATAGAAGGTTCACATACTTACTTGTTGTCTCACCTGTAATGGAGAATTCTGTCAAAAAATATTATCTATGTGCTACTCTCCTCAGTTAAATTATTACATAATTATTACACTAATAATAATTTAAATTTGTGTTAGTGTGCTAATTAGCCCTACATTTTTTACTTGCTTCTACATAGAGGAACTTTTCTTCCAAAACAAAACAAAAATGCTTGATAAAAAAAAACTTCTGTTTCTTTTTGATTGGTACAAAGCCAAAGAAAAACAATTCTACAAAAGTCTACCAGTGTCACACCCTATATGCCTAGCATTTTTAGTACAGTTTTTTTGTTTCTCGTTTTTTTGTGTGCTTTTCTACTAGATTTAGGATCCATATATATATGCATGTTTATAATTTAATATTTAAAACCTGTGAAAAAAGAAACTAAACAAAAAAAAAAACAGAAAACAAAATCATATCGCTTGTGAAACTAAATAAAAATAAAATTGAGAGCCTTGCTAAACCACTAATATAGCAGTTATCTAATCATTTAGAGCACTTTTTTTAAATGTACTTTTGAAATGTCGTTTTTTTAAAATGTCACTTTTCAAAAATATCACTAAAATAATATCATTTAGTCAAATACTATTTATGTTAGGGTTAGGTTTTAAAGTCTAATTTTTAGGGTTTAGGATTTAGTAGCGGTCAAAACCGTTTTTAGGTTTATAAGTTTTAATGAAAATTTGTACCTCGTTAATTCGTTTTGATTAATTCGTTACGAGATCCATCAACGCACTGAAATGACAAAATCAAGGTTTTAAAAAAAAATGTAGATATCAATTTAGATGGTGATCATCACCAACACTAGCACAAATCAGAGTGTCACACATTTGGGTGAATGACGACTTCGAGTATATTAACAGTTTCAAAGAGCCGGCAATACGTGTTGGAGACGCGTCCCTACCACATTAAATAAGTCTAAATCCACGACTTGTTGAGTTTGTTTGTATTTGTTTAACATGAAGTCAAAGGTATTACGACGCTTATAAATAGCACCGAAAAATACTACAACACAAACCCATCTAATTAGCCCATCTCTCTCTCAAGTGCCATAGCCAAAATACCACAACACACAAAAATGGATGGTGAGGAGCAGCAAATAGGTGGTGAAGTTAATAACCATGAGAACATGTTGAAAGAAAAAAAGGTATTATTTCACTCCACTTATTGATCTCATATATGCTTTTCCCCTAGTTACTTCGAAAAACGTTATAGATATGCATAAATATAAGAACATATCGATACAAACATATTGTTTCAAATTTTGTTTTCTAAGACAGGTTTTAATACAAATTATTTTGATAAATTGAGAATATATTAACTCTCTTTTATGTTTATATAGAAAAGGAGCCGGCTTTGGAACACTTAAAGTTCATGATAATAAAAAGGGTCACGTGAACTCCAAGTGTTCCAAAGCGCAAATTATGAACCTTGTTTTCTTCTATAAAAGAGTTACTAACATAAATGATTTTGATAAATCAAGTTTTAACTCTATTATATAAGTATATTTATATATATATTGCAAAATCATATTTCACAACACTTTTTGTTTGTTTGTTGAATTATTGATCAGAAATCATGGGGAAAACTGTTCCGACCGGATTCTTTCAGCATAGAGGCCGGAAAAACTCCAATGAACAACGGTCTTCCTTCATTGGTGTGTATCCTTGTGTTTGATATTCGAATGATTTGGTAGTATACATATATATATATATATATATAACTTTGATGATGGTGAATATTGATAGATGAGCTGGAAAACGACGATGAGTTTGGCATTTCAGAGCTTAGGAGTGGTGTATGGAGATATTGGGACATCACCATTATATGTGTACGCAAGTACTTTCACTGAAGGCATCAAAGACAAAGATGATGTCATCGGAGTTCTCTCCATCATCATCTACACTATTACTCTCGTCGCACTTCTCAAATACGTTTTCATTGTTCTTCAGGCTAACGACAATGGCGAAGGTATTTTTTTTTTGTTCTACAATGGTTACAGTTAATTTGTCATTTCGTTTTTAAAATTCTTTTATACATATTAAATTTATTTTACTGTTTCCTAATACGTTATGTTTTATATAAGACAATACAACTTTCTTTTTCATTACGATAATGATTTAATATAACAAATTATAAATAAAAAAAAGACTGTTTTTAAAAAATCAAAATAAAATTCTTTGTAAGATAAAAATTAAATCGTAATGAAATGGAAACATATATTCCATGGATCACCTAAGATCGTGAATACATATAATGTATAATATAAACTTCGTCTCAAATTTAAGTTTTATTTATATGATTAATATTTGTGACAATTTATTTTATATTTATTTAGCGTTATAGAATGAAAAAATCTAACGTACAATTCATTTATATTCTCTAAATAATGAGTCAATTATGATGCATGGTCGATTGAGTAAATTGTAGACTTATTCAACAATCAAGCTAATTTAGATGATAGAATTGATGAAAACATGCTATACTAATGTTATAATTTAATGCTACAATAAGATATATATATATATATATATATATATACATACGCTTTTATCGGATCAACATTAGGATTCAGTGGATGAGTTCATCAAGAGATTCAAAACTTTACTAGTTTTTGTTTGTATAAAGCTAAATAAGAAGCGTATTTATTACTGTTGACTTTTTATTACGTGACGCACGTCCCCAATACCAACAATTTTGGTACGATATCGCATGTTGACCATTTAATAGTAATAGTATCAGATGACATGATCCAATAAATGCTCGTCCTCAAAAGTCTAAGAGTTCGTACGGACATGACGTTAATTTTCTATTTACTCCTCTGCTATAAAACAGATGATGTTTGAAGTTTTTACATTTCTTTTAAAAAATCAATAAATTCGTATTGTTTTTTAAAAACAAATATTAATTTTTATTTATCTAAAACATTTCAACCAATAGAAAATCAATACGCAGAATTCAAATAGTCAAAACAACAAAAACATAATGAATTTGCATAGAAACTTAAAAACATCACTTAAAAACAAACTAAAAAAATCCTCTAAAACATCAAGTAAAAGCAAACAGAAGGAGTAATACATAAAAAGTTATTTATAACCAATCTTATTATATAAACCTTAATGCGTCAAACATAATAATTAACAAGATCGTGACACATGTCAACCGATCGGTAAGATTTTGACACGTGTTATTTTATTTAATTAAATTAAATCACATATTTCAGAAACATTTCCTAATTTTATTTAAATTAGGTTTTAAAACGTGTTATTTTCTTTTAACTAACTTAAATCGTATAGTACAAAATTTCCCTAATCATATTTAAAATAGGTTTACTTTTTACTATTTTACAAATAAAGATATTATTATTCTAAAATAGATACATTTTTTTATATGTGAATAAATTGGCGTATGCAATATCTAAGTCTATTTAAACTAAAAGTATTTTACATTATATTAGAATATTTCATGGAGAAAATTACTTGAGTTGTTACCTTATATGCTTCTATTTAGAATAAAAAAAAAATCTAATTGATAAATACAAATATAATTTTTTATCATCCGGAGAGAAACATCAATTATTTAACATTAGATAAATTAAATGAAAAATGGTTTATCATCATATCGTAGTACAACTTATAGAAAGTGAGAGACGGAATATATATTTTAAAAATAATAATGAATTAATAGGAATGGACTTTATATAAGTTGATGAAAAGGTTAGCCCATTTATATATTTTATCAATAAGAGTTTTAATGTATTACTAATGATTTGAATAATATCTAACTACCATTTGATTTGATTTGATTTTTAAACAAATGAAAATACGATTCAAAGATTTTTGCATGATTACATTCTTGCAATATTTGGGAATCAATTATGTGAAAGAAATATTATTAAAATTTGCAATTAAAAATATGAGATTCAATTCGTTAAGTTTTAAAAAGAAAATATATGAATGAGTAACTATATAATAAAAATAACCTAATTCAATAAGGAATAAGAAACAAAACTAATTAGTTGGAAATAAGTGAAAATTTTAATTCAAAAAGAAGTAATATAATAAAAAAACCAAAATAAATTTAATAATGGTGAAGATGTTCTATCAGTGGTTTTTACATTTTGTGTTTGTGTTTTTTCACGTGTTATAAAATTAAAAAATTCAAATTACATTATGAGAAAGTAAGTCCACAAGATTTTGAAAAATTAGAGTAACGAAATAGTAAGAATTAAATTACTTCAAACATGAATAAAAGAAACTAAATATTTTAAAAAACATGTAATCAAATTTAGTTGGAAATCAAATTAGACAAAAAATCAAGATAAAACATTAAATGTTAAATTATTTAAGATCAAGATTTTCGATTTTGTTTACTTTCATAAATGATTTAGTTTTTCTTCTTTTTCGTGTTTAATTTTTCACGGGTTGCAAAATAATTTTACCATAACCCCGCATATATGCGGATCCTTTACCTAGAATACATTTATAATGTTAAATGTTTTTTTTTTTTGCTAAACAATAATGTTAAATGTTCGTACGAATATAATGTTAATAATATAAACCGTACGATTTTAATGTTATGAAAATATTTGAAACGCAGGAGGAACATTTGCATTGTACTCATTGATATGTCGGTATGCGAAAACGGGACTAATCCCAAACCAAGAACCAGAAGATACAGAGCTCTCAAACTATACACTTGAACTTCCAAACACACAGCACAGAAGAGCCCATAAGATCAAAGAGAAGCTCGAGAATTTTAAATTCGCAAAGCTCATACTCTTCCTCGTCACTATAATGGGTACTTCCATGGTAATTGGTGATGGTATCCTTACTCCTTCCATCTCAGGTAACTATGGACCGAGTTGAGGTCTAAAACCATTTATCGATCATTTTTGTTTACAACATTTGAACTAACAATTGTCATGTTTTGTTGCATTGATTTGATACAGTACTTTCAGCAGTAGGTGGAATCAAATCACTCGGGCAAAGTAAACTACTCATCACATATTCACATTCATCTTCTCTTTTGTTAACTGATATAAGCAACATTCTTAAATGTGATATATAAATGTGCAGACACGGTGGTGGGTGTTTCGGTCGCAATCTTGATTCTTCTATTCGCATTTCAGCGGTTTGGAACGGATAAAGTCGGGTTTTCATTCGCTCCGATCATTCTCATATGGTTCTTATTTCTGATCGGAATTGGCCTCTTTAATCTGTTCAAACATGACATCACTGTCCTAAAGGCGCTTAATCCACTATATATCATTTACTATTTGAGAAGAACTGGTAAACAAGGCTGGATTTCACTTGGAGGTGCTTTCCTCTGCATCACTGGTGAGAGTCCATATATATTATACTTAGTATAGCGCGTTTTTTTTTACTCTAGCTACCATTTAAATATTTACATGCAAAAATAACCCGGTGATAAAATCATAATGGATGTTGAATTCGAGTGTGTTTTAAACCAACAACATAATTATTGTTACGCATGTTTTAAACAAATAGCATCTTATTTTAGCTGATAACAAACTAGTTCTAAAGTTAAAAAAAAAAAAAACAAACTAGTTCTTTAAAAACTAGCGCGAAATCAACATCCACTTATATACTTATTATTTTGTGATAGAATCATATTTGAAAAATCTGCAGTTAGCTTATCGTTATTATATACGCCACATAAATTATTACATATGTTTTATATTTTAACACGGTTTAATTATTTCCTAATGATTAAAATGTAAATATGTTTGAATTAGGGACGGAGGCCATGTTTGCTGATCTAGGTCATTTCAGTGTCCGAGCCGTACAGGTGGGTTTTTGCTTTCCCTGTCCGAATGCAAAACAATTACTTTTGTATTTTTTAGGTCCCTGACCAAATTTTTCAATTTTAAAATCGCAGATAAGTTTCTCATTTGTGGCATATCCGGCTTTAATAACGATATATTGCGGCCAAGCCGCGTACCTCTCTAAACATACTTCAAACGTTTCAAATACATTCTACGACTCAATCCCAGGTTAGTTTAACTCCAATTGTATAATTCTAAGATCAATAATGGTTACATCTCAAGATCAATGATGCTATGAATTTCTAACAACATAACATTGGATGCTACTTATCAGATCCGTTTTATTGGCCAACATTTGTGGTGGCGGTCGCAGCATCGATCATCGCGAGCCAAGCTATGATATCAGGCACTTTCTCAATTATCTCGCAGTCTCTACGTATGGGTTGTTTCCCTCGAGTGAAGGTGGTTCACACCTCCGCTAAGTACGAGGGACAAGTCTACATCCCCGAGATCAACTACTTGCTCATGCTTGCATGCGTCGCAGTCACCCTCGCCTTTAGAACCACGGAGAAGATAGGCCACGCTTATGGGATTGCAGTCGTGACCGTCATGGTTATCACAACCTTTATGGTGACTCTCATAATGCTTGTTATTTGGAAAACTAATATAGTGTGGATTGCTATGTTCTTGACCGTGTTTGGCTCCATAGAGATGCTATACCTATCGTCGGTCATGTACAAGTTCACCAACGGTGGGTATTTACCGCTTGCGATAACGATCGTTTTGATGTCGATGATGGCGATTTGGCAGTACGTTCACGTCCTAAAGTACCGGTATGAGCTGAGGGAGAAGATTTCTGGTGAAACCGCTATACAAATGGCTACAAGCCCTGACGTAAACCGAATTCCAGGGATTGGTCTGTTCTACACAGAGCTTGTTCACGGTATAACTCCATTGTTCTCTCACTACATCTCAAATCTTTCGTCTGTCCACTCAGTTTTCGTCTTGATATCGATCAAGTCACTTCCCGTGAGCCGGGTGACACCAACAGAACGATTCTTTTTCCGTTACGTGGAGCCAAAGGATTTTGGAATGTTTCGGTGTGTTGTGAGGTATGGTTACAAGGAAGACATCGAGGAGCCTGAGGAGTTCGAACGTCAGTTT
The DNA here is from genome assembly GCA_900128785.1 of Arabis alpina. Taxonomy (NCBI): domain Eukaryota; kingdom Viridiplantae; phylum Streptophyta; class Magnoliopsida; order Brassicales; family Brassicaceae; genus Arabis; species Arabis alpina. The sequence goes on from LT669791.1 coordinate 16,555,840, forward strand.
GTTCATTACTTAAAGGAATTTATCCATCACGAGTACTTCATTTCCGGAGGAGGAGGAGGAGAAGTGGACGAGACGGATAAAGAAGAGAAATCAAATGTTGAGACTACACTTGTTCCTTTGTCTAACTCTGTCCCTTCGTCAGGGCGAATCGGGTCCACGCATTCTTCATCTTCGAACAAGATTAGGTCGGGAAGGGTCGTGCAGGTGCAATCCGTGGAGGATCAAACGGAGTTGGTGGAGAAAGCGAGAGAGAAAGGAATGGTTTATCTAATGGGAGAAACGGAGATCACGGCGGACAAAGATTCTTCTTTGTTCAAGAAGTTTATAGTGAACCATGCTTACAATTTCTTGAAGAAGAATTGTCGGGAAGGAGACAAAGCACTTGCGATTCCAAGGTCGAAGCTTCTTAAGGTTGGCATGACTTATGAATTATGAGGAACTCCAAATTCATCTTTTTTTGTTTTCTGTGTGTGTGTGTGTCAGTGTATGTGCGCGCGTGTGGTTTAAGTTCATTGTTGCATAAAAGAAAGTGTCTCCATGTGACCATGTCTACGTGACACCCTTGGTTTGTTTGCTTCTCTTCTTTGATTTCTAGTAATGTGTAACCTTTTGTTTTGTGTTTCACGAAGTATGATGAATCAATGTGCATTTATCAGCTTCACGAAGTAAATGATTTGTTTGTTTCTCATTTAATTTCAGAAAACCATAGGAGGATTATTATTTTTAACTATAAAATAATACACCACATGTTTTCATATATATGCATGGATCTAAAATTTATTTGATGTAAGCGATCATTCTATATACATTAAGTGAAAAAAAAATTAAATAAATATAAACACACCACTTTGATGATATATATATTTTTTTGAATTGAATCTCAAATTAAATCAAACAAAAAAACAAGCTTTTTTACACCGAGATGCTATAAGGTTTTTCTTTTGTTCCTTCTAACCCAAATTACATTTTATTGCATAGTTTTCTTTGTAAAGACAGCAACACTCAACGATAGCCAAACCACTCCTCCATGGCGCCGTCTAGTCTACTATCCTTCCCCTCACGAGCAGTGGAGATGCGGTTTCGAATTGTTTGTCAATGAAATTGATTAGAGCTGATGCTGTTTTTGGTTTCTCACCGTGTCTTCTGCTATTCCGCTTTCTCCATATGGTATGTAAAGCGGCTTGGAATGTATACCTCAGCAAGAATTAAGTAGTGTATTCATATTGGTTTACCTCTAGTATCTCCAGAATCTCGCCCCAACGTGGTGTATAACTATGCTTCAGGATGTTGTGGGTCAGATTTCTCCAAACTTCTTCCGAGACCTGACATTCAAAATAGATATGATTTCTTGTTTCAATGTCATTGTGACAGAGAACACATAGACCATCTGCTATCATGTTCCACTTAAGCATTCTTTCGCCTGTTACCAGCCGATCCTTCATTGATAACCACGCGCGGAATGTATTTTGGAGTGTTATGTTTGAACCACAAGCTCTCCCACCATCTCATTATAGGGTCTACATTTCGAATCTGATTCCAAGTCGCATTAGAGTTGAACCTATTTCGAAATCTATCCGATTGGTCCCTCCATAATACCACATCTTCTCCTTGGTGGATTCCTTTGTTTTTCTGGTCATCAATGACTTGTTCCACAATATTATAAACTTCAAGACGGTGATTTTTCCTTCGATGAATATGCAATACCTTTTCCACATAAGTATGAAGAGGAATGCTCAAATCAATACAGCCTCTCACACCCGTTAGGTCAATCAATCTGCCCCTATCATTCCAGCTATCAAACCATAAAGAGGTGGTGGTTCCATTTTGAACTTAACTTCAGACGAAATCTTGTGAAACCTCACGGTATTTGAGTAGTTTTTTCCACATCCACGAACCGAGAGATGTAGTGGTTTTGATGCTCCAGAAAGATCCCTTGCGAATCAAATAACAATGGATCCAATTGACACACAAAGAAGCCCTAGCAGTCAATATTCTCCAAATAAGTTTGAGGCAGCATACCTTGTTCACATCCGTCAAAGATTTAAGACCTAGTCCTCCTTCACTCTTAGGTTTGCAGACATCTTTCCACGCAACTTTAGCTTTCCTCATTGAGTTCTAGTCCTGACTAGAGGAATGCAGAGCAAAGCTTATCAATTTCGTGGATACAAGATTTAGGAAGTCTATAGGCTGACATCCAAAAATTGTGAGACTGAGAATTACGGAACTGATAAGTTGTAGACGGCCTGCGAAAGAAAGATGGCGGGCTGTCCAATTACTAATCCTTGCCCGTATCTTTTCTAACAAAGGTTCATAATCATGAGCTGTCATTCTTCTTGTGAGAAGTGGGAGACCAAGGTAGCGAACCGGAAGCGTCCTAGATTCAACGGGAATTGATCAAGAATCATCTCTTTCACCTCATGTGAAACCCCTGCCATATAAATCGTGGACTTTTCAAGACTGATTTGTAATCCAGAGAAGGAAGCAAACTCCTTAAAAAACCCAAGGATACCATCAATAGATTTCTTTGTGCCATCTGAAAATGCAATCATATCATCTGCAAAGCAGAGGTGTGTGAGACTTGCGTTCTTGCAGTTGGGATTATAGCCAATTATTCGGTCATGAGCGGCTTTGTCAAGCATGTGAGACAACACATTCATACAAATGACAAATAAGTAGGGTGATAGAGAGCAACCCTGTCTAAGACCCCTCGCGCTTGTGAAAAATCCAGCAAACTCCCCATTAACTTGGACCAAGAAAGCTGCTGTGATAATACAAAGCTTGATCCAGTGAATGAAATTAGGAGGGAATTTCATAACTACTAGCGTGGATAGCAAGAAGGGCCATTGAACTAAGTCAAATGCTTTTGAGATGTCGATTTTCACCGCGCATCATGATGAGATTGAGGACTTGTGATAGTTTTTAATCAGTTCAGATGCCAATAACACATTTTCCATCAAGAGTCTATCTTTGACGAATGCAGACTGATTTGGAGATGAATTTGGGCAGTACCTTTTTCAATCGGTTTGCCAATAGTTTGGAGATGACCTTGTAAAGAACATTGCAACATAAGATCGGTCTATAATCCTTCATAACCACCGCATATTTCTTCTTGGGAATGAGTGCCAGATTGTTGTATTGATACCTTTTGGTAAGAAGCCTTTATCAAAGAATGATTTCACCGCCATCACTACATCCTTACCTACTATGTTCCAAGTTTCTCGGAAAAATTCAGCCGTATATCCATCTGGTCAAGGAGATTTGTTGTTTGGCATAGCAAAAATCACATCATGTATCTCTTTATCTGTGATCGGTTTGCTTAGTAGAGCTGCATCCAAGTCCGAGCATTCGAACTCGAGAAGCTTTTGTAAGTAATATGTCGTTGGTGCTTGATAACCCTCCACACTATGGGAAAGGAATTCTCTGAAAAAAACTTCAGCTTCAGTTTTGATCTCTTCTTGTGTTGCTGCCAAAGACCCATCACTTCTCTGTATTTCTCGAACTGAATTTTGAGATTCTCTAACTTTTGCCGTAAGGTGGAAGTATCTATTATTTCCATCCCCAACTTGCATCCAATGAAGCTTCGACTTCTGCCTTAGAAAGCATTCTTCAAGTTCAGCTAGGTGTTGCCATTTAGCGAAAGCATGACCTTCCTCTACTAGCACATTTGGTGATGGGTTAGTCATTTTTTGTGTCTGCAAGTCACACAACTTCTCATATGCTTCCTTTGTCCTCTTTGTTAAGCCTCCAAGAAATTCCTTGCTTAGTCTCCCGAGTTTTGGCTTTAAGTCTTTCAACTTTTTTGATAACAGGAACATGGCGAAAGTTGAGATATAGAGGTCCTCTGTTTCCTTCCCGTAAGCTTCCACACCTGGTAGGAATTTAGGAGATTTGGTGATAACATTCGAGAATTTGAATGGTCTTCTAGTGTGGAGCGGACCATTAGCTATTTGGATTCTACAACGGAGGTGGTCCGAGCAGCCTCCTGCCTCAAAAACAGAGTATGCTTGTGGATAATCACTATACCACACATAATTCATGAGCACCCTATCCAGCTTTTTGCATATGATCCCCTCCTCTCTTTTATTACACCATGTGAAATTTGGTCCATGAGAGGTCATATCCACTAGAGAGTTATATCTTACCCCATCATGGAAGTCCCCCATTCCCGATGTTACATTAGTCACTCCTCCTGAGTGTTCATCCGTTGCCAAGATTTCATTAAAGTCGCCAACAATTATCCATGGCTTATCCCGCATCAGTGTTGAGTCTTGATGGTTTCTAAGATCAGACCATAACTCCTTTCTCTCCTCCATGGTGTTTAAGGCATAGATAAATGAGCAGAAGAACTCCGCTGTTGCCCCATCTAACAACACCGAGCATGTGATAATCTGACTACTCTTGAAAATGGGAGTAACCTTAACTTATGGACTCCACACCACCCAAATTCTTCCCAATCTATTGTGTTCATAGTTCGATAAGAATGACCAATCCTTAAAAACATAAGAGGCTATATTTTGAGATTTTCCTTCCTTCACTCTCGTCTCTATAACCCCACCAAATTAAAATTTACTCTTCTTTATCCAGTCACGAAACACTTGTAGTTTATTGGATTGATTAAATCCTCTAATGTTCCAAAAGAAACCTGACATTAGTTATTTTTGCGAGTACTCTGCCTCACTGCGTTTGGATTCGCATCCGTATTGCTGTGAGTTGTTGTATCTCCATTGACTTTGTTAGCTTTGGTGCCACGAGGAAGGTTTCGGCGACTATTCCTCCTACCCTCGTTAACTTCTACCACATGAGCGAGCTTCTCCTCCTCGTGCTGCTCCATTTCATTTTGCTTCTCCTCAACTACTAGATTGGGTTCTGCGTTTTGTTGCTCAATAACGGGATCATGCGCAATCTGCTCTTCTTTATCTAACTCCTCCAAGTCAGATTCCTTTTGTTCATCGCTCAAAACTGCAAATCTTGATTGTGTCAAGATCAAAACTTGACCATATTCCAATTCCTTCTTATTTTTCTCCGGAGTTCGACTAACCTTGACTGGTGTAGACCATTCACCTTCCTCTTGTTCTTTTTCTAGGACATGACTTGATGGTTCATGCACCAATTGTGTTGATGTTGATGGTTCCCCTAATTTCTCATCTCCTAGCTCCAAAGGCCCTTCCACTTTTGATTTTTTTGGAGATTCCTTTTCTCCACTACCTTTGCATCTTTGTTCTTACACACTTTTTGTAAGTCTCCATTTACCGCATGTTGCACATTTAATAGGCACAAACGGGTAAGAGAATGTCACAAGAGCTTCTTTCCCATCTGGAGTATTGAATTTTAGAGTTGTTGGCAAATCTTTTGAAGGATCCGCATTGACTAGGAGCTTTGCCACTGTGAAATCCAGGCATTGAGCCGTATCATGGTGCATCCGGTCAGGCACTCCCACCGCACTTGTGATGAAGCTGAGCCCCTTCCATGGAAACATGTTCATAGGTACATTCTTCAAGTGCACCCAAATTGGTACCATTTTCACCTCTAACTCATTAATGTCTATGTCTGGAGACCATGGGAAGATCCCACATACGTTTCATAACTCTGTTTCAAATGGTTGAGTTGCAAATTCTGAATTTCACTATTGTTGAGTTGATGAAAAAAACCTCAATCATCTGCGTTTTGTCACCTAACGCCCAAATCTTGTTAACAATTGCATGAATCTTTGCTACATGCGGTGCTTTTGCGAGGAACTTAACGATTACAAAATCCTCCCACAAAGGAGAAGAATCCTGAAAAACTTCTTCCGGGACATGAACAGAGCCAATCGCGTCTTGAACCGAAACCTGTAAATCATATTTTGTGAGAGATTTCTTTGACTTAACCACACTCGACCATGTTGGAGACGTAGCTTGTGGAGCCATACCTGAACGTGGTGGATGAGTATCCTAACAGACAATCTCCTCCGGCAAAACCCTAACCTCCATGGGGAGGCAAGGCCGACGGCGGCTGTCTGCCGTAGGCAGTAAAAACCTAGCTAGATGAGCAAAATCCTAATCGCCAAGTTTTTTGCCTCAGGGCTAAACGCACCTATCGATGATATATTTTTCAAAATTACCATTATTCATTTTTGTAAGTTTCAAAAATACCATTTCAAATCCTCTTTAGAAACATAAATATTTTCTAACCTAAATCAATTTGACTTTTCTTCACCATCAACATCTTTTTCTTTCCCCCACGATTCCACGAAGGGCCTGACTGATGACAGAGTAATTGAAGAATATTGAAGAATTGCTGGAAAAACAATTAAGTTGCTACCATTCGTTGGCCAATTTATTTCAAAATGTGAAAATATCTAATTGGGTTACAAAATCTGCCATTTGGCTGATTCAATTTCAATTTGGCAAAGATAAAAGACAAATTTGCCCTTGAACAAAAAAAGGAGGTTCCATCTTGTCCACCGCTACCACTCGTTCACAGTAAACCACCATCTCGTCCATGGTTTCCGATTATGTCCACAGCCGACCACCGCCTCCGTAACTGTCTGCATTTTCGTCCATCGTTCAAAATCTTTGTTTTTGTTTAGCGTTCACAATCAACCATCATCTTCGACTATATCCACCATCTCTGACTATGTCCACCGGCGACCGCTGTCTCCATTCACCGTCGACCACCATCTCCATCACGTTTGCGTTTGCGTTCAAAGTCTGCGTTTTCGTCCCCCGTTCAAAGACTGCGTTTTTGTTCATAGTCAACCACCGTTGACCACCATTGCCGTACACCGTCGACCACCGTTGTCGGCAACAACCACCACCATCCACCATTTTTGTTTATCAAAAGAGAAAGAAATAGAGAAGAAGAAGAAACAAAGAGAGAAAAGAAGATAAGAAAAAAAGGAGAAAGAAATTGTGTGGAAGAGAATGTGGGGGTAAAAATATCTTGTCTTTCACTAAAAGATAAAACCAAATCATTTTTTGGCACATTAAGAAAAAACTAGGAGAGACTCACACATTTGGAAAGGATTTTAAATTAAATGGCACATTCTGAAATTTTTCCATAATTCAATATATATATATATATATATACACATATTATTATTACTTTAAAAATTATTTTAAAAAATTAATTAATTCATTGTTTCATGTTTTTTTTCCAAATTTAATTAATTGTTTCATGTTCTATACCAATTTATTGATATACTTGTGTTAATGATATGCTCAAATTTACCCTGAGCTACTCTCTCAAATTAAGGGATCAATTCTAGTACGTAGGGGTCGAATCACTGGGAATCGAAATCACCCGATGGAATTTTGACTTCTAATTAAGCTAAGCAAGAATGTATAAATGGAGAAAAACTAATTAAACTTGAAAGTGAGTTGTGATTTAAACTTCAATTAGACAAAGAGCTAGGCTTTCGGGAAATTCGCAGGAATAGATAAGTTGCAGAATTAAGAAACTGTCAGGATTTTAATGAAGATTCGTTCTCGAACTTGAAACTCTAATGTAAAATTAAACGACTTCCGTTGAATTAATTTTCTATGCATAAACCCTAGAAATCCAAATTCCTTTCTAAAGTCAATCAATTTATGCAAGCATTAAAGTTCAGGTTTCAATTGTTCACAAAATCCCTAAACCAAATTCCTTTGAGAATAAGTGATTTTGCTCATCTAAGATTATGGTCAGGTTATCAATTGATGCTTCCGCTTCTAATTAATCAATCTAGGATGTCTAAATCAGGGTGATCAATCCTAAATCAGGGTGATCAATTCTAAAACAGAATTAATGCAATCTAGATGAAGAACCATAAGATAATCCTAACATGAATTCAATTCTAATAACTCATCTTAATTTCTTTGAAAAACCCTAAACCTAACAAGTACATTACTCAGACATGGATGCAGATAACATGATGACTGAATAATACTGCATTAAATAAAGATAGAGAAAGAGATACACAAGGGTTCGAAGAAATCTGAAACGTCTGAAAACTTGTCTCCCTAACTCTTAAAATCTCTCTGAAGCTCTAACTCTTGAATAATAGAAAGCATAATGAAAACTAAAAGAAAACTGAGTATTTATAGACTAGGATTCGTGCTGGCCTTTATTTGTTAATCTGACGGCAATTGAAAACTAAAAGAAAGAAAACTTGTCGATCGACGCGCCAATCTGACGACAATTGAAAATCCGTCCTCTCGACTTCAGCTCCTCTTTCTTTGATGCTCTAAAATGCTCCATAATCACCAATTAAGCTCCATTCATACACAAACCTTCCAAGACTCTAAAACACTAGAAAAATACCGAAAAGACTCGATAAAACCGGGTTAAATCATGGCCAAAAGATGGTAAAAACCATGATATATCAACTTCCCCAGACTTAGCTTTTGTTTGCCCTCAAGCAAACGAGAGACTAAGAATGAAGTCGATGTTTGAAAATCGCGGGAACTCACTTATCCTTTGGAACATGGCTTTCGCTTCTTTGACTCTTTCGCTGCATATAAACAAAGTACCTTTGGCGGTCACGAATCTCAACCATCATAGGTTGGGCTTCAAATCTTAGCCTGAAAACCCATCAATTTCACATCCTCCTAACTGTCGCACACTTGATCAAAGTGATGATGAAATTCTCTCTAATATCAACCAAGGAAAATGTTAGGTATTATGTGAAAAGGCTTTTGGTGTTTAGTGGAGTTAAAGGTGTTTAGGGTTACCAGATTTTATTTGGTGGATGCAGACATTATGCATAATCACAAGAGAGAGACCGGTCCAGTTGATGCCCACAGTTTCTCATTCACATTGCACTCTCTCCTCCAAACCGTAATCAGGAACCAAACATCATTATGTAGCACAAAAATCACAAGTTCCATTATTCACATCCATCCATTCAATACCTTGGGATTTTTGTAGAAGTTAGAGACTTATTGAAAATGATCATTCCCTTTCCCTTATGAAATTTTCGTTTTTTTTTTTTTTTTGACTACCAACGGAGGAATGATCTACATAAGTGTTAGTCTCGAAAATTACCATTGTTGTGCATGAAATCCCAAGAAATGCCTAGCATCGTTACTCATTGTAAAGTTCTCCAACCAAATCCTCATCCTGTGCAATTTTGTGAATGAAAAACTGCGTCAGACCTTTTTCTCTCTGGTGTTTATACACATGCCTGCACATAAAATAAAGAGAAAAAAATCGCATGAGGCTTGAACAAAAGGTTAAGGTTAGGGGTTGGGTACCAACTAAAAATGAGGTGGCCATTCAGGATCAACAAAGAGTGGTAAAGTGAATAAGGAGTCCTGAATGTTGGATCGATTACTGTCTTGATATAATCAGAAAGAATATAGCGAGATGGAGATCAAGTGTGCTAGTCTGGAGTTTGATCTACTTCATTTTGCAAACCGCGATAAGAGGAGAACCTGTACTATCATCTGGTTTCGAATTTGCTCCATCCAAAGGCTTCGTCGCAACAACTAAAAGTCACAAAAACTGAGCGTTTGTTCCTAAGGAAAGGTCATCATCCCCTACAAGTTTTGACTCAATAAAACAGATTTTGACTCCAAAATAGAAAACAATGTTAGCAACTACCTCCTCCAGACTTAAACAACACTGTCCCCAGTGTTAATCAAGCCTGAAATTGGTGAAAGAAAAGAAAAAAATGTTAGAAAATTGTGAAAAATTCGGATATGTGGTTGTCTACTCGTCGATCGTTGCAAAAAGCATGCATCGATCGACGGCCTGTCTGAAAATTGGAGCATTCTTTCGTGACCTTAGCAGTCGCACATTGGATATAAGCCGCGTCCAACTTCTTAAGTCGAACATTGTGATGATTTTGTGTAATTTGGAAAAAATCTTTCCACCATCCTTCTTTGATGTAATGGAGCACCTTCCTATCCAATTGCCTTACGAAGCAGAGCTTGGTGGTCCTGTGCAATATCGGTGGATGTTTTCCTTTTAAACATTTGAAAGGAAAAGCGAAAAACAAAAGATATCCAGCGAAATCAATTGTTCAATCGTATATGAATGATGAGATATCCTACTTTTCACAATACTACTTTGGCTCACAGGTTCCTACAACTATCAGACGAAGGTAAATTGATGTGATAATATAGAAAAATTTATGTTATTTAATATTGGTATTATGTTTTGGTTTTAATGTTAATTAGGAACAAATTTTGAAGGGTAAGTCGGTATGACGAAAGTGAAGAACCTAGATATCCAATTGATGTACCGGATATATTCACGGCTGTAGGTCGGCCAAGTGGGAAATGTGAAGAATTCTGGTTAAGCGCGGAGGAGTATCATCGTATACATTCATATATTCTACGGAATTGTAAATACTTTCGGCCCTACGAGAAGTAACTCAAACTAGATCTTACATAATTTACTCTAATTTTATTTACCAATTTATTCAATCATATATTCTTATTCAATCACAGGTTGTTGGAAACGCAAATTCGAGATGAAGACCCTGACCTAACAGATGTGGAGGTGATGAGGAGAATTCTGTTCATGGATCCGGCCTTACGTATATATACTGTTGACATGTAAATTATTGATTTGTAAATATCATTTTCTTAATTTACACATATTTTGTATTGATAGGTACATTACATGAACGATCAACAATATTTTCCTCCTTGGGTTTTTAATGTTGTTGAAGGCCCTGAAAATCAAGTTCGAACTTGGCCCATGTATTATACGAGAGGGTATTTGTTTCACACGGAAAGTCACGGAGAGAGGAAAAAAACTATGAATTATGGGGTACTCGTGCGAGGCCAACAATATTCTGACGTAACTAAAGAAGACGATTTTCATGGGAAAGTGCAAAAGATCATGGAGTTCCAATTCCCTGGCATTTTTCAATTAAGGGTAACACTTTTTTATTGCAAATGGTTCGACCCTACGATGGAAAAGGCACCCGGAGAAGCAAGGGAGGTATTGTTAATGTGTTGGCTAAAGGTCGATATAAAAACAATATTAATGAGCCTTTTATTTTAGGTATGATCGATTTGTTCATTTATTCAATCTAGAAGATATATGAACATATATGTTTTACAAATATTTTCAAATTTCTTATCTAAACAATATACTTATGGCAAGGTCTCAAGCCGATCAAGTTTGTTATCTTCCATATCCAGCTACTGAACGTATTCTGAAACCATGGCTTATAGTACTGCAAGTTAATCCGAGGAATCGTGTACAAGGAAAATTTGGTACGAAAGACTTGGTTATTTTTCAACAAACAAGCGATGATACTATCACGGAAATGGTGGATGAAACTGACGTGAATGCCTTGGTGGAAGGTAACAACCCAATACAAACAATTGATTTTGAAATGGAAGACAATGAACCAGAAGATAAATTTTTGTGTAATTTATCGTCTTCTGAGGATGATTACAATGAAGGTCATGATGAAGATGATGATGATTTTGAATAATTTGATTGTAATATATATATATATTTTGATTAATCTATAAGGGTTGTAAAGAATAAATTTAATTTAATAAAAATAAATCTATTAATAATTAATCAGCTCGCAATATAGATATATACTATCTAATGTCAACAATTACCGAATAATACACAATAGTACAACGGCAAAGCAACGCTGTAAATATACCACATGCCTGTGTTCGAACCTCACTCTGAATAAAGAAATTAATAATTTTTTCCATTAATTTTAGTTAAAATTCAGAGTCTTATTGTAAAAAATCCGAAGGGGTACAGATATATTAGTATAGCATGGTGGCATTGCCTCATACATTTGGCTGCTAAGGGCCTAGGCACGAACACCATCTAGTGCTCATATATTACAATCTTTTTTTTTTCACTAAGTGTCTTTTGTAAAATTGTTTTTTTCACTAAGTGTTCGTAATTTTGCAACGGAGTTATGACGGATTTGTAACCACTTACCTAATTTTGCAACGGAATTGTAATGGAATTGTAACCAAGTAAATTTGCAACGGAATTGTAACGGATTTGTAACCCCATCTAATACAATTCCAAAATCATTCACATATTTAAAGGTAATGCAAAATGGTTACATTTACACTAGTATAAATGACCATGTAAATTACAATTACCACTCACATATTTGAAAATTCTACATTTCTTAATTTTTATTACAAACCCTAATTTTTTTACATAAAATGAATGTGATTACATATATAACTTATGAGAATGAATGATTTTTTTGTCAAAATAAACTTTTAAATTTACATATCACTTTTTTTAAAAGACAAGAAGTTTGGAAGTACATGGATTTTAGCTTGGTAATGTCTATGTCACAAAAATTACCTTTTAAAAGTTTAGGGTTTAGGGTTTGGAGTAGTGACACTAAACTAAGTTGCAAAATGGTTACAAATGTGCGACGGATTTGTTACCTATTTGTGACGCGTCGCCTAATTTGTGAAGACTTGCAACTCCATTTTGATTTTGGGATACTTAAGAACCTATTTAATTATGAAACAATGTATGTTTGGAAGTTACATTATTCAAATTACCAATGACATTACACTTAGTACTTACATCTATGAAAATTTAAATTTTTCTCAATTTCAATTAAACCCTAAATTTTCTTATCTAACCTCCATGTAATTACATTATGGTTTATTAGAATGATTTCAATATTTATAAGTATGTAATGTTTGGAGTGACATATTACTCCTTCTATTGTACTAGAATTACGTCAATGTATGATTTTAAGAATGGAAATGATAGTGCCAAACAATTTGGGGACAAAAAGTTTAGGGTTTCAAGTTTTGCTTCCATTAGGAGTCATAAATTCGCCACAAAGTTGTCAGAACAACTAGTTTTTGGTTTCAGAAAGATTGGGTCGTGGTTGCAAACAAATGGGCTTATGGGGGCCCAATTATTTACGACGGAATTGTGACGAAAGAGTGACGCCTGTGTAAACAAAAGGGCAAAACGCTAAACCTAATTCATTTGTTTCACAAACCCCTAGTTTCTTCGTTTTCTCTCTACGAAGAGGCGATTCCGTCTATCTCCTTTCTATCTCCGATCGTTTCCGATCTTGTTTACTCTCTTCTCTTTCTCTTTCCCTTACATATTTCTTCAACCATAACCCCTACTCTCCAATCTCTTCGATTCTTCTGACCTTCAACATGCCTCCAAAACCCAAGCCCAAACCTGCAGTCGCTGGCAAGGCTACCGCGGCCGGTCGATTGACGACCGTTGCTCTCGGAAAGGCAGCCGCGAAAGGTCGTCAAGGTACTAGAACCAACCGCAGTGGTCGCGGTGGTGGAGGGAAAGCGGTTCCTGATCTTCCCAGAGAAGGCGGTGATCGCCTCAACCTAAATCGTGGAGTCCTTTCCACGGGTGTCCCTTCCACGGGAGTCCCTTCCACTTCCACCGCATATCGTCGTCGTGGTGGTGGTGGAGGAATCCCAACACTCCCTCTCCTCACAGGCGCTGGATCTGGTGGATCCACCGCCAGATCTGATAGATTTGTCACACCGACTCGTCAACCCGTCGCTCCAGGGAGAGAAACCTCAGGCGGTCATAAGTCTGTGGTGGAAGGGACAAGCGGAACTAGAGAAAACCATTCGCCGTCCTCTGAAAAAATAGTCTCCGGTTCAGTTTCCAGAACCAGCCTAGCGGCTCAATTTCCTCCAGTGAGACTAGGGCCTTCTGCTTCACAACGGCACAACCTGAACCTCAACGATTCACCTCCTTATCGTTTTCAAGGACGACCACTTGACATGACCCAAGAAGAACCAGAAGAGGAAGACGAACAAGAAGAAGAAGAAGACTACTATGCTGATTTCGTTGAGGAACACATTGAAATGGAGGAAGAAGACGAGGTTGATGCTCCCCAACACGGTGATGCTGCAGACGAGGATGATGCTCCCCAACAGGTTGATGCTCCCCACCAGATTCAAGACTACGAGCAGCAGCTGGAGTACCTCCTGCAACTGCGTGGACGTGAAAGGTTGCTCCGGTTGTCTGAGTACCCAATCCCAAATGAAGAGACAATATGGTAAGATCTTTCTCATTTCAAATGTTCATATCTGTTTCAGCCATGGTTAGATTATAGTGTGTTAGATTAGATTATAGTGTGTTATAATATGTGTTAGTTGATGGAATTGATATAAACATTGCTTGATTATGAAATGCAACTGTTTTGGTTGAGACTTGACTGATTTTTTTCCAATTCTTCTGTTTCCTATACATGTTTTAGGTTTGATAGGGACAACGGTGTGTTAGCTAAGGTAATTTGCAACATCATGCGTCGGAAGTTCAATGGACCGTACTAAAACTGGTCCTGTACACCTGACCATGTCCGAGAACTGATGTTCGAAACTTTTGCAGTAATGTTTTAGATAAATGCTAGTTTCTATTCAATTTCTTACTGAGTAAACCAATATTAACTACTGTTTTTAATGTAGGGAAAGTACAACTGGCAAATTGGCATTACTTCACTTATCAAGGACCCTTTCTTCTCGATTGCATCGAGAAGAATGCGAGGCATTGTTAGCCAGGCTAGACGGGGACCTTGAAGGCCGATATGGATCAACGAGAAATTGTGGGAGCGAATGCAACTGTATTGGGCAACTCCTCAGGCGCATGAAAAGAGCGTGACGGCTTCCAACTGCCGCATATCAAATCGTGGAGGTCTAGGAATCGCAAAGCACAATTCTGGACAGAAATCTTTCTTGCGACGTCAACAAGAAATGGTGAGTTACTCTGTCTTCAAATAATTCATTAGTTAGTCTGTCTTTGTAATCATTTATCAAATGTTTAACATATTTTCCTATCTTTACAGGAAACAGAGTTAGGTCGACTTGTCTCATGGGGAGAGGTTTTTCTATGCACACACACAAACAATGATGGAACATTTGTTGACTGCAAATCGCAACAAGTTGATGAGGCTTATGAGAAGCAACTTGCAGAAGCTGTGTCTGACGCAGATGCAGATGCCTCTGGCCTTTCAGAGCTTTCAACTCAGAAAACTCTATCCATTGACAAAAAAAAAGAAATATTTCTCAAGGTATTTTCGTCTCTCTTCTCCTAAATTACAATTTGGTTGCTTGGAATTTAGTGAACTGCCAAGGGCTCAACTAGGACTGAGTTTGTTGTGGATCAATTAATTTTGTTAATCTGATTTTTCTGAACATACTGATAATATTGCAAATGTTACTTCTGTCTTTGGTTTACAATCACTATGGTAGATGCACAATTCAGATATATACATATATTCATGGTTTCATCTTACTTTCTTGCATACTTACATGTATTTTTGGTTTCTTTTTCAGTGTACTTTGACTGATCACAAGGGAACCATATTTGGACTTGGGGACCTGCCTTGAATGCAAAGGAAGAGAAAGAGGACTCAGAGCTATGCACGCTTCTCTGTGCCACAACTCTCTGAGATGCAAGAGTAACTAGATCCAGCTCAGCGTAAGCTTGATGCGCAAGATGCGGATAACGCAAGGCGGGATGAGGAGCAATGCAAGCGTGATGAAGAGCAACGCAAGTGTGATGAGGAGCAACGCAAGCGTGATGAGCAGCACTGCAAAGGTCAAGAGCAGCTCGCTGAAATAACAAAGCTTCTTACGTTATTCAAGACCTCGGATCCGCGCATCGCAATTTACATGACCAATGACCAACCGACCATTTCTGGAGAAGGACCAACAATTCCACCCACTGCTCAGTCTTAAGTAGTTCTAAACTTAAAACTTTTTAATTTTTTGCTTCTACTATTAACTAAAAACTACTTTTGTGTATGCTATTATTAGGAATGGTTGTAAAATAAAGTAACTTATGCTTTTTGTACTTTATGCTTTTCTATAACATTAACTTCTACTTTATAATTGCTTTTGGTTTAATTGCTTTCCAAGTTCTTAGAAATAGCCAGAAAATCTCTTATTAGGAACAGTAATTAGTGGTTACGAACAGTAATTCCGTAGCAAAATTGTCGCTACTTTGTCACGGATTTGTTACCCTAATGTAACATAAATGAGATAGGAGAACCAATACAAGTCGTAAATTCGTCATAATTTTGATACTATTTTGCTATTACCAACAGAGTCACAAATCTATGACTCCCAAACATAGTCGGAAATCTGTCGCATAATTACACTAAAGCAGTCACAAGTGCGTCGCAAAATTACGAGTACTTCCCAACGTGACAAATTCGTCACACATTTACGACAACAACTATACGTCACAAATTCGTCACAAATTTGCGACGCGAAAAACGTGGTCATACATTCGTAGCAAATGTGCGGTGCATTTGCGACGTGATTAATTTGCGACGATACTTTTGCCACACCCTATTTTCGTCGCATAATCGTCACAAATCCCCGATTTGCGACGGATTTGTGACACTTCTGGGAGTAGCAAATCCTGTGTTTTTTTGTAGTGTGAGTCTCCGGCAGATCTTGAGAGATGCGTTGGTTCCCTGTATACCGATCGTTCGTCAGGACTGCGAGGACTGAGAGCGTGAGGGTATGGAGATAGTTTTGGGAGATTGCGATCTCTGGTAGATCTTTGAGAGATGCGTCTCTCCAGGGCATAGTGAGTTCCCTGCATACCGAGAATTTGACGGACTGTGTGTCTTGATGGTTTGAGGGGTATGGAGATGGTTGGTATCAAACACCGTCAGGACTGCGCGAACTGAGGTGGTTGATACGAGGCACTGATAGCTGAGGGGTGACGATCCCGAGAGCTAGTTGGTGTGGTCATGAGTTATGAGCTATGAGCGATCAATGTCTGAGACGGGTCTATATGCATAGGACGGATGTGAGCCTCGAGGGGGTCTGGGAGATGTATTCTCCGGTGTTACTGGCAGGTTGGCTAGGTAGTTAGCCATGTGGGCTATGTTTGAGGATTCGAGGACGAATCCAGTTTTAGTGGGAGAGAATTGTGACACCCGTGAACCAATTTTGATGAAATTGGAGGGTGTGTCGATCGACACTAGTGAGGTGTGTCGATCGACAGGTTGTGTTTTGGGGCTTAAGGCTGGTTTCTGCGAGTGGCTGTTGATCGACACACGTGGTGTATATCGATCGACAGGGTTCTGAAGGGGGTGTCAATTGACACAGGCTGTGTATGTCGATCAACAAGACCGTAATTGGTCGGTTTTCTGTTTCGATTTAAATCGGACGGTTCGTGTTGGTTCGGTTTGTGAAACCTAGGGTTTCATATTTAAGGCTTTTGGCCGCATTCAGATCGAAAAAGGTCCAAAATCAGTGAAAAAGAGTTTGAGAGAAGTTTCTCTTGTTTCGTGAGAGTTTGGGAGATTAAGTTTCGTTCTTGGTTGTTTTTGAGTAAGTTTTGTGGTGGTTGTAGCCGATTTCGATTCTAGTCTCAATTCCTTTAATTTCTATCCGAAAATCCAAGGTGAGTGCGTGACCATGGCTTCTGGATCGATAGATCGTTAGTGATTCTTGGTGATAGGTTTGTATGCGTTGTTTGATATTGTGGTGATCGAATTGTGGTTTGTATGTTTGTTGTGGTGTGGTGATTGTTGTTTTGTGCAGGTTTTCCTACTGACGCAGAGGAGGAATCAATCCGAGAGGATCATGATCAATTTCCCAAGATTCTGCCAGGGGCCTGTCGAACGACACACACGAGGTGTGTCGAACGACAGACCAGTATGAGGGCTATCGAACGACAGCCAGTACAGAGGGTGTCGATCGACACCTAGTGGCAGTGTCGATCGACATCTGTCTGATTGGCTGAGTTGAGCCGTTGTTTGTTTTGTGTGTTGTGTGTATCTTTGTTTGCCTGAGCGGTCCATCGTGCCTGAGTGCGCAGTCGTAGATGGGATGACCGTCTCACTAGGTATTTATGATAATACTCACGCATCTCTTTTTTCCATGTGATGCAGGTAAAGGCAAAATGTGATCATGGAATCACGGCTACGAAGAGGGAGATGATCTAGGGTCTCGTGTTTGGTGTTGTTTGAGTTATTGTTGTTAGAACTGGCTAGGTTGTTGATTAGTTCTGGAATGTTTGGATTTGTTGTTAAACCGGTTTACCTTGAGTTTTATTGGAATTGAATTGATTGGTTTATTTGTTATCCACTGTTGTTTATGTTGTGGTTTCCTATGTTGTTGAGGATAGCATTTATGGGAATGCTAATCCGAGACCAAGGGTTTAGTTGTTTTAAAAAAAAACGGGTCGGGTCGTTTCATTAGGTCTTTATAACATTCATTATTACTCGTTTGCCGAGTTAGGTCATCGACCTAGATAGCTAGGCAGATAAACAGCTAGGCAGCTAGACAACTAGGCAGCTAGACAACTAGGCAGCTAGACACCTAGGAAACTAGGCAGCTAGACAGCTAGGTCTCTAAAGGTGATGAATTATACCTTCATAGGCAAGTCACAAAGGTGATGAGTTATGCCTTCATAGGCAAGTCACATACGTGATGGGTTTAGTTCTTAGAGAACGTGCGTTTCTGGAAATGCTACTGAGAATGCTACAGACCTCGGATGTATGATCCGAATATTGTTCTGGAAACTAGACAGAGAGATCTTTCCAACGGTATATAAATCGTTACCTGGTTTATTGTGGTTAGTTGTAGATGAAGGTACAAAGTTGGCTCTTCGGAACTTCGTATTCTTCGTCTTCGGTCTCAGGAAATTGAGCATAACTTTCGAACTGTAATATCAAATTACGTTCTGGTTTCGCGTATAGTTTCGTATGGCTGTCTTCTATTTGTATACAAAATAGAAGGGCATTCGGGGTTGATCTTCTACGTCGCTTGCGTCTTCTACTAGAACAGGTCGAACCTGTCTAAGAGAGGTGTTTCTAGGTCTTGAATCCAATTCGGGATCTATGATGGTGTGGATATGTGAATGGGGAGGTGATCCAGATCATCTAGGAGAAGAACATTAAGTATTTATACAAGATGTTAAGACGGTGGAATCAACTCTAAGAGATAAGGAAATTCTCCTAAAAGATAAAATGAAGAAATACTTAATTCTCAGTATTTCCTTTTATCTGAGCTAACTCTTCTTTTTTCTTTGGATTCACCAAGGTCGGCCACTTATGTTCTTGGGCTGAATTATTAATAGGTCCTTGCTGGGCTATTCTTCATACTCCTTGATGGAGCTCCGAGTTGGTCCATGATCAAGGTCGGATCATGGTACGGGTGCTAAACCCGGTACCACCAACGTCTCACAAACCCAAAGGCTCAAAAGGTTTGGTCTATGATTTCATACTTCTCTAGGAAATGGGAACTCTGTGGATCTGTAGTAGGAGTTGATATGGGACATGGAGTGTTCCAATTCAGATTTACCTTGGAAGAAGATCTCAAACTGGTACTGGAGAGTAGACCTCACCATTTCTCAAGTTGGATGGTTATCCTACAACGCTGGGAGCCTATAATCTCGCTAACGTTTCCCTCAGAGATCCCCTTCTAGATCCAACTAAAAGGGATTCCTCTGCATTACAACAAGCAAACGATGATTACTGATATTGGAGAGGCTCTGGGTACACTTAATGAAACAGAACTTAACATTACCTCACCTCCCATCGAGGAATTGATTTCAAACATGGGGAAGAGGCAGTGGTCTCCCTGACTTATGAAAAACTTACCAACTACTTCTGCCTCATACATGAGGCATCTGACTGCCCTCAGAAGATGGTAGACCTAGCTCCACAAGCACCATCTGCGCATCCACCAACCAATCAACTATACAAAAGATAGGATACAACTCCACAAAGGAGCTTACCTCAGGAACAAAACATATATTAAGAGAGACGAGACAGACATGGGAAAGCTTTTGGGGAGAGACCTTCTGCTAGGAGATCCTTTTCTCCAACTTCCCGCAGGGATAGGAGAGAGGATTCTGGCCCTATTGGTTCCAAGGCTATGGATCATAGGAGGACCACCTCTGACTCCCACTCTCAATATAGAAGGGTCACCTCTGACTCACATACACATGGCCAAGCTCCTCACTATCAACAAGAAGAATTCCATGAGGGTGTGAGAAATTATAATCACCAAACAAGACAATCAAATCCCAACCTACAATGGCAGCCAAAAGAAAGGGTTGAACAACACACTCCACAACACCTGCCAGCTTCAAAGAGCCAACGTAGGCCCCCTCTGAAAAGGAACCTTGCTCAAGTTGATTTCCTAGGCCAAGAATTATCTACAAATCAGGTCATGGAATCACTTAGAGAAGTGACATTCCAATACTGTAATGTGGAAAATCATGTGGATAATATGGAAGGCAACATAGAGTTTTTGATGAGGAAGCCATAGGTATGATGGCAGAAATAGCTGCTAATATAGTTGCAGCTTCTAGAGAATCCCCCTTGCAAAGCTTCTAGAGAATCCCCCTTGCAAATCTTGGGATACATCCCACATGTAGGTGTCCCTGCACAACAGCCAGTGACACAAGTTCAAGACTTGCCTCTCCTAGAAACCAATGAGCACAAAGAACAAGAAGTGGCTATAAAAAAGAAACGAGGACGACCCCCTCTAAACAAGAGGACAAACTCACCAAACTTCCAGGGAGTAAATTCAAGGCAAAAGAAAGCCATTCTCCTTAATAAGTCACCATAGATTAAAGTCCCCTTGGCACCAAGAAAGAGAGCCAAAATTAATCCCTCCACAACAGTGCCTAAAATTAATCAGATAGGATCCAATGTTGCATCTACAAGTGGCACTCCCCCCCCCCCCCCAATCACCTTGTATCATGCGATGGTAAGACAAGGAACAACTCAGATGGCTTTAGGAGAAACTGTACAAAAATATGGGAATCTACAGAGAGAAGAAGGGTCTACTCACCAGGATGGTGCACCTCCTGCAACGGATAATGCTGCTACCTCCATAAATCAGAATGCTACATTCAATACTACTAGGAGAAGCACTTCTGGACAGACGGATTTTCACAATCCGCCTCGCTTTCTTCCTTAAATATTGTGAGTTGGAATTGTTGTGGACTGGGGGATAACACAACAATTCCAAGGCGGAAGGGGATCCAAAAGTCCACATCCCCTGAAATATTATTCCTCTCAGAGACAAAGAACAATGATGAATTTCTCTTAAAAGCACTCAACTTCCTCCCATACACCTCTCATTTCCTGGTCAACCCACACGGAACAGGTGGTGGAGGTCTAGCACTCTTATGAAGCAGGAAGTTGAGATAGAAATACTATCTTCAAGTCATAATCTGATTGATGCAAGGATTACACACGCATGATCTTCTCTCTTCGGAACATTTGTCTATGGAGATCCTGATCAAAGTAACATGAGAGTATGGGATCAGATTTGTGGACTAGCTACTCACATATATACATCTTTTATATGATCTTGGTAAGAGATCAACCCACGAACAGCCTCTGATCAAATTGGAAGATGAAGGGTTTCGAAACAGTTGGGTTTGGAGTTGTTTTGAACGATTCAGAATAGCGAATTTGGATAAGCGGAAGTCTTTGACGGATTTGCAGCGTACGGAAATAGGGTTTGATGGAGAATTGACGAAGGTTTGATAGATTTGAATAAGGATTGAAGTGATACTTTCAGAGGTTGCGAAAGACCTATGAACTATCAACTCGATCTATGTTTAGATATGACACACTAAACACGAAATAAAGAGTTTCTAGATATTACACACAAGAACACAATGATCAAACAGTTTGTAAAGGATTTTGATTGAAAAGTTTGATGATCTTATTCATGAAAGAAACAGAGTTTAAATAGGAGAAGAAAGGTCTTGAAAATACAAGTGAGAACCTTTGAAAATGTTTAGAATTAAACACATACATTGACCAAACTAATTATTACTATTAATTATCCATTTTGACTCAATTTGAATCTGAATTTCAGCTCCCAAACATAAAGAGTGATAATTAGGCAATGACAAGGTAAATTCAACATGCCTCATTAAAACCTTAGTGAGAAAACCCAAAGGGATAAAACTCACTGAAGGAAAAAGAGTACAATTGAACTTACCAACCTAATTATCATGATTAGAAACAACTTGAATCAGAACCATAGTAGCTGGATAAGTAACAGTTTCTAATCGACTCTTAATTCGTGAAATAAGCATAATCAGACCTTGTTTGAGAGCTTTGGACTTTGATCTTGTTAAAGGTCCACTCGGCAACTCCAATGCATCCTCTGGTTCAAGCTGCTTCCTTGTCTTGAGCTCCAATGCATCCTCTGGTTCAAGCTGCTTCCCTGGTTCAAGCTCCTCTTTATCATCTTCGCTGGTCAGGATCATATCATGCTCTCCCTCTTGAAAAAGATTTGTCCTCAAATCTGCTTCATCTGAAACAAACGACAACATATCAGAAACATTAAAACTATCACATATATTATACTTAGCTTGAAGATCATTTTGATGATCTTGGTTGTTCATTTGCTGGATTGCTGGAACACATGACTCGGATCATCATTTCTTCCCTTCCATTCAGATTTCCTTAAGTATTTCCAGTTCATGTAGCCAAACAGATTAGTTCTTGCTTTATTCTGCTTGCTGGCTTCAATTGAAACTAGTCCTGATTTGTGGGTCTCCTCTGGGCCTTTACTAACTTGATTAGCACCAACACAAATCTTCCATATGACTAACACTGAGTTCCGAACCTGTTTCTTAATCAATTTCACCAAAACTAAAGAAAACACATCACATATGCGACATGAACAACTAAACAACTTCTTATGATGAATAAACAGACTTTCCTTGCTTAAAACTTTCAAAACACATTCTACGTGATTTCTTAGTTCATAAAACAATTTAAAAGCACACAAAGCAAATTCAAGCATTGGTTTCGTCTTAGAACACGTTTTGTACCATGCACTCTCAGATTTAGTTCTAAACAACTTAAACACATTATTGAACTCAGAAACACTTAAATGTGATGCAAAATCTTTATTCAACACGGAATCATTCAAAGAAGAACCAAATTTATGAGCTGCATCAAATAGAACAACTTTGGACTCTAAAAACGAATGCAAACAAATAATTCCTTCAAAGATCCATTGAGCATGATGCAAAGTATCATTAGTTTCATGAACATAACTGGAATGATTTATTTTAGAGCATCGGTTCATAGCAATGAAATATAAGGCCCTCATCCATCCTAATCCTAAGCAACTCAACAAGACCAATAAAGATTTCATAGCATGAATGCAAAGGGATAGGGATAGACATATGCAAACCGTGGGGTTGGGTTTCAGATAGTTTACAAGTGACATAACATTGGTATTCGTTTCCTTTTTCTTGTGAGGCCAAAGGTAGTAATCTTTCATCACTTGAAAGCTCTTTCTCACGACATAATGACAGATTGGCTTTTCTCCATGCATTTCACAATCGAATGTTATAGGTCTATGATCCTGCAATAAAACAATACCAATACCTATCCCAGTAGCATGATACTCAAGTTCAAAAGTTTTAAAGAAATCTGTAAGAATTAGCAGATTCGCTTGGTTAGCAGATTCTTGAATCTTCTATGTGCTTGTAGTTGATTCCTTGACCTGCCTTTCATAATCTTTCACAAACACTAAAGCAAACACATCAAATGTGCGGCTGGAATAATCAAAAAGCTTCTTATGTTGATTAAACAAGTTTTCACAGTGTATAACACTTGTAACCAAATCTAAGTGATATCTACATTCACGAAATGATTCAGAATTGCACAAAACAGTTTTCAGGGTTTTATACTAGGAAACATTTCATACAACATAGGCTCAGTTCTATCTCTAAACAGCTTAGGTATGTTACTAAACTCAGAAACGCTCAAAGAAGAACGAAATTCATCAGTTCAAATATCCTTTGGCTTTAAAAACGTTTCAACTTTGACTTTATCGAAAGTATGAACTATGTTGTCAAAAACAGAGTTTAAAACACAAAGTTCTTTAACTTTTTCTAGGCCAAAATGTTTTTCATCATGAGCAGAAATCAACACTAACAAATTAAGTTCATCCCGAACCAAATCAAATTCCTTACAGTGCTTTCGTGGGTAGTCACGAGGAAATGACATGAGGACTCGTTCTGGCACAAAGTGTGTTGGCTGCTCCACGTCATTAATCAATGGCAAACTCTTTTGTGCCTTTTCTGGTGATTCCTCTTCTCGAATCTGTGAAAAAGAAACAATACTACTCAGAGGCACCGGTTGGTTAGTTTTTTAGGCACAAAATCAGATTGAATAAAGGAGAAATCACACTTAGCTTGCAAGGATTTCCTGAAAAAGGTGAGATGCTTCACAGTTTTTGTCTTAGTTTGCTCTTCCTCTATGCTCAAGTATTGCTGACCTTGAACAGTTGTGTGTGGTGAAGTCTCCACATCCTCTTTGATGTTATTCTCAACGTTTTCTTCTAGCACCATAGGTTTTGTATATGCATCTATGTTCCTCTGAATATCTAGCTCCGTCTTAGAACAACTTGGTTTTTCCTTTGTGGTTTTAGTACCAAAAGATTGGCGTGTGGCTGGACTCTTCCTTTGGTTATTCATCAAAGTCGTAACTGCTTCTAGCAACTCCCTTTCCAAGTCTTCATAAAGCTTTTGTTTACTCAACGTGTCCTGAACATGCTTAGCTAGCTCCACACTTCTTTGTTCATCACGCCTGTAGTAGTCATCGCATGACTGACCACTGAACTTCTTATGTTGCTCTATGGAACCTTGTTGATGCTTTCTCCCTTCTAGTGCACGTGTAGGCCTTCTTTTGCTGCCTTGAGAAGAGTTGTTGATATGAACATTGTAATCATTAGTTGATTTGTATCTAGATGTTTCAGTCTAATCATGGTTCCTCCTTGAGGATCTCTCTTCCTTATGATAATCAGACGTGCTACTGCCTTTCCCATCCCCCTGACTTGATTGTGAAGAACTCTTCCTCTTAGGTAGTTGTAGTACTTGGCGAAACTTATCCACTGGTCCATTAGTCGCTCCATCTGAGTAGTGAGTTCTTCCAACAATAGTTTACTGTTTTTGCTGAGTCTAGTTTCTTTATCATCATGATCCAACATCCTTTCTGAAAATGAAAACTAACAAACCACAGTAACTAGTCCTTACCAAAAGGAAAACAAATCACAAGATCCAGGCAGTCACAAATTCCACAAACCCTAGCATTTAGATTTAATTTCAGAGATTGATTGATAACAAAAATCTATAAACAACCTAGGATTCGTTTTGACTAGATCAAGGATAACCAAAAATCTCTACACAAACCAGAATTCGTTTTGATAATAAAAAGTTAAGAGAGAAAATTCTAAAAATTGCAGAACAAAAGACGGAAGAACACAACCTGATCAAAGAAAGCTTTGATTACCACTTTATATGATCTTGGTAAGAGATCAACCCAGGAACAACCTCTGATCAAATTGGAAGACGAAGGTTTTCGAAATAGTTGGGTTTGGAGTTGTTTTGAACGGTTCAGAATAGCGAATTCGGATAAGCGGAAGTCTTTGATGGATTTACAGCGTACGGAAATAGGATTTGATGGAGAATTGACGAAGGATTGATAGATTTGAACAAGGATTGAAGTGATACTTTCAGAGGTTGCAAAAGACCTATGAACTATCAACTCGATCTATGTTTAGATATGACACACTAAACACGAAATCAAGAGTTTCTAGATATTACACACTAGAACACAATGATCAAACAGTTTGTAAAGGATTTTGATTGAAAAGTTTGATGATCTTATTCATAAAAGAAACAGAGTTTAAATAGGAGAAGAAAGGTCTCGAAAATACAAGTGATAACCTTTAAAACGGTCAGAATTAAACATACTCATTGACCAGACTAATTATTACTACTAATTATCCCTTTTGACTCAATTTGAATCTGAATTTCGGCTCCCAAATATAAAGACTGATAATTAGGCAATGACAAGGTAAATTCAACATGCCTCATTAAAACCTTAGTGAGAAAACCCAAAGGGTTAAAACTCACTGAAGGAAAAAGAGTACAAGTGAACTTACCAACCTAATTATCATGATTAGAAACAACTTGAATCACAACCATAGTAGCTGGATAAGTAACAGTTTCTAATCGACTATTAATTTGTGAAATGAGCATAATCAGACCTTGTTTAAGAGCTTTGGACTTTGATCTTGTTAAAGGTCCACTCGGCAACTCCAATGCATCCTCTGGTTCAAGCTACTTCCTTGTCTTGAGGTCCAATGCATCCTCTGGTTCAAGCTCCACTTTATCATATTCGTTGGTCAGGATCATATCAATCTTGGTACCTTACTGGTGATTTTAATGAAATACTTGACAATACAGAAAACAAGGTGGGAAAACAAGAGCTGAAGGTACCTTTGGGGAGTTCAGAGCAATGTTCTCCGTGTGTGATTTATATGATCTACAACATACTGCTAACTTCCTATCCTGGAGAGGTCAATGACGTCATCACACAGTATTATGTCGGCTTGATAGAACAATTACCAATAGCTCTTGGTTTGATTAATTCCCAACAGCCAGGTGTGAATATCTAAATTTTGTGGCTTCTTACTTCTCCAATAAGCTACAAAAGACTAAAGGTCTCTTTAGATTCGATAGAAGTCTCCAAAACAACCCTTAAGTGAAACATCTAGTGGAAATCACTTGGAAAGAAAGACCTCTCCTCTCACTGGAAATGAAGATCTCAAACTGTAGAAGGGTTATCATTGCCTGGAATAAGAAGAAACATGAGAATGCTCAGAAGAAAATAGAAGAGAAGAAACTAATGCTTGAAAATGCAATATCAAACCCAACTGCTACAGCAGAAGATGTCCAACAAATCAACAAAGAACTAGCTCTCGCTTACCAGGTAGAAGAGAGTTACTGGAAACAACGTAGTAGACAACTCTGGCAGAACCTTGGCAGAAGAGAGTTATGCACTATCTACAAACTTTAAAAGCTAAGAAAAGATGCTCAATGGTTGTCAAAACCGATATGAGCAAAGCCTATGATCGTTTAGAGTGGGATTTCATCAAGGCTGTGCTAATAAGATTTGGATTCCATCCTAGATGGATACAATGGATAATGCAGTGTATCTCTACTGTCACTTACTCCTTCCTACTTAATGGCTCAGCTAAGGGAGCCATCAATCCTACAAGAGGCATTAGACAAGGGGACCCACTATCACCTTATCTATTCATTCTATGTAGCGAGGTCCCTACAGGTTTATGCAGAAAGGTTGGGATTGATGGAAGCTTACCTGGGATTAAAGTTGGGAAAGGAAGTCCAAGCATAAATCATCTTCTCTTCGCCGATGATACTATCTTTTTCTGCAAATCAAACACAAAAAACTGTCAAGCATTGGTACAAATCCTCAAAGAGTATGAATCAACCTCAGGACAACAAATTAACTATCAGAAGTCAGCTGTTACATTCTCGTCTAAAACTCCTCCAGAGGTAAAAAGAAGAGTCAAAGAGGACTTATCTATTGCAAAGGAAGGGGGACTTGGGAAGTATCTCGGGTTGCCTGAACACTTTGGCAGGAAGAAGAAAGACCTTTTCACACTAATAGTGGACCGCATCAGACAACGAGCAGTTAGCTGGTCATCAAAGTTCCTCTCTCTAGCTGGGAAATTGGTTTTACTAAAATCTGTACTAGCTTCTATGCCCACCTACACGATGTCTTGCTTCAAACTTCCAGCTGGACTCTGTAAAAGGATTCAATCAGCATTAACAAGATATTGGTGGGACACAAATCCAGATAATAGGAAGATGTGCTGAATAGCTTGGGAAAAGCTTACCAAGAGCAAGAAATTTGGAAGTTTGGGGTTCAGAGACATACAGTCTTTCAATGATGCACTCCTTGCAAAGTTGAGGTGGCGTATTTTTAATAATCCAGATTGCCTCCTTGCTAAAATCCTACTGGGCAAGTACTGCAGACACCAACCTTTTCTGGAAAGCCATGTCCTCAATTCTTCCTCTCACGGCTGGAGAGGAATCATCACCGGGAAAAACCTCCTACAACAAAAGCTGGGAAGAGTTATTGGAGATGAAAAGACAGCCAAGATCTGGAAAGAGCCATGGTTATCTTTCTAGGAGACTAAACTACCAACTAGACCACCAAAAGAATGTGATACAGAGCTTTTGGTTAAGGATCTGCTCATGGAGGACAAAAATGAATGGAATGAAACTAAGATAGATGCTCTCTTACCTCAGTTCAAATCCAATATTCTCGAAATCAAACCTAGCGCCACTGGAGCAGATGACAAGTATGCATGGTTGGGACATGCTTCAGGGGTCTATACGGCTAGATCAGGCTACCGTGATGCTAAAGAACTCGCTTCTCCAATGATTCACCAAACTCAACCTATAATAAACTGGAACTCATCAGTCTGGAATGTCAATACTTCCCCAAAGTTGAAGATCTTCTTACGGAAACTACTAAGCAAAGTTTTACCTGTGGGGGAAAACTTAGCTTCCAGGGGAGTGGGAGAACCGATCCAATGTACACATTGTGGAGCTTCTAAAACTAACTCACACTTATTCCTGCACTGCAGATTTGCTTAGAAGGTATGGTCCCTATCACCTTTCAAAAATGAGTTTCATTCCAACCTCATACATGATGTTGCTACTGCCATTGAGAATGCTAAACATCTAAGCTGCCTCCCACCAACTGGTATCTCAAAGGGCCCTCTATTTCCATGGATTCTTTAGACACTATGGACTACAAGGAACGCAAAGATCTTTAATGCGAGAAACTTCACAGAGGAGGAAACATCCACTAAAGCTATCACAAATGCAAAGGACTGGTTATAGGCTCAAACCTTACTCGTCGCTGAAACAAACATCCTGAGTCCCCAAATTGATCCACCACCACCAACGCTCTTGACTTGTTTTACAGACGCGGCTTGGCGCTCGGATTCGAAAGATGCAGGACTTGGATGGATCATAAAGACGAGAGGACACCACCACGAAACAATCGACAAAGGCTCATGCTATTGTACGAATGTATCAAACCCACTAATGGCTGAAGCTCTAGCAATCCGCGAAGCCCTGAATCAAATCAGGATCCGGAATCTTCCGAGTGTGAATCGTTTTCGATTCCAAACAATTGATCATTCTCATCGATTCAAGAGGTTATAATCTTGAGATTTTTTGGATCTTACAAGATATTGCAATGCTCTCCCACGATCTCACTATCTGTTCTTTTTCTTTTGTCCATCGATCTTGTAATGGCGATGCTGATGTAATAGCCAAACACTCATTGTACTCTTGTCCGGTCTATCCCCAGTACCACTTCTTCTCCGGTTTAATTGAATCAAAAATATTTCGACCAAAAAAAATCCGAAGAGAATATAAAATATCAAAGTTTAAATAAAAGTGAAGCAAAAAAGAAAGAAATGGAGAGGAGAGAGATGGCTTTTGTGCATATATACAATTTACACAATCAATTCTAACCATCAATTAATATGACTATATAACAAAATTATAAAAAAAAAGTCATGGCTATTTATGTCAATTACTCTAAAATGTGTTGTTAATCAAAATGTCTTTAGACCCTAGTGCTATTTTTCTGTCGGTTCAATTATCATATTCTATTTGCTATTTCATGTGGTTCAAAATCAAGTGAAAACAGCAACACACACTAATCCAGCGCGTGGAATTACCACTTCATAAGGACAAAGAAAAACCATGACTCTAGTGGTAGTGGGTCATACATTTACATAAACCATATTTGACACTACTCTTGGTCGGGTTATATTTTGAGTAGGTTAGATGTTAGCTGACGATATGTTCCACTAATCTATTAAGCAGGTTCCCAGATTCGTCGAACGTAAAGATGAATGATACATGAAATCGTAATGCCGGTAAGAGTTTATTAAAACGGTAAAATATTAGACTAAAAGCAACAAAGAAAAATACGTAATCAGAGAGAATGGAATTTACATCTTATAAGAAGTGTTCTTTTGTCGGTCCCCGCTTATGGAAGCCACAGGGAATCGAACTCCCGAGTGTGAGGAGAGACCTAGAGGCGTTTCCCACATCTTAGGATCTATGTAGAAATACTAAGGGCTTGATTGGTTCACCCGCTACCACCCGCAAACGCAGCATTTGCGGTTGGTAGCGTTTGACACCAATCATAGAAAACGCTTTGTACCGCTCTGTACCGCTCAAATTTAAAAGCTACTTCCCTCGAGCGTTTGCGGTTGCGGGCGGTTGCGGGTGGACAATTAAAAAAATAAAAAATTGAAAAATAAAATAAAATTCATTTAAAAATATATAATAATTTTGAAAATGCAAGATTTAGATATTATAATTATAAAATATATAAATAATTAAATATTTCTAATTAATATTTAATAACCTATCATTACATTATATTTATAAAATCTTCAAACCAAAATTCTCTTTATAAATGTTGATAACTAAAATACATAAATCTATCAATTTAAAATTTAACACTAATCTCTCCAAAAATAAATAATTTTTTCTTTAAAATCATAACTTTCATTCAATCAATTTTTTGAAAAAAAACATAAACATAAATATTATATAAATGGTTTTCATTACTAATTATATTAAATAAATGATTTTTAGATTTACAATAATAATATGGTTTTTCATATTTTTTATAACTATATAATGAGTTTTTATTATTAATTTATTGTTCAACTACTACCGTTTCTGCTAATCAACCAGTAATAAACATCCCGCAAACGCATCCATTTTTAATCGATGCACCAGTCGTATAAATCGCTGAATAACGCTTCAAACCGCAACCGCCCGCTTCCGCAAACTCCCGCAACCACAACCGCAACCGCTGCGGCTGAACCAGTCAGCCCTAAGTTATATGTCTACATACACAAGCTGGCGTCTTTTTCTTGTCCGTATACGTTAGTTACTTTAGATATTAAATTATTCCCACGTTTTAATGATTTCATAGGGGAGAACAAAAAAAGTTATAAAGGAAAGAAAGCATACAGTTCTTTCCCAAGAAAAATAAACAAAGTATAGTACAATTAAAAAGTCAGTCACTGAACAAAAAAAAAAAACCAAAGATATGTTTCTACTGGTGAAGCCTTTCATTTTTCTACATGATTTATCATGGGAATGGTAACATCATCTGTTTCTCTCGATATCTCTCGATATCTCTCGTTCTCTCTTTTTATTACAATGCAGCTATATATATTTAGTATATTTCTTTTAATATGTTCTTATTTATTAAATTTTGCATTCTCTTAGAACAACCTAACTAGATATAGGCTTTAATTTTGTTTGCATTTGCATTTACGTATATAATATATTCTTTATTTTTTGTAGACTCTCACACAGCGAGTTGGTTTGTCAATCCTATTTTTTCTAAATATATAAATTCAACACATTATGTATTTGTTAAAGTGTATATGAAAACTTCTAACACAAAAAAAAATTATATATATATATATATATATGAGGTTTACATTTGCACTTTATCAAAAAAAAAAAAAAAAAACTATTTGCTGCTTCAAAATTTCTAAAAAATAGGTTTATAAATTACTTTCTTTTCCGCGTTAAAAAAAAAAGAATTACTTTCTTTCTCCTCATAGCCCTTTTGAAGAAACTGCGTTTAAAACAATTGAAACCATAGTCTCTTAGTATATATATATATAATGTTAATGGTGTTCTCATTGAAATACTATATATACGCTTCTATTTTCATATAATAAATGCGTGGTTCAGGAATGGTTGGTTCTAGTCATATGTAAGATAGGTTTTTGAACACAGTTTACTAATAAATACAGACTAATATATTCTAGGATCCAAAATAATTAAAATATGAGTAACGATAGTATCTCAAATATTGAACCATGTCCTATAATATTGTTTTTACTATTATTGCGCAATCAAGAATTAAGTCGCTTGAACCAAGTAGAACTAAACATTGAGATTATATATATATATATATATATTTAAGGTAAAGAAGAGTATGATTAATAATAGCCTTAGCTAATTAACAACTTATGATAAACAGAGAGTGAAGATTTGGAAGAAGTTTTATGTGATCTACAGCTTCTTTTTCGTGAGGAAAGTCATAGTCCACTTCTTCACTTTCTTCTTCTACTGTGTCATTCTTCCTTCAAGCGTCTTCCTTCCTGAAATCAATATTCCGATTTGGTTAACTATGTATGTGGCTTCCGTCATCGCCCTCTTTGGTGTCATTGCCACTCCAAGGTTAGTACTAGTATTACTTCACCAATTACGAGATCGATTCACTTGATATATTACCTTATATTTACCATATTTTTTTACTAAATATATTTACCATTTTTAATATGAATTATCGGTATGTACGTAGATCATTCTACCTCGTGATTTTTTGGGTATTGTTCGAAAATGTAATGGCTATGCACCGTACCAAAGGAACTTTAATCGGCTTATTTGAAGGAGGAAGAGTCAATGAATGGGTGGTCACTGAAAAGGTAGGAGATGCGCTTAAGACTGAGCTGCTTCCGAAGCTTCGCAATGGCCTTCTCCGAAGGTAAACTATATAATAAGATCTATTTAATAACTTAAATTCTCACATAATATCATTCGGTCATGGGTTTATGTCTATTGATTTATTCTAAATAGACTAACAAAAATTGTTGTATAAAAAATGTTACAATGAGTTGGTCTACGATTTACTAAACCCATGAAGTCGATAGAGAAACAATATTTATGATTCCTAATGAGTGAAAAAAATAATATTTTGTGGCAGAATAAACTCAAAGGAGTTGATGATGGCCATATACCTATTGTCTTGTGCTTTCTACGATCTTTCCTTTGGGAACGGATTTTTATACATATTTCTCTTCTCGCAAGCCGCTGCTTTCCTCATCTCCGGAGTTGGCTTTGTTGGAACTTGATATGTCTCATTCAAAATCTTCTATTTATAATCAAAAATATGTGTAATAAAAATTCGCATATTAATAAATATGTGAATTAATTTGTTTAGCGTGATATTAATTTGTTAAATTTTGCTATGTTTGTCCAACGTTACGTTTGTTGTGAAAAAAATCGTTAGGGGATAAGAAATGTATGTGTGTGTTGCGAGATGAAAGATACAAGAACATGCAATGAATACTAATCGAGTTCATTACCTTACTAGGTATTAATCGAGTTCATTACAATCGAGCTTGAATACTAATCGAGTTCATGACCTTACTAGGTATTAATCGAGTTCATGGAATACTAACCGAGCTTTATAACATAACACTCCATATCTTTTCATATCTAACTAGGTATTCACCCGCACATACTCGCGTTTTTTTTATAAATACATGTTTTTAAATATTGTATATACATATACATACTTATAAATCGTACATAAACATATTTTTGTTGTCACTAAGTACTTCCATTATGAAGGTAAAAAATGACTGAACATGAAAACTAAGATTGACTTTCTAGCAATTTATAATTAGAAAATCAAGAGAGATAGCATTTAAAATGGAGACTAACACGGGTTTATACATCGGCCTCCAAAAATAATAAAAGATATACAAAACTATTGTATTTCATTCGTTCGCGGAGATTGAGATTAAAATAGTGATGTTATGAAGTAATCTCCAAATGAGATTACGAATAATGA
Organism: Arabis alpina; assembly: GCA_900128785.1. NCBI lineage: Eukaryota > Viridiplantae > Streptophyta > Magnoliopsida > Brassicales > Brassicaceae > Arabis > Arabis alpina. The sequence continues at coordinate 16,589,291 of LT669791.1, forward strand.
TTAGGATGTTAAAAACTCAATTTCTTTAGAGTTCTATACAATATACAATATATAATTCTATACAATATTACGTTACGATTTCCCATATGCGATAATATAAATAGGTTTAATTTGTGCCATCATTTTTTTTGTAACGCTAATGTCTCTTAAACTTCCGTCTACTTATTTTTTTAAGTTTAAAAACAAATGCCACATGGCATCACTGGGAAAGACTTAGCTTGTAGTTACATATATATGATTCGTTTGATGTTCATAACTTTGAGTAATTTATAGCACCAAAGTCACAACAATACACATAAAAACGTTTAATTAATCGACATACAACTCACCCGACAAACTCCAATTAGTGACAAATAGATTAATTTAAACAAAATTTTAATTACAAAATTGGTAAATTAATTATTTAATCATATAATATCTATTTTCTAAATTTAATTTCTTGTTCATAGAACACTCACCAAATATCATATCTCAAAATCTAAAATTGATATGTGCAAGTGCAACAACTACTTATTTGTATGGTTGAAATGTTCGACCCCAAAATTGTATGGTTGAAATGTTCGACCCCAAAGTATGCCTTCATGACGAGGGTGACTATTGTTGATCGCTTTCCCACTCGTTTCAGGCTAGAAAGTTGGGAATGCAATCCAGTCATCTCTGTTACTATTGCTTGTGTAAACTTTCAAAGAAAAGAGAGATCGTCTATTTAGCTAAACGAGAGGATATGGGACATAGGTCTTCATCGGTTGGATTGCCTTATTATGCATTGTGGAGTTTGTGGCTTAGCAAGTCATAATGCCCGATTTCCCAAAGAAAAAGGGAAAAGAACAAGGTATGTGTTTAGGTGTGTTCTCTCACTTTGATGTTGTATTTATTTGTGTGTTCTCTGACTTTGTTAGTTTTTGTTCTTACACCAGGGAACTCAAGTCAGCTTTTGTCAAGATGGATTGAGTTTAAACTGAAGACTTGAGGTTTCTTTTGCCATGAACATATGTCTGAAGTAGTCCTAGGCATAAAACCGAGAATCCAAAAACCAAACCAAACCAAACCGAAAATTACTCGAAACCGAGTTTTTTTTTTTGAACCTATCTATTTTTAAGAGTTCTTTATCCTTAGCATGCATTTTAGTATTATTTAGAGACATTTAGCTTAGAACCGAACCGAGTTTTCAAAATACCCGAGTGGCTCTTTAATACGTAAAACCAAAAACCTGGTACCGAATCGCAAACCGAACAAGTACTTGAAATATATGAAACATAAATTATTTCGTGTATTTTTCAGGATATTTTTCCGATGATTTCGAAAATTTCGGGTAAAAATAATAAAACCAAACTAAACCCAAATTTGTTTTGAGTAATTATGAGTATTTTGGATAATATTTTAGTATTTTGGGGTAAAATTTATTTGAATGGTTCATATTTTTCTATTCAGACCGACCCAAACCGAACCCGACCCAAATTTCACAAATACTCGAACGGATCCTAAATCTCTATACCCATAAAGCAAAAAAACCCAAACGGAACGGATCCAGAAACAAAAATACCCACGACTATTATGAAATAATAGTAGGTTTGAAGTTAATCAGATGTATCTTTTTGGTCATGTTGTCTTTTATGAAACCAAACCTTCTATAAAGCTTGTCTCAAAGACATGTCTTTTATTTGAAACCTTTTATCAACTACCTTATGCTTTCATTGAGTTGAGATTAGCCTCATTGACCCACTTGAATATATGGTTGTCATTACTAAGCTTTTCTGCTACAGCAAAAGCACAACGATAATACACCTAAGGTAAGAATAAGCATCATATTTGGAAATCAATTCTATGATTTGTTCCCCACACCATTTCTTTGGAACACCCATGATTTGTCCTCTTCACCTAACATTTGATGTTCCAGTAGAAGCTCTAGATAAGTACAACTTAATCTACGAAATCGATGAACATATCATGAAATTGATATTAGACAAACATATAAGAATCCTATCGAAAAGATGAAGGTATCTATACGAATATATAAAGAGATATGGCATCTCCACTAATTGCCAATTTTTTTTGAGTGAGAAGCCCATGAAACTTAACAAAATCGAATTTTTATTCTAAATCGATTAGCTTCACTCTGAGATCTTAAATCCTAACAATAAATTTACTCGATTTCAAAAACAATGGAACAATTGATAGTCGATTTGGAGAAATCAGTTTTTAGGGTCCTTTCTCTTATGAATTGGGATTTATTTATTTTTTAAAGGTTATTTTTCGAATTGCAAGTACATGTCGAGTTGGGTTACATGTCAAGCCACGAGTTGGTTTCTATAAATTGGTTTTCTAAATTGACTTGTTTTTGGTTTTAGGTGGGTTGGTATAGATTTTGACTCATAAACCGAAATAACCGACTATTGTGTGGATTTAATGCTTCCACTTTTATTAAGTGGGGAAATATGTAATTAACTTTCATTTCATATAGAAATAGATTAAGAGTTAAAATCTATGTAAATCTCAAGAGTATTCTTGATATACTCATATATTTACCGTTTCATGCATATTTGCATCTCTTTAGCATCTTTTCTGCATCTTTTATCATCATTTAGAGTGCATTTAGTCTAGATTAGCTTAGATTAGCATTTTAGGACTTTAGTTTAGGATTTGTACATATTTTCTTCTCTTTTACCCTTTTTCAGGTGGTATATGTGCATAAATGGTGATATCTAGCTAGCAAGACCTTGGAGGAGAGCTTGGAGGAGTGCAGTAAAGCTTGAAGATTAGAGCAGAGGAGCAGTTATCGGACGCTCAGTTATCGGTTGGGACCAATAGACCGCGCAACTGACCGCAATACACAAACAGAAGAAGATCCATTGACCGCGGTACGAGGGCTGGCTTATCGATGAAGACTGATAGAGAAGACAACTAATATCCTGTGGTATCGATGAAGACCGATAGCCAAGACCGATATACCGCTCCTGCCAACAGATGTACCGGTTACTGACCGCATGGACTGAAGACGGACTGCACAGCCTATCTGCCACACACCATGTCGGGTGTGACCGATCACTTATGCTTTTTGTTGACTTTTTCTTTCCTTTTTATTTTGTTGACTCGTGTTGACTAGGGTTGACCCGGCTAGTGTTCACAAGGCAGTATAAAAACCATGTTTTTAGCCTTGTGAAGAGTAAGCAGAGTCTCCTGATTTTTGTTGTAGCTTAGTTTTCTTGAGATTTTTGCTTTCTTAGCGCATTCTTGTATACATTGGTGTGCTAAGTACTTCTTATTTTGAGTTTAATTGAGTTCAAGTTTACAATTTCTGCTATTCTTTACTCGCTTTGATGATTTCAAGTTTATCGCTTTCCTTGAGCTCAATCATGATTCTTTCTATAACCATGAGTGAGTAGTCAGCTCGTTGAGCTAAGAAGTAGTAGGGTAGAGCTTATAAGGTCTTGCTAAGGTTACAAAAGGTCCGAAAGAGTAGATCCTGAGCTTAGGTGAGCTTAATGCTGGATCCGAGACTGATCACTCGGATCTTGAGCTCAAGCGTTTCCCTGCCCGACATGTGTTTGTGGAAATACTTGACCAACCTTTGCTCGGTGTACTGTCCTCTGCATGACAGTGATGCAGTTGCGGTGCATGGACTCTATTGGATCTTGATCTGTAAAGCTTGGAGTGCCTCTGAGTCTCGGCAAGTGATGCAAGAATAGAGACTCTCCAAAGGAATGTTGCGTCACGATAGTGGGTATGCTTATCTCCGTGCTCCATGTCCTATGTGGTTCTTAAAGGAGAGACCTTTAGCTAGTTTAGCTTGACCTTGCTACTTAACCAGTTGCTATTCCTAAAGCTCAACGCTTTAGCTCGTTTAGCTTGACCTTATCTCTGTGTTTAAAGTTCTTTCATTTCTCTAGTTTCTTAGCTCTGTTACATGAAACAAACCGCTCTCTCTACTTACTTTAGCTTAATATGAATGTTCTGCATCTTAGTACTCTATAACCATGCTTCCTTGTGTTTGATCCCATATGTGCTACAGTTGAGTCGTGAGTTAAGTTGTTAGCATTGCATTGGTTTATTTGTGACATTTATATCTACTTGTTTTTGCATGCATAGTAAGAAAATGACTCAACAATTCTTCTGAAGGTTATCTCAGAACTTTTATCGGCATTTGTGTCAGAGAGACTAATAACAAATAATATTTTGATAGCTCAAGAAATGTTCCATGAGGTCAAAACAAATTAAAGGAGCTTGAAGGATAAATTTTATGGTAGTGAAAACATATATGATTTAAAGCTAACACTTTCTTCATCCAAAATGTTGAACTTGTCACTATTATTCCGGAAACCAGGATGCATTATGCTACTGGTTAGTAGAGTAGCCTACTACACTGAGTCAATGTCTGATAAGCTCCTATGGACTTAGTCAACGCCCCATTTTCTTCTCTCTTTATTTTAAGTTATTTTAATACATTTTCAAATATAAAAGCTAGGTAATGACATTATAAGTATATTTAAAACTAACAAAATTATCAAATCAACTACGTATGTTATAGTTATACCTTGAATACGTATGTAGCAATTGTACTAGTTAAGTATGTAGTTATACTATTTATATCACAGTTGTACTAGTTGTACGATATACACAGTTACACCAATTGATACCCTAGTTGAACCAAATGAGGAGTATGGCTAGACAAATGAGGAGTACACCAGACATGAGCACGGTAAGATTTGAGTATATCAGACATTTGTCCTACTGCACTTCTTAAAATGAAGACTAGTTAGTTTTCTTAGCATTGGTGGGTGAATATATTGTCGGAAGTCACTCACTTTGTTGGATGATGGCATGGTATGTGCATCATATATTACCAATAAAGTGTATCAACATGAATCTGGTTTTACTGTTTCTTTTTATTCTGTTTCATCATACACTAAATTTTTCATGGTGCTAGAATTATTTCCTCTTTAGGGCATTGTCTATTTTCACAATTAATGTTTTTGCAGTGTCAAAGGATATAAATCAACATGAAAAGCAAAATTTTGAGAAGTAACTACTTGGCTCTTGGTGTCACAAAGGACGTCTGCTTTATTTTTTTCCTGCACAGGATAGGTTATATATGCCTCTTTAAACGTAGAATGTGCATTTGCTCGATTAAAGGTACTTCACTCTCTGATATATCGACATTTGGTCCTCTATCCAGTACTACGTATGACAACAATTCCATCTCATCTTGGGATGGATGGCATATAGACCATGGCTCACTCACAGGTTGCGGTTTGTCTTCTCTCTTGTTTTTTAAAATTGTAGTCTACATAAGTTTATTTGGCTCTTTTTAAGACGGTTTACTAGATATAAAGCACACATCTTCCTCTTTGTGTTAGATGATATATGCAGACATAGAACACATTTGTGATTGTGATATTTTTGTGTATCCTTGTAGGATTATCTACAGGTCTTATTCGTGCAATCTTTTCTAGAAATTCAGTGGAAGTAGTTTGCCTAGATTCTGGTGCTGGCTTAGACATACAAACACGGTTGGGTCTGATCGTGAAGGTACAATACTAGTCCATCTTGATGCCTTTACGTACTTTAATGGAGCCTAACAGTGGAACCAAAATTTGTTCTCTTATGCCTAATAGTGATGACTTTGTCGAGTTTGCATCATTTATCTGTTATGATTAATATGGTTTGAGTTTTCATAAAACATTAAACCCCTAAAATCGAAAAACTGAAAAACTGAAAAACCAAAGAAACCAAACCGTAACCAAACCGAAAACCGGAACGCCCACCCTTACATATGATATGTATTATAAAAACATGGTATACAATGATAATATATGACATGTTAAAGGATATATAACATTCTATATTTCATATTACATATGATATCATACGATATGATGCATGTTACCAATAATCTTCAAAACATATTACTATGTTTATTTGTAGGTAATCTATAGTAGTTAACATTTTATAGTTATAGTTTGTTATATTTTGTAAAATTCATTCTCAAACTGCATTTAAACTTCGACAAAATCTTACAATCAATATAATATCATTATGCCAAAAGCAAATGTCTTCTGCAAAAAATCTTTAAATATTTTGCATTGACATTAATTCTATACAAATAAAGTGTATTAAATTTACAAACAACTAGCTTAATTGTTTTGCGTGAATCATTTTTTTATAATATAATCCCCATCTTGTTAATTTGTTTTCTTTTTGAGCTAATATTTGGCTATGATAAGTTATAACAATTAATTATGTGTAGTAATACATGCATATATGATTATTTGATATAAGCATGCATATACAAAATTGATTAGTTATCTCAAGCTTTCTATAAAAAAAAATCTACTCACGAATTTAAAGTGAAACTTTTAGACTAAATTGATTAGTTATCTCAAGCTTTAAATATAAAAAATCCACTCACCAATTTATGGTGAAATATTATTTTGCATGAATTCATATTAGTAAAACATATTCTCGGTCAATTAAACTAATTGATTATGTGGTTGAAATAAGTAATCAATTTATCCACTTGAATCCCATTACAATATATTTTTCAAATATTTTTCAATAAGTTTAATGATAAAATCGTACGTACGTTTTTCCACTTCGCGACTGAATGTGATACAATGATGGAACACAATTATTGTCATTACGAAATCCAATGTTGCTCCACGCTACATTATTTATTGTCTTTTCAAATGATAATCAATACATAGGGACAACGAATACATATTGATGCCAGCGAAGTTTTTATGTATCTTCTTAATCTACGCGACTTATCGCACATGAGAGATACATGTCTCATTTCCCTTGTCCATACGACTGCGAAAAACATTTTAATTGAATTGAAATATTTAATATTCGTCATTCTCTTTAATATATTCGAAAAGAATACGTATAATATGGATACATGAATTATAGGAATTAGATCATTTATTCTCTCTAATATATTCGACAAACATGTCTCTCGATCGTGATCCGTATTCGTCATTTATGTTAAAATAAGGATCTTCGATAAAATCTTATAATCAATATAATATTATTCTACCAAAAGCACATGTCTTCCGCATAAAAATCTTTAAATATTTTGCAACCACATTATTTCTGTACAAGTAAAGTGTATTAAATATTTTGTAACCACACTATTTATATACAAGGAAAATGTATTAAATTCACAAACAGCTAGCTTAATTGTTTTGTGTGAATCTTTTTTTATTTAATATAATCCCATCCTTTTTTTATAACGCTTTCTATTCTCCAGCTTCAGTAAGATTGTTATTTATATATTTTGGTATGCATTGTGTATACAAAATTGTCATTTCGTGTGATGTATTATCAAGAAAAAATGCAAACAAATTATTCTATTTTGCAACATTAAAATAAATCTAGGTGTAGGACAAATATATATGCCAAGAAAAAATCTGATACTGCTATCGAAAAAAACATGATAATGTAAGACGTAAATGGGTCTTTGCACGGAAGATAGTAAATGATCAGTTTTGTAAAGGTTATAATATACAAACAAAAATGATCAGTTTCGTAAAGTGTATTAAATATTTTGCAACCACTCTATTTCTATACAAAAAGTGTATTAAATTCACAAGCAGCTAGCTTGCTATTTTTATACAAGTAAAGTGTACTAAATTCACAAGCTGGTAGCTTGCTATTTCTATACAAGTAAAGTGTATTAAATTCATAAGCAGCTAGCTTAATTGTTTTGTGTGAATCGTTTTTTTTTATAATATCATCCCCATCTTCTTAATTTGTTTTTTTTTATCTTATACAATTGGCTATGATAAGTTATAACTATTAATTATGTTTAGTAATGCATGCATATACGATTCCTTGATGGAAATTCTGCAGCAGCTGTGGTCCGGAGAACCGGTGAACCTGCGATGATGGGTGGGTGGAGATCCCTGTGGAACCCCAAGACTAGAGATTGTGTTTTACTGGGTGAGCCTAGTACCCAGTTTCGGTTCAGGAAACTTACCTTTTCTTTTGCTGATTTGGTGTGGAATCACAGATTGATATCTAATCAAATCCCGTCGTTTCATCCCCATAGACACAATCAGGCTTCTGATCTGTTTGCCAGATCTCCAGCCGTGATAACAGTGTCTCTTTTTGGTTACTTATCTCCTTCTGGACCAATTACTGCAATCAGGGAATCTGATGAGTATCTCTCCCCTTTACAGCTGATTAAAATGGAGCCCGGTGATTGCTCCAAGAAGGTATATTTGAACTCTTGCCTGACCTTGGCTTATCCTACACCAATCTCAATCGGCTCTTTCAATCTTTCCAGCTTCCCACCTGTCTTTTCAACAAAATACATGGCTTTCTTCGGGAAATTGGTTGCTCCGGATAGAGAGATCAAAAGCTCCAAACCAATCAAACTGCCACCGCTGGACAAGACGCAAGTTCTCAAGCGATTTGAGAAGACGTTGGTAGGACGAGTGCTGCTTCGAGAAGCTCCAGATCAGAAGCTAAAGGCTTTGATCAATTTTCTCCCGACGGTGTGGAGATGTGAAGACCGGGTTCAGGGGATGGATATGGGAGATGGTAAAATCCATTTCCGCTTTCAGAGAGAGGAGGACTTGGAAATGGTTATGGCCCATAGACCCTATCATTACGATGGGTCAATGATTGCGCTCGACCGATGGATACCAACTGTGCGCAGAGACTTCCCAAACACTATCCCATTCTGGATAACCATTACTGGTTTGCCGGACTACCGCCGCGAAGCAGAGGCCGTGACAAGTATCGGAGAGGCTCTTGGTGAGTTTCTGGCAGTGGATGTTACCCAGCCAATCCCTCGGGTCAGGGTGTTGCTTGACTGCGATTCGCCTCTCATTCTCCGGAGCGAATCTGATGACGAGGGGCAAATATGCGTGCTTGATTTTCAGTATGAAAAGCTCCAGAAGCATTGTGGTAGGTGTTTACGGCTGACCCACGAGGCCCCTTTGTGTCCGCAGAGGGTTCGTGAATCTCAGTCACAACGGGAACACTGCCGTGAGCCACACGGGAAGAGAGAAGAGGAGACAACGAGGAGGAGGAACAAGAACTCCAGAGACAAAGGGGTTCAGGCTCTGAAACCTCCGCGAAAGCCGAGTGGACAAGTCACTGCTAATGTCCCCTTGACCTCTCGATGGAAACCGGTGCGCCGGGACATCTTAGCGGAGTTGGAATCCACCCGAGAGAGTGTGGTGAAGCCCGGTGTGGGTAAGCTGTCGACGAAGGATTGGGTCCAAAAGTCGTTTGGTCACGGCTCAGTCTCCGGTGAGATTGGGAGTAGCAGTGGGGTAGAGGAAACACCATCGCCTCACCCTGTGGCCAAGAGAGCAAAACCCCAGCAAGCGCCGTGGTATAAGACAACGGAGGAGGAGGCGGCGATCGCCAACGCCATCAGTTTCCAATCCGCGAGATGGGAAGCGAAGGATCGGAAGAGTCAAAGCTCCATAGGGGAATCGCAAAAGATGACGACTCCGCCGGTGAGGGAAGAGCCAGAAGAGACGAGTCGAGGGGTGGGAGAGACGGTGGCTAGGGTTACGAGTTTCAATGGGGTGGAGATGGAACAGAATCACGTTGATGGGCTTGATCTAGAGGAGGCCCATCCTTTTGTTGTTTCAGGGACCCAACACGACCCACAAATGGAACCTGGATCTGAGGGAGATATTGGGCTGCAGATAGCTAGTGTGGAAATGGGCTTGCTTTCTCATCTGAGCCCAAATGATATTATTTCTCCATTAAAAGACATGGTTGCTAAAGCTAATAAGCCAAGAAGGGATGGGCAGCGGTTGAATCGGGCACTTGGAGTCAAAAAGAAAATAGCCCATAACCCTTTCCATGGTAAGCGCGTACACAAACATATGTCCTTAGCGATGTTGGAGCCACTTACAGTTTCAACCGTTTTGGAGAGAGTTTCGCACCCGTCATCCTCGAAGACGGGCCCTAACGAGGGAACATGTTCGATGGAGCCAAACGATCCGATGGTTCAGGAGAAACCACCGAAAGCGGAATAAAATGATCTTGAGTTGGAACTGCCAGGGAGCGGGAAACTTCCTGATGGTTCGTCGATTACGTGAATTTCGTAAGAGGTTTTTCCCGGGGATTCTCTTTCTTATGGAGACAAAGCGTGATCATCAGTTTGTTCAAGATCTACAAGTTGAATTTGGTTATGATTTTCTTTTTACTGTTGACCCTTGTGGTCGTAGTGGCGGCCTAGCCCTTCTGGCGAAGTCTGAATTTCGTATTCAAGTACTTTTCTCTAATCAAAATATTATCGATGTAATGGCTACCATTCATGGTAATAAAAATTTTCTATCGTTTGTTTACGGTGACTTTGTTATTGCAAATAGAGGTATTGTTTGGGAACGTTTAACCCGGATTAGTACTACTCGTTTCGTACCCTGGTTTATGACAGGAGACTTTAACGAGATTACAGGGCATCATGAAAAGACAGGGGGAAGAAGACGCCCTGACAACTCTTTCCTCGATTTTAACTTGATGAGGCAAAGCTGTGGAATGGTTGACTTCCCCTTTTTAGGTAATTCCCTGTCCTGGTTTGGGCGCCGAGGCAGAAATGTCATTCGCTGTCGTTTAGACCGTTCCATGGGGAATGAGGATTGGTATGAACTTTTCTCACACTCAAAGATGGAATACCTTCGTTTTATGGGTTCGGACCACCGACCTGTTCTGACTCATATTGAGAGTAATAGAATGGGGGGCACAAAAAAAATTCCGTTTTGACAAACGGTGGCTTTCTAAGCCAAATTTTGAGGAGGTTATCCGATCAGGGTGGGGGAGTGGGAGTGCAAACGCTAACTTCACGCTAGGTGATCGGATATCTAACTGCCGAAAAACCATATCTCGCTGGCGCAAGCAAGACCACATCGTGTCTGAGGAAGAGATCGAGGAATTAAAGTCCCGTCTGGAGGAGGCCCAGAGTAATGACCAAACCTCCATTGAGGAAATTGCGTCCCTCCAAGAACAGGTATGTACGGCTATTCGGGAGGAGGAACTCTATTGGCAACAAAAGAGTCGGGTTACATGGCACCAGGAAGGCGATCAAAACACAAAGTTTTTTCAGGCCTCTACGAAACAACGAAGGGCCCACAATAGGATTATTGGGATTGTCACCGAAGCTGGGGACTGGACGGAAAAGGAGGAGGAGATTGAACAAATAGCAACAAAGTATTTTGCGGCTATGTTCACATCATCAACAATCTCCGATCTGGAAGTATCACTCACACATATTGGACAGTGTGTTTCATCGGAGATGAATGATTTCCTCACTCGTCCGGCTTCAGACCAAGAAGTCAAAGCTGCGGTTTTTTCCATCCACCCAGAAAAAGCACCAGGACCAGATGGGATGACAGCTTTGTTTTACCAGAAGTATTGACATATTGTTGGTCCTCAAGTTGTGGAGATGGTACGCAGTTTTATGCACACTGGAATTCTAGACCCTTTGAGCAATGCGGTTAATATATGTCTCATTCCGAAGGCCGAAGGCCCAAGGTTGATGACGGAATTTCGACTTATTAGTCTCTACAATGTGAGCTATAAAATCATTTCTAAGGTTCTTTGTCAGAGACTTCGGAGATTCCTTCCTTCCTTGGTGTCAGAAACTCAGTCTGCCTTTGTGGCAGGACGCCAAATAACGGATAACATCTTGATCGCTCAGGAAGTTTTCCATGCTCTTTCCACAAATGCCATGGGCAAACGTGAAGGTATGGCGATTAAGACAAATATGAGTAAAACGTATGACCGCGTGGAATGGGGATTCCTCAACGCTTTGATGCGTAAGATGGGTTTCTCAGACAAATGGATCGGGTGGATTATGACTTGTGTCAATTCTGTGTCCTATAGTATCCTGCTGAATGGGGAACCCAAAGGCGCCATTACACCGACACGGGGCCTACGACAAGGTGACCCTCTCTCTCCGTATTTGTTTATTCTCTGTACGGAGGTTCTTATTGCCAACATCCAGGCGGCCGAGTAGCTGGACACATCAGCGGCATTAGAATTGCCCCAACCTCTCCGGCGCTTTCCCATCTGTTGTTTGCAGATGATAGTCTCTTTTTCTGTAAAGCGACAGGGGAACAATGCGACCTTTTTCTTCAGATACTGAAAGTTTATGGGAATGCGTCAGGACAATGCATTAATTTTGACAAATCCGCAGTTACGTTTGGAAAGGATGTGCCAGACGCGCGCCGAACGGAACTGAAAACAAGGTTAGGAATCCTGACCGAGGGGGGTTCAGGGAAATATTTGGGGATTCCCGAGCAGCTCCAAGGATCGAAAGCAGCAGTCTTTGCTTATGTCCAGGAGCGTCTGCATCAGCGAATAAATGGCTGGTCAGCCAAGTTCCTTTCAAAGGAGGAAAGGAGGTGATGATTAAATCGGTGGCACAAGCGTTACCAACGTATGTAATGTCCACTTTCCTTCTCCCCAAGAGCATTCTGCGGAAACTGGCCAGTGCGGTCTCGGATTTCTGGTGGAAAACTAAGAAGAATTCTAAGGGGATGCATTGGATAGCTTGGAAAAAGTTGTGTCTCCCTAAGAATGCAGGAGGTATTGGGTTTAAGTCTTACGAAGAGTTCAACCAAGCTTTCTTGGCTAAGCAGCTTTGGCGACTACACCGATACCCACACTCTTTAGTGACAAGAGTGTTGAAAGGAAAGTACTTTCGCTACTCGAGTCCTTTTGATGCTAGGAAACATTATCGTCCTTCCTATGGTTGGCGTAGCTTACTTAGTGCCAAACCTCTGCTAGATAAAGGAATGAGACGCACTATAGGAACAGGAGCGCAATCATGGTTCTGGACAGATAAATGGATCCCGGATGAGCATCCACGGAGAGTGCGAGGCCTCGTCCCGAATCCTAATAGATAAGAAAGGATATCGGATTTTATTGACCCCAGGTCAGGGCGATGGAGGATGGATAGGCTTCGGGCTTGTGTCCACCCAGAGGATATTGAACTCATTTTGGCAATACGCCCTTCTATACGCGGAGCCAAGGATGGTTTTTGTTGGCACTATACCACATCTGGCATGTATACCGTGCGGTCCGGGTATGAAGTCGCACGAAAACAGTTGGCTGCTGATTTGGTGTACGCCCAACAACTACCCTCACTTAATCCCCTAAAGGAGCAGGTATGGAAGCAGAAAACATCTAATAAGATCCGTCATTTCCTATGGCAAGCACTATCTGGGGCAGTAACGGTTAATGACCGGCTTGCGTCTCGACATATACAGCAAGAGAGGCAATGCCCCCGCTGTGACCACAGTGAGGAAACGATTAATCATGTCTTGTTCACCTGTCCGCCGGCAAGACAAGTCTGGGCCCTGTCAAATATCCCCAACCCTCCAACAGTCTTTCCTTTGGACAGTCTTTGGGGAAACATGGATTATTTGTTCTCACGGATTCCAAACCGGGACGAGCTACAGGAACATGTTCAATGCTTCCCATGGATAATTTGGTATCTTTGGAAGGCTAGAAACGACAAAGTTTTTACCAATGTGGATAGATCACCACACGCAATCGTTGAATTGGCTAGGAGGGAAGCTCGAGATTGGTTTTTAGCTAACAATTCTGTGGAGACTCCCTTACAAGCACAAGGACTTGTACTCACGGAGGATGCAGTACAGCCGGTATTCCGGTGTTTCATAGACGGTGCGTGGAAAGATGGGGAGGATATAAGTGGAGTGAGATGGATTTTGCAGCTACAGGACGGGTCCACGGATCTATTGGGAACTCGGGGTATGCGGCAAGTCTCTTCACCGTTACATGCAGAGCTTTATAGCCTCCTATGGGTTCTGTCGAGTCTCAACAAATATAGACGGTATTGTTCGGTGTTTCTCACCGATTCCCAAGAATTGGTAAGTATGGTAGCAGAACCAGATAACTGGCCCAACTTCCAAACCGAAATGGCTGAACTTCAGGAGTTACGTAATGCTTTCCCAGACTTTACTCTCGTGTATTGTCCCAGGGGGAAGAATGTAAAAGCAGACTTCCTCGCGAAGAATGCTCGTCTCCGAAACTCGAGCTTTTCTTATATCAGCACTTCTATTCCACATTGGTTCCCTGATACCTCTGTATTCTTGTAATCTGTTTGGATAAGTGCGTTAGTGACAAAAAAAAAATATACGATTCCTTGATATAAAGCATGCATAGATGAAATTTATTTGTTATCTTAAGCTTTCTTTTAAAAGAATTATACTCACAAATTTATGGTGAAATCTTAATTGCTTTTATATCATAACTATATTGATTGTGATGTGTAAAATCCAATAATACAACATGTCACATGCATGAGTTTAAACCTAAAAAAAAACAATTCTTAGGTCCGCCCCTAGGGGTGGGCCACTTGCATCCACCCCTTCTTTTTCAACCAATCAAAACTGAGATAAAAATAGATTAAATTAATTCAATAAAAAACTAAAAGCTGAATTAATTGTGGTTCCTACAATCTTTCTCTCTCTTTCTCTCACATGCCTCTTAGAAAATTAAAAGGAAAAACAAAATTTAATATATTAGTAAAAGACCCTAAATCGAAACCCACAACTGTTTTCATCGGAATTTGGTTGCTTCCTTGCTGAGTAATTCATTATCAAATCATTAAACTTTCTTAACCTTGACAATTGTGAGTTTTCTCTCTTTGTTTTGGTGGCAATTGTGAATTTGTTATTATTTATATATATGTTACGGGCTTTTGTTGATTAGAAAGAGTATTGATCTTTGTGCTAGTATTTGATTTATAATGGATAATGAATTATTTATTTTCTATTTGCTTAAGGTATATTCGTAAGCTCATGTTAGGTTGTATCATATCATTAAAACGAATTATACATTGCACTTAGTACATGATTTACTCGTGTTGGTTTGTTTTTTCCTTGTATTGACTTTACGGAATTGATCATGATACTGAATTACATATAAAGTTTGTTTAATATATACAGAAAATTGATGGTTAATAGAATAATCGAATTTTGTTTCCTTTATCATTTTTGTAAATCATATGTTATAGTATTCTATTTTTTGTTGACATATATTATATTGATTAGTGCAGATTGCAATGGAGAGTAGTAGTCATGAAATTGTTATTTATGATCAATATAGATCTAGTTTGCAAGTCTCCAGTGAATCTAATCTTCTTAGTCAAAAACTGTATGAGTTTCAAGCTGAGGAAATATATTATTCAATAAGTGAAGACGAAACTTCAGTCAGTGAATTCGAAGAAGAAGATGACATAGCCAACAAAGAGGACTATATTAAAATTGAAGAGGTTTGTACTTTAGAATCAAACAAAGAAAATGAGAAGAAAGGTGAACTGTGTATTGGAATGGAGTTTAGTTCCGATGAAATGGCACATGAAGCTTATAAAAAGTTTGAAGGCCAAAATGGTTTTGATGTAAGGAAAGAAGGGAGAAAGAAAAAGAATGGTAAGGTAGTAAGGCTTCTTTATGTTTGCTCAAAAGAGGTGTTTAGGAGGGAATATCTTCTGGGCAGATGATCGGTCTATAAGTGATTACAATCTTTCTGGAGATGTTGTTTGTTTTGACATAACTTATAAGACCAATGAATATAATAGACCATTTGCTCCATTTGTCGGGGTCAATCATCATAAGCAAATTGTTGTGTTTGGTGCTGCTCTCGTATATGATGAAACCACCGATTCCTATAAATGGCTTTTCAAGACTTTTCTAGGAGCAATGTCTGAAAAACAACCTAAAACAATTCTTACCGACCAATCTGCAGCAATGGCAAATGCAATTATGAAGGTGTTCTCTGAAATAAAACATAGGTTATGTGTTTGGCATATTTACCAAAATGCTGCAAATAAGTTAAGTCATGTATTTCATGGGTCACGATAGTTTGCCACAAATTTTGGAAAGTGTTTATATGACCATGAAGAAGAAGAAGATTGGTTGTTAGCATGGAACAATATGCTCAATAAGCATAACCTGACCGAGAATAAATGGTTGAAGAACGTGTTTGAGGTGAGAGAAAAATGGGCAATGGTATATGGACGCCATACTTTTACAATAGATATGATGAGCACACAGCATAGTGAAAGTATGAATAATATTTTGAAAAGATACTTGAAGCGTAGTTATGACTTGTTGACCTTCTTTGAACACTATGAGAGAGGGTTAGATGACCGACGATATAGCGAATTAACTGTTGACTTCAAAATGATGCATACCTCGTCGGTATTATCTGCTACTGTAGAGATGTTGCGACATACAGAGGAAGTGTATACACCCAAAGTTTATAGGTTGTTCCAGAAGCAATACACAATTATCAGTGATTATGTTGCCAAAAAGGTTAGTAAGTCTGAGATGATGTATGAGTACAAAGTATCTTATTTTGATGGACCGCGAGAGCATTTGGTTAAATATGATGCTTCAAACCAAGCGATACAATGTAGTTGCATGAAGTATTTTTTTTTGGGATCTTATGTCGTCATGCATTGAAAGTGTTGGATACGAAGGATGTTAGAAGGATTCCATCTAGCTACATCTTGACTCGATGGTGTAAAGAGGCAAAATCACGAAGCATATCTTCTTATCCCTTAAAGACACCTAATGGAACAGTAACGCAATCGATTGGAAAGCGTTATAGCCATTTATGTCACAATTATCATGAGATTACATATGTTGATGTTGAACATGAGGAATTGACGATGTGTGCAAATGAAGCTGCATGTGAATTGCCTAAAAAATTAGAAGAAAAGAAAAAGGAACTCGTGAAAGCTAATGCATGGATGCTTCCAACTTCAAATGTTGAACATGTGAAAGGAGAAGAAGAATACGAGGAAGTTCCAAATGCACGTGGAATTAAAAGAAAAGCTCATGTTGGACGACCAAAGAACAAAACAGTCGGACCCTATGGTCGATATTTGAATGTTCTTGAAACGAAAAAACTTCATGTTAATCAAAGGAAAAATGATCATTTCATATATTTGATATATAATTTTTCTTCTTCGCTTTTTTCCACTGAAACGCGAGTTAATCAATATATGTATGCATATTAATTGCAAGATAAAATCGATAAATGCTTTAGGATTCAACTTTTACTCCTGATACTCAGTTATCTGTTGCTATCACCAATCCGACCTTATTTTCCTTACAAGTGCTACAAGTAAATACTTCATCTTAGTAGTTATCTGTCACTTTCTTATGATTTGAAGCCATATATTTTGTAGGAATTTGACAAAAGCTCTGATAGTTTATTATAAAGAACTAAGCACTAAAAAAGAGGAAGGAGACTAAAGAGAGAGGTCTTAGACTTTGTTATCTCGTGATTCTGTAGGAGTTAATGATAAACTTTATTATTTGTTTTTTTATATTTTCATTGTCAAAAAAAGAAAAAAGAAAAAAGGCTAAGAGGGGTGTATTGGATCAAGGATTTTATGAGAATTTGGTGGATTTTAGATTTTGTGGGATTTAAGTGGATTTTTATGATGTTTAGGTGGTTTTCTGGAAAGAAAAAAAGATCCTACTAAAAGGAAGCCCTAATTCTCTCGGGCACAAGGCCCGAGAGAGTCTCACAGCTGCCACTGCTATGGATCTCCACCACCGTACTTTGATCTCCTCCGCCGCATCTCTCCACCGAACATGTTCTCCTTCGCGAAATCCACTGTGCTGCTGTCTCTCCGCCGACTAGAGTTTTCCAGTGAGACAAGACAACCGCGTAAAGGCTTTAGTCAGACAATGATGTCATCCATGGTAAATCGCGTGTTGATAAAAGCGGTGGTGATGAAGTCCTCCACAACTGATGCCACGAATCTGAAAGTCTGAAGCCGCTTGTCAACGGTGGCACTCCCCTTGGTAGTGACGCCGTTGAGCCTACCTCCACCGGATCCACCGGATCTATCCTTCACATCTTAGATCTACTCTTCAAACAACCACCACTGCCGTGACATCGCTTCTCACCTCTACCAACGACGGGATATGCCATCAATCCTCCCTCCTTGGCTGAATTATCATGGTGAGATCCTTGGCCCTCACTGTGAAATTCATCATACTTAAATCCGCTATGTCGATGGTCCTCCTACTCCCCGAGCTCGCAGACGGCGAAGCTCCTCTCCTGCTCCATAGATCCTTCTCCCTCCGAAACAAAACTAACGAACACGACACTACTGGAGTTCAAGCTGGTCTTAAAGCCATCAATCCCAATCGTATGGCGGTGGTCCAATGACAAGCTAGACTTTCCGATGGCCGGACTACTCTCTCCTCGATCTGCAGGTGATGACTTCATCTCTTTTGTTGTGATGGGCCGAATTGTAGTCTTTTGGTTATTGGGCCTGGATGGGAAGTGGAATTTAGAAAAACTGGCCAATTAAGTATAAGTTGTTTTGTGAAACCTTATTACATCTTTAGCCATAAAACGACCCGACCCGTTTTAAAAAAAAAAACATTAAACCCTTGGTCTCGGATTACATTCTCATAAATGCTATACTCAACAACCAAGCAAACGACACAAGAAACAGCGGATAACAACATAATCAATTAAACCAAGCATTTCACTAAACCAGATAATTCAATTCGACAATAACCAATTCAACAATCCCAGAACTACACCAACAAGCTATGGCAGTTCTAAACAGCAAATAAAATAAACCACACAACCTAGATGCCAGATCATCCTCCTCTTCGTTGCCATGATTCCACGATCACACTTTGCATTTACCTGCATCACATGGGAAAAAGAGATGTGTGAGTATTATCATAAATACCAAGTGAGATGGTCATCCCATCTATGACTGCGCACTCAGGCACGATGGACCGCTCAGGCAAACATACATATCACACATCACACAAATGGCTCAACACAGCCCAAACAGATATGTGTCGATCGATACAACCACTAGGTGTCGATCGTCACACTCCGAACTGGCTGTCGCTCGACACACCTCATGTGTGACGTTCGATAGACCTCGCACTGGGGTGTCGTTCGACACACCTCATGTGTATCGTTCGACAGGCCCCTGGCAGAATCGTGAGAACTAATCATAATCCTCTCAGATTGATTCCTCCTCTACATCAGTACAAAAAACGTGCACAAACATCAACAACAACACAACAACAAGCAATCATAGCCACAATCAACCACCACAAGATCAATCAATACACACAAACCTATCACCACGAATCCCTAACGATCCATCGACCCAGAAGCCATGGTCACGCACTCACCTTAGGTTTCGAAGGAGAAAAAGGATGGAATTGAGACTAGGCACGAGATCAGCCTTGATCACCACTAGAATCCATGAAATCCCACTCTTTTCTTACACAAAAGCACAGTAAGAACGATTCCTTCACGAATCGAACACTCAAAACCTAACACAAAATTCTAGGGATGTTTATCTCTGATGTTTGCCTCTGTTTTCCTTCAAAAAACATGGCCAAACAACATATAAACGCAACCTTAGGGTTTCCCCAAACCAACCCGGCCAAACCGAACGGCTAAAAATCGAACCAGAAAACCAACCACTTAAAACCCTGTCGATCGACACACACCACCTGTGTCGATCGACAGCCACTCGAAACAAACCGGCCTTAAGCCAAAACTAGCCTGTCGATCGACACACCACACAAGTGTCGATCGACACACCTTCCAATTTTCTCAAAATTGGTTCACGGGTGTTACAATTCTCCCCTAGTAAAACTCGATTCGTCCTCGAATCCTCAAAGACAGCCCACATGGTTAACCACTTGGCCAACCTGCCAGTAACACCGGAGACTACATATCCTAGACCCTCTCGAGGCTCACATCCAGTTCTATGCATATAGACCCGTCTCAGACATTGATCGCTCATACCTCATAACCACACCCTCTAACTCTCGGGATCGTCACCCCTCAAGCTCTCGGTGCCTCGTATCAACCCACCTAAGTCCGTGCAATCCTAACTGTGTTTGATACCAACTATCTCTATACCCCTCAAACCTTCAGGACACACAGTCCATCAAGCTCTCGGTATGCAGGGAACTCACACTTCCCCTGGAGAGACATAACTCTCAAAGATCTGCCAGAGATCACAATCTCCCAAAACTATCTCCATACCCTCACGTCCCCAGTCGGCGCAATCCTGGTGTATGATCGGTATGCAGGAAATCCACGATTCCCTGGAGAGAAACATCTCTCAAAGATCTGTCAGAGATCAACATCACCAAGAAAGAACCACAGTCTCTCTCTGAGCTATGCGAGGATCAACATCCCCGAACGAAATCAATTCTAGACGACTATAATGCACCTCTGACCGAATCTACCTCCCAAGGTCTCAACATGATACTCCCAACTCGGAATACCATCACACACATGATCATCACAGATCATCTAGACCATCCATCACACCGGATGTCCCTGCAGAGTCTCTCCGAAACTAGACAGTTCTACCCACAGTAAAACTTTTATTCCAAGACTCTCTAAACGCATAAGCACATATGCCCCGTTAGAGTTCCACCGAAACTGGCAAGCTCTACTCACTATAAAACTTCCATTCGGGGGTTCTCTAACCACAACCCACACATAACCCATTAGAGTTCCTCCAAAACTGGCAAGTTTTACAACTAAACCAGACATTGGAACCCATGAGACCTAGTTCACTTCTCGGCTTGTTTCCCAAACCACTTTTGAACCTTGTCTCATCTTAACCTCCGATTCCCAGTCTCTTCCTGGACACCTTCACAGTCCCACAAGACTCTCGACAACGGCACCCTTTTCCTGCACAGGACCTTGACATTTCTCTCAAGGATCCTCACCGACCTCAACTCAACAGGTAAAGGCTGAAGATCTGCAGGAATCCTCACCACTACCTCCCAAGATCCATATAGACACTTCCTGAGCTTCGACACATAGAACACTCAAGAAAGTTTTGCATGATCTGAGGTAGCTCCAAACGATAAGTAACTGGTCCCACTCGCTCCACCACCCGGAACAAATCCATAAACCACCGACTAAGCTTATCCTCTGCAATGGATCTGTTAGAACCCTGCAACATCTCCACTCTGAGATACGCTCTATCTCCCACCATAAACTCCAACTCATTTTCTCCTCTTATCAGCATAGCTCTACTGCCGATCAAGAGTCTTTTTCATGTTCAACTTCACAACACGAATCTTCTCCGTCGTCTCCTGAACAAAATTTGCACCACATATGCTCCTCTCCCCCACTTGGGTCTAGTATAAAAATGTGCGACATGGCCTCCCATACAAAACCTCGAAAGGAGCCATACCACTACTAGCCTGAAAGCCCTCACAAACTGAGAAGTGTACCTCGGATCTCTGTCTGACACAAAACTCGCTGGCACTCCAAGCAATCTCACTAACTCACTCACATACTTCATAACCAGAACCGCTGCTCCCTCGGTTTTCTTAATGGTCAGAAAATGTGCAAAAATAGACAGACGATCCGCAGTCACTCAAATAACAACATGAGTCCAAGAAACCGGTAACCCAGCCGCAATATCCAAGGAAATCATGCCCCACCTCCCCTCTGGAATGGGTAAACAGCATAACAAACCACTCGAACGGACGCTCAGCCCCCACCAAGTGGCAACTTATCGCAAGTTGCGACCTATTTAGCCACATCCTTCTTCATCCCGACTCAGTGATAGTACCATTTCCGATCACTATGCCTCTTAGTCATTTCCGGATGAATAGAGAAACATGTTCACATGAGCCTCTCACAGAAAACTCCTTCCTCAAACCTCATCCTTATGAACACAGACTCACCCGTGCCCTAAGATAGTTTCAATCGTCGAGACCTAATAACCAGAACCTGTAACCTTAGAAGAATCCAACCCAACCCTGATCCTTCTCCTGAGCTACTCGAAACCTGCTCAGAAGGTTTGCCTGATTAACTGTCTCCAGCCCTAACGGCTCCCGTGAGATAACGCACAACCTCAACGTACCAATCTCACTCAACCATACATCCACATCCTGCTCTTGAGCCAAAGCATACCGCCTCTGACTAAGAGCATCCGCCTGTAGATAAGTTCACCATGATGGTAAACTATAAACATATCCCAATCTGCTACAACTCCACCCATCACTTCCGCCTAAAATCACATGACCACACGAAAAGGAACCTCCTCCTCTAATCGCTTGGTCATAGATTGAGCCATACTCGCATAGTTTTCACAAATCTCCTTCAATAACCTGCCAACCCGAGAAAACTTCTGATCTTCGTCGCATTCCTCGGTCTAGGCCCAAACTCAGGTAGACTCAATCTTATCTAGCTCCACAGAATCTCCATCTGCCAAAACCGTAAGACCCTGAAAACCTATTTCCCGCTGCTAGAAACTGCAGTTGCTCAACCTAGCAAACAGTTTATGTTCCCGCAACTTCCCCAAAACTGCCCTCTCTTGGTTCTCATGCTCCCCAGGACTCTTCGAATACACCAAGATGTCGCTAATGAAGTTAATCACGAACTCATCTAGATACTCCTGAAAGGCTTCGCTCATCAACCTCACAAACGCAGCTGGTGCATTCGTCAACCCGAACGACATCACCACTAACTCAACACTGCCTATAACCCGTCCAGAAAGCCGTCTTCCTGACATCCACCTCATCACTAGAAATCTGGTGTTAACCGGATGCCAAGTCAACCTTGAAGAACCAAGTAGCCCCTCACAATTGATCCAACACCTCATCAATTTCGGCAGAGGATACTTGTTCTTCACGGTGACTCGGTTAAGCCCTCGATAATAGATGCACAAACGGAAACTACCATTTTTCTTGTTCACACACATCACCGGTGCTCCCCATGGTGAAGTACTCGGTCAAAAGAATCCTTACTCAACAAATCCTCTAGCCGCCTCATCGGCTCTGCCAACTCTGCTGGAGTCATCCTGTACGGTGCCTTAGATAACGGCGTCGTCCCAGGTTCTAACTCAATCGTGAAAGGATCCGACCGCGACGGCGGTAATCCCTGCGATGACCGTAAGATATCCTCACAGTCCTGGACAACCCGAATATCCCTCACTGCAACCTCACCTACAGACTCCGCCAGCACAATTGTGGCCTAGTAAGCCTCGTAACCCTTCTCAATCATCGCCTCAGCCTGGACAAGTGAGATCACAAGACTACCTGAAGTCGGTCTCACTCCCTGGTAAACCAACCTACCACCATCACGCTCGAACATCACTCGACCCCAATGACCATCCAGGTGGACCCTGTACCGATCCAACCAATCCATACACAGGAGGCCATCATACAATTCCACTGGACTGATCACCAAGTCCGCTGGCATCAACTCACCAGCCACTATAATATCCACGCCTCTCGTCCGGCCATAAGTAACTAGTAACTTTCCTCCAACAACAATAACCGGTCCAATCCGCTCACCAGCGCCACTCCAAATACCGCTCCACTCAGCACGCTCTGGAGTGATGAAGTAATGATGCTCCAGACTCAAACCACGCGTGGGACTCACACCACCCACTAGCCAGGTCTCCACACAACTCCCATGTGCTAAGAATCCTAGCAAACTCGCCAACTTATGACCCATGCCTCCACACCTGAAGCATCCTCAGCCACTCTGGCTCAATCATGAAGTGTCCTCCCACTTCCTCTTTTGTCCCTGCATAGGCTTGCCGCCTTGCCATGTACCACATGTTGCTGAGGTCTTATAGGCTGAACAGTTGGACTAACCACCACAACCTACCCCCTCATGCCCTCCTCAACGCCTCCAGCAGTCTCAACCCACTCTACTCTCATAGCATACTTAGACACTCCGCACCGTATCCTCAAATATGGTCGAAGTCCTCTCAAGGACTTCTTAACCTGGGCTTCCTCGCCTCTATGCTTAAACCATCATAAACTTGGAGTCAATTAAACTCCAAATCATGCTCACGAACTGATCTCTCACACGGGCACACCCACTAGCACTCACACTAATACATAGACCCTCCTGATACGTCAACGGATCTGTCGTAGTCTCAAACGTGGAACCCTGAGCCGCATCCCCAGCCGACTCGCTCACTGGTTCCAGACCTTCATCTTGACTTCCACAGTCACCCCGGCCCCCACGGCCACCTCGCCCACCTAGGCCACGCTCTCTAGCGCCTCTAGCCATCACCATGTACTACTACAGTACACAAGCTAAGCACTAAAGAACAACAAATAAAACACACAACACACTTACCGTGAAATCTCTTTGAAGGCTCGAAGGAAGATGATCCGGAACCCCCAAACCCATAGAATTTCAATTAACCAAATTCACAATCCTAGCCGTTCTAACCCGTCCTAAAACCATAAGGGCTCTGATACCAAACTGACACGCCCCGATCCGTTTTAAAAAAAAAAACATTAAACCCTTAGTTTCGGACTAGCATTCCCATAAATTTTATCCTCAACAACCAAGCAAACGACACAAGAAACAGTGAATAACAACATAATCAATTAAACCAAGCATTTCACTAAACTAGATAATTCAATTCGATAATAACCAATTCAACAATTCCAGAACTACACCAACAACCTATGGCAGTTCTAAACAGCAAATAACATAAACCACACAACCGAGATCCCAGATCATCCTCCTCTTTGTTGTCATGATTCCACGATCACACTTTGCCTTTACCTGCATCACATGGCAAAAAGAAATGCATGAGTATTATCATAAATACCCAATGAGACGGTCATCCCATCTACAATTGCGCACTTAGGCACGATGGACCGCTCATGCAAACATACATATCACACAACACACAAATGGCTCAACATAGCCCAAACAGATATTTGTCGATCGACACTACCACTAGGTGTCGATCGTCACACTCCGACCTAGTTGTCGTTCGACACACCTCATGTGTGTCGTTCGACAGACCTCGAACTGGGTGTCGTTCAACATACCTCATGTGTGTCGTTCGACAGGCCCTTGGCAGAATCGTGGAAACCAATCATAATCTTCTCGGATTGATTCCTCCTCTACTCCACTACGAAAAACCTGCACAAACATCAACAACAACACAACAGCAATCAATCATAGCCACAGTCAACGACCACAAGATCAATCAATACACATAAACCTATCACCAAGAATTCCTAGCGATCCATCGACCCAGAAGCCATGGTCACGCACTCACCTTAGGTTTCGAAAGAGAAAAAGAATGGAATTGAGACTAGGCACGAGATCAACCTTGATCACCACTAGAATCCACAAAATCCCACTCCTTTCCCACACAACAGCAAGAACGATTCCTTTACGAATCGAACACTCAAACCTAACACAAAACTCTGGGGATGTTTATCTCTGATGTTTGCCTCTGTTTTCCTTCAGAAAACACAGTCAAACAACATATAAACGCAACCCTAGGGTTTCTGCAAACCAACCCGGCTAAATCGAACCAGAAAACCGACCACTTAAAACCCTGTCGATCGACACACACCACCTGTGTCGATCGACAGCCACTCGAAACAAACCGGCCTTAAGCCAAAACTAGCATGTCGATCGACACACCACACTAGTGTTGATCGACACATCTTCCAATTTTCTCAAAATTGGTTCACGGGTGTTACAAGCCAAATCAAGTTGCTTAGTGTCGTTAGGACAATTATATTGAGATTAAAATCAGTATTTGTCACTAGTACTAGAGCTTGTTTGTTAGTACGTGAGTGTAAATCCAAAATGGTTGATCCCTCGGTGACTCAACCTGAGATCCAAGGGGGTTTCGAAGAATGCAAAAGGACTTCATCAGTAATATTTGAATCCTTTCAATTGGTTCAAGTCATATCCATTGGCTTGATTGTTTCCAAACATCATGGTTTAACACATGTCGCTCCACCTCCTTTCATTGAGTGTATTTGCTTTAAGTTCATCTTGGCATTATTTGCGTTTGTAACCGAAAACAAAGTTTAAGTAATGAAGTTTGTTGTTGTTAAAAAAAAAAGAACAAAATCCTACTAATGATTTGGTGATACGTTGTTACCTCCTACAAAAGCAAAATTGTGGGGACCACGTAATTAATTCTGCTTTTTAGTTTTTTATTGAATTAATTTAATCTCTATTTATCTCAGTTTTGATAGGTTAAAAAAGAGCGGATGGATGAAAGTGGTCTACCCCTAGGAGCGGACGCAAGAATTGTTCCAAGAAAATAAATAGGAGTCTTTGAATGTTTTTGCTATTTTAAGCAAGTTACACCCACCTTCTTTTCTCTCATTATTACACACAAGTTCTATTTTCAGCTATTTTTTATGACTCATGCTCTGTTTTTCTGAAAATTCGAGTTATACTCTCTAGTCTTTTTTTCATTTACTCCTAATTCTCATGCGCTGCTTTTCGAATCGGTGACTTTAAATGTTATATAGCTAGATACGGCTCTCTTTTAAAACTATGTGGAGATGAATAAATAATATTAATAAAGTTTATTTCGGCTCAATCAAACCCATATCTAGATCCGTATGATTATGTGGTTGAAATAAGTGTCAGCTGAATTTTTCGTTAAAACAAATATACTAGTTAAAGTATAAATTTTGAGTAGATCTTTCAAATACAAGAATCTTTTTGAGATAAAGCATGCATAAACTAAATTGATTAGTTATCTCAAGCTTTTTAAATAAAAAATTCACTCACCAATTTATGGTGTAATCTTATTTTGTATGAATTAATATTAGTTAAACTTTTTTGACTCAATTAAACCAATTGATTATGTGGTTGAAATAAGTAATCAATTTATCCACTCGAACCCCATTATAATATATTTATTAAATACTACGTGTTTGCCCACACTACGTGCGGGTCGAGTTTTTATTTTGTTGTTCCAATATTTTTATATCAAATTAATCTTCAAAGTTGAATATTTGGTTAAAGATGTTTATTCTATCTTTCATAGTTTAAAGAAAAGTATCAATAAATGAAAGTAGCTCATAAATTTTATTATTGAAATATTTGACTGATATAACATAATTTTAGCATGTCATAATGTTTCTTTGTTTGTAAATGTAGTAAGGATAAAATACATGAGATAGATTTAGCTTAAGGTATCTTCTTTTTTTTTGGTCTAATAGTTTGGTTGATTTGAAATTTGATTATTCTTTGTCTAATTTCCTTTTGTTATTTTTGTTGGTTTTGTGTTATATAATTCACTATATATTTGACTTCTTAATACCTTAAGATTTAGTGTTTGAAAATTTGAGATTCTTTGTTTATTTTTTAATGTACTATTGCTTGAATAAAGCTTTCTTATTTAAGTCTTTTTGCCTCGACTGACGATGGTTTTTGACAAAATCTCTTTAAAATAATCACGACAACTTCTATGGTGATGGATCCAAACACATAATTGCGTTATTGCTTCTCTTTTCTCTTCATCAAGTCCCATCAAAGTCTCTTTCATAATCAACTTTTCTTTTACATCTCCTCTTATTTTATCTCCAAGCTTCGCTATTTCTTCCTCTATTTTCTCCTTCTCTTTCTCGTGATTCCTCTCTACCACCCAATTCGTCGTTGTCCACAGTATCTTCGACCCTTCCATTACTGTTTTCTCGTACTTGTACTTCCCTTGCTTCTCCGTTGACTTTTTCAGACATGGATCGAAATCCTTCTAGTGTTATGTTTACTTTCTCTCCTATCTCTTTCATCATACCTCAACCAATGCTTGTTTTGACGATATCAAATCAGTTCTTATCGCTAATAAAATGTACTAATTTTTAGTGTTTATGTATGTCACTTACTTATCAGTATACATTTATCTATCTATCTCTCTTTTCCGTTGGATAATATGTTACTCATAATCTCTTCAAAACCAACTTCCTATATATCCTTTATCAACATGATTGATGGGAACCAACTCCACATCTATTTTTTTATGTATCATATTATTGTTTCTCGTTCGTTTGTTCTCGGAAAAGGCAATATAAATGCAATTGTTAATAAATACTTAAGATAAGGTATATGGGTACAGTTTGGTCTAAACATAAATGCAAAATTTCAGAGTAGTTATTAATAAATGTCATAAAAATATCAAATTAAAATTCAAAAGTATTGTTTGTATGAAGATGGACGTCTAATAACAAAACTCGTGTTTCATTCTCAACATATATAAAGAATAATCGACGGAGTCCATATAGAAAGACAACTTGTAATTGTAAGAAGATTGTTTATAAAATTGAAAATCAGTTGCAACTTATAAGGTTTTTCTTAATGTCGTGGACTGAAGATAGTAGCTAATTCATATATCCACTCAGAATATTGGATATTAGAGAGAAATAGACTTCAAGTAAGTTCTCTCCTATTAGCATCGTCGGAAAAAAAATACGAACCCTCATAAGTTCTGTAAAACGATAGTACCCCAGGTCCCTAACCATGTTGTTGCCATTAGGATACTCACAAAGATCTTCCAAGTATGTTAAAATTCTAATTTGATCTATGAAAACGTACACAACATCGTTTCATGCAATGAGTTAAAGATGTAGGATAAAATAAGTACATGAGCATGTGAGAGATGAAATGGAAATTTTTCAAACCATCTTTTTCATGGTGACAAACACAAGAAATACTATGACCCAACTAAATTGTTAATCCATAAACAATTTCAATTTCCACAACACAAACTCTACTTTAAAACGACAAAATAAAATTGTGATCATAGAGACGTTGATTTCTTGAACTCCTCCAGAGAGATTCTAATAGAAGAGTCGATGAGACTGCCTCATCAAGGTAAAGCTGAAAAAACTAACAGACTGGGGGCATTACTCATGGACAAACAATATGAGAATATAAATAATTAACTTACGTGAAGATCTTTTGTGAGATTTGAAGTAGAAACTAAATTGTTGAATACCATAGGTAAGGCTACTAATAGATGGTGGATGATCTCCAAATGCCTCCCATTATTTTCTGAAAGCTTACCAATATAATAGAATTGAACATTGTCATGATTTTTAATGAACAATCATGACAATGTTCAATTCACAAATAATGAGTAAGTTTTAACATGCATACCTTATATTTATGAAACCTTTTGAGCTATGACCCCAATGAATATTGATGAAGCAGGTAAGATGTTGTCTATAGAGATTCATAATGAGAACAAACTTAGTTGTATTCAACGTAGGTGGTGAGCATTCACATTTTACTGGATTCTTCAACAAAAAAAGAACATGGAAGTCAAAGAGCTCATACACAACTTTTGAATTTCTTCTAACAGTGACCTTATCATCTTCAGCTCCAACTTGCCTATAAGTGAAGAAAGAAAAAGATATAATGTGACAAAGAAAATTTGACAAATCTCCCATCAACACAAGTTTATGAAGTGATAGTAAACAGTTTGATGAGATCTATCAGGGAAAACCAAACCATTGGATAAAACAAAGTGAAAATATTAAAGAAACAATTCACTCAACAACTAAAAAGTTTTTATTGCATATTGAATGGGAGGTATACCTGATGTGTCTGAAGGGAATTGTGAGTGGGAACAAAGACTTTTGAAATTAGCAAGATTCAAAAATGTAGAGCCTTTTGACATTACCTTGTAGCCAAACTTATGGAGTCTGGTCCATAGCATAAAGACCACAGATTGGAAAAAATAGTACCGGAAATTTCTCTTTAAACATATATGAATGAGTCTACAATTTTATGTGATATAACATGCATTGTGCAAGAAGCTTTGGTCGTTCTACAACTATGGAGTCCTTAGCTGAATTTAGAGTTCGTAGAGCTAGTACCTAAGTAGTTTGATCATCTTTTCCTTCTTCTTCGCAGTGAATTGATTGAAATAGAGGATATGTCTGACCCCTCCCGCATATTTGATATGTTTTCCACATAATGCATCAGCTGGAAATGAAACCAAATGAAGCAACCATTTCCGCGATTCTTAACGCTCAAGTTTGTCCTTTTTTTCTCTTACTGCAAATAGAGAGTTAACCATTGTGATTTAGTTATTATGGCTAAGAACCAATACTAATGTGGAATTTACAAAATATAAAAATTACACTTCGATCATTCTATACCTATCTGAGGAAATTAATATAAAACATAATGGCCGGATTGTTTAGTTCGATATGCACTTACCCTTCCCGAAATATCTATTGCATTCGACTTTACTTCTGATTTGATTACCGCCAAGGACTTATTCATCATATATCGTTATACGATAAAGATTCATTCATATAATTGATAATGGCAAGCATACAAAGCAAGGGTGTGATAGACATACCTCTGAATCAATCCGGAGTAGCTCGAAACCTATGAGGAGGTTCCCCAGTTTGAAATGCCTTGCTTCCCATACGTGAATTAGTCGGCATAAGATCCTAGCTAGACCGCAGAAGAGAGAGAGTTTGATGCCATTTTGAGTTTGTGTTGGAAGAGACCTGTGTGAGCGTTCGGAGGGATCAGAAGGTTATAGAATAGTGGGGAGTGGGTATTAAATGCATTGAATTGCAGTGATTGACAGGGTAATAAAACAGAGGAAGTAGTGAAGGGTAACGATGGTGGAGGGTGAGAAGAGGAAGCGTAAGAGTTAGATGATGGTGGATGACTGGCTCGTTTTAGTAGGTTTATTAGGTAGAAGATGACGACACTTTAGTTTAATGGGCCTTTGGGCTTCAACTCTTATTGTAGAATTGGAGCTGAATATGATAAACGTTTTAGTAATGCTAGGTTCGTTTTGTGGTTATTGAATGTGTATAATGTTTTTTTAGAAGGAAAATATTTTATGAAATGAGATTAGTGAGTGGCAAATTGATTAGTTGAGGATATTCAAAATTGTTTTGTCCATGTGGCATGCCTTAGAAGGCTGCAATTCTTCTCCTTTATATAAAGGAGATTTTAATTTTGTGAAACATATTGAAAATAAGTTTAATGGTAAAATTGTACGTACGTTTTCCTACCTCTGCGACTGAATGTGATACAATGGTGGAACACAATTATTGTCCTTGCAAAATCCAATGTTGCTCTACGCTGCATTATTTATTGTCCTTTCGAGTGATAATCAATACATAGGGACAAAAAATACGTATTGACGCCAACAAAGTGTATATCTATCTTCTTAATCCATGCGACTTATCGCACGTGAGAGATACATGTCTCCTTTCCCTTGTCCATACGACTGCAACAAACATTTTAATTGAATTGAATTATTTAATATTCGTCATTCTCTTTAATATATTCGAAATGAATACATATCATATGGATACATGGATTATACGTACTAGATCATTCATTCTCTCTTAAATATTCGATAAACATGTCTCTCGATCGTTATCCGTATTCGTCATTTACGTTAAAATATGGATCTTCGACAAAATCTTATAATCAATATAATATGTAGCATGTTATAAACAATCTTCAAAATATATTACTATATTTACTCATATGTATCATAACACAACATATGATATGTATAATAAAAATATTGTATACAATGATAATATATGACATGTTAAAGGATATATATCATGATATATTTTAATATTACATATTATATCATATGAACTGTATCATGTTAAAAATAATCTTCAAAACATAATACTATGTTTACTTATAGGTAATCTATAGCTTTTAACTTTTTCTAGTTATGTTATATTTTGTAAAACTCATTCTCAAACTGCATTTAAACTTCGACAAAATCTTATTATGAGTATAATATTTTTCTGCCAAAAGCTTATGACTTCTCCAAAAAAATCTTCAAATATTTGCAACCACACCATTTCTATACAAACAAACTGTTTTAAATTTATAAGCTGCTAGCTTAATTGTTTTGTGTGAATCGTTTTTTAAAATAATATAATCTCCATCTTGTTAATTTGTTTTCTTTTTGAGATTATACTTTGCGATGATAAGTTATAACTATTGACTATGTTTGGTAATGCATGCATATATGATTCTTTGATATAAGCATGCATAGACTAAATTGATTAATTATCTCAAGCCTTTTTTTTAAAAAAAATCCACTCTAGAATTTATGCTGAAATCTTAGTGGCTAATGCTAACATCAACATTGTTTCTATATCATAAATATATTGATAGTGACGTGTAGAAACCTAATAATACAACATACATGAGTTTAAACCAAAAAACATATAGAAGTCTTTGAATGCTTTTGAGCTTGCTATTTTAAGCAAGTTACACTCACCTTTCTTTTCTCATTATTACACACAAGTTCTATTCTCAACTATTTCTGGTTACCCGTGCTCTTTTTTTCTTAAAATTGTGGAATTTCTAAAAAATTGTACTCTCTAATAAACGATATATATTTAGACAAGACTCTTTTTAAATACTTTGTTTCTAGACAATCTTCAAAACATATTATTATGTTTACTCGTAGGTATCATAACACAATATATGATATGTATAATAAAAGCATGGTATATCATGGTAATATATGACATGTTACATGATATATAACATGATATATTCCATATAACATATTATACCATACAATATGTAGCATATTATAAACAATCTTCAAAACATATTACTATTTTTAATCGTAGGTATCATAACACAACATATGATATGTAATAAAAACATGGTATACCATGATAATATATGATATGTTAAAGAATATATGACATGTTAAAGGATATATAACATGATATATTTCATATTACATATTATATCATACGATATGTAGCATGTTACAAATAATCTTCAAAACATATTACTATGTTTACTTGTAGGTATCTATAGCAGTTAACATTTTCTAGTTATGTTATATTATATTTTGTAAAACTCATTCAATAAGTCACAAGTAAATTCCCAGTTAACTACAACTCCATCTAATTTACACATGGTAACACTCTAAATTTTTACTCTTTCAATATTCTCCAAAACTATTCCATCGATTAAAAGAAATTAATCTTTTTTCAAAAACAAAAAATATCAACTTCTTGCAACTGCTCCTACACGATCCCTAAATTACTCTGATTCTGATCTTTTTACCCTGACTAGGAAAATAACACGAACCCAGATAGGGGAAATCAACACGAACCCAGACATGAGGACAACAACAAAACCGCTATCAACCGAGAAAATTCTTTATCTTTATTCTCATTCTAATTTTTTTTATTGCATGTCTCTCTCCTTTTGTTTTGTTGTTGTCAATCTCTCCCCTATATCAAATTCCAAATCAGGATTAAGTTTTGAAAGTAGTTTTGTCTCAAGCAATTAGTTTACAAAACTTTGTAAAGGAAAAAGGAAGATGGAGAATCCGTAAAGATGGTATTCTCGAGGACTTAGCGACTCATGTCTTTCTTTTTCTTTCTCCTCTCGCTTTGATCCCTTTTCTAAATTCCTTATGAGGTGTTCCAATTACTTGCAACTAGATTTTCTATTAAGGTCGATAATTGAGTACCATGGCGGGCGTAAGTGGGTTTGTTGGTCATAAACTGTTTCTGATTTTGGTTCTTAGTAATATTTGATTTTACTAAATGATGTGCTTAGAAAATCAAATTAAGAACACCCATTTTTTGTATTATGTTTTGTTCCCTTAAATTTTCATGCCTCTTTTACCTATAGTTTTCTCTAATAATTAGTTTGTATTGTGGAAGATTTTTATACTTTGTTTAACTAATCCAATTGTAGGGGTTAAGCTCATCTAATCGAAGTTTCGCTAGTCAATTTGTTATAAATTTATCTCTTTCGATGGCAATTACTTACAGGTATCTTTACCTTGTGTAAACTTCTTTATAACTTTGTCACTTTGTTTTTACTAACTTCCCACCGTCGTCTTACAGATTCTACAAACAATTAAGTGAAAATTTGTGTAGTCGTACTCGGTTTCATTATTTCCTGATGTATAGTAAGTAAACCTTCCTCAAATCTTCGTTTGTTCCATGGGTTATCATTTATATTCCAATGAGAATACTAATTTATAAATACTTCAGTTCTCTTCGTAGCCAATTTATTCTACTTGTTGTTCTTTCAAGATTGATGTATGCATTGTTCTTAACTATACTATTTTTGAACGATTTTGATTTATTTCTTATTAGGTACGCTATGTTTTCATATTAAATTCAAAGGCGAAAAAACGTTGATAAAAAAGATACATAATTTAATTAAACAAAGCAAGAGATGAAGACACAATTGTAGAAACGTCAGAATTGTTATTACATTAACATGACAAGCAAATTTGAATTTACTAGTAACTTAATATTTTACACTTTTTTGAAAAGACCAATCAAAACATGCGAAAAAAATTCACCAAGATTTTAAAAGTCATTTATATTCAAACAAAAAAAAGAAAAAGTAATAATTCGAATGTGTAAAATTTAATTAGAAATCAAATAATATTATTGATCGGTGGTTTTAATCAGTGGTTAAAATATGATGCTAAAATCAAAATAATAAACAAATGTTAGCATTTTTAATCAGTGGTTTTGTATTTTTTTTTTTAATATTCATTTATTTTCTTCCACGGGTGATCTAATTTTTTCCCTTTTTCATATATTATAAAATATTAATTATAAAGACTAATTCTTTAGAATACTACAATTTTCACAATTTTCTAAGTTAACACTATTTATCCAAAGTTCCCTAATTACCACAAATACAAAAGTTTTTAATGGTTTGTAATTTAATTTTTTGGATTTCAGTTAACTATTACAAAATTATTGTATAGTTTTAGGGGATAGAGTTTGGGTTTGATGTTTAGGTTTTAGCTTTAAACGTTTAAACTTAATTTTATTTGTGTGGTATCTTTGGAGCTTCAAACAAACAGTGGTATTTTTGGAACATTTGAAGAAAAAAAATGGTATGTTCGGAAACAAAACTTTAGAATGTGGTATTTTTAAGAATTGCTCAATTATAAATATGCATATATATGTGGGCCCTAAATCTAGTGAAATATAAAGTTTGATTAAAGACTGAGGTTTTATTACATGTTTATCAAATTTAGAACATAGTTATAAATATAAAAAATATTATAATGTTATAAATAGAGTTAAATATCGGGAGTATTTTATTTTTTAGCATCTCGATTTAGAAATTCTACAAAGACGATTCTACTATAGATAATTCATTTCGACCTTGTTAGATCGACGATAGACGGTAATTATTGTTCCATGCTCATGATTAACACCTTTGATCTTTAGTTGGGAACCACGGGCGAATTACTCTAATTGCACAACGTTGTAGATTTTTTATAAGTTTGTCTCCATTAATTGCATATTTATAATAATCACATAACATGAAAATCGAATCCAAAGCTCTTGATATAGAAGCATTAATTAACATTTGATCATTCATTGGACCAAGGCTTCCATAAATTATACTCTCCGTTTCTCTATATAATATGTTTTGGCAAAAAGCACAAAGATTAAGAACAACATTTTATTTAAAAAACAATATAATTAATATATAAACTAAAAACAACTTAACCAATCATAATAAAGACTTTAGAATACTATTGGCCACATAATATTCAATAAAAGTAAAAGCTACATAGAAATTTGAGAACATCTTATATAATGAAACAAAAACAAAACTCTAAACATCTTATATTGAGGAACGAATGACGTAATATTTATATACCACCAATTTATTAAAGAAAAATTTCGAAAATACCACTTTTTAAAAATATCTTTTTTTTCGAAAATGTCACAAAAATTATATTAGTTACTCAAAATATATATTATGATTAGGACTTAGTTTTTAAACCTTAGGATTTTTTAAAAGTTACTAAAAATTAAATAATAAAATTTTCGGGAAAATGTATCATAAAAATGACATTTTCAAAATTTTCCTTCTAAAATTTATAATTTTATAAAGTCTAACATAAATTTTGTTATTATTCAAATGAAAATAATATAGTTTGTGATCATTGTATTAAAATCTTCCATTACTGATTTATTGACTCTACTATTTTTCTTCACAAAATATCAAAACCTTGAATGTTATATGATATTCTTAAAGTTTTTTCTATAATGAAAAAATTATAAATCTTTTATTTAGAAGGTAGCTTAGGGCATCTCCAACTAAAGTTAGTGTGATTTTCACACTAAATTTGGTGTTTTGGTGTGAAAAAAAGTTTTTCATCTCCAACCATTTACACCAAATTTCACACTAGAAAAAAAAAACTATTGTCATATTATTCAATTTAAGTTTTTTATTTTTAATAATTTAAGAAATACTAATTATTTTGATAACTGATTATATTACAATCGATAAGTAAAAAAAGCGAAAAATAAATACATCAAATTAATTCTCAAAATTAATATACTCGGACCACAAATGTTCAATTAACGCATTTCGAAATTCAATATAAGCTTCGCAGTCTTTGATTTTCTTGCGTTTAGCTAAAAATTCTTGAAATCGAGCATCATCATCACCCGGCATCTCAACTTCTACAATTGGGACTTCCACTCGTTCTTCAATTGGTGCATCAAGATCACGTTCTTCTTCAATGATCATATTATGCATTATGATACAAGTTGTCATTATATCATGTAAAACGTTTTTACTCCACAAACGTCAGGTCCGGCCACAATTGCAAGTCTTGATTGCAATACTCCAATGCACGTTCTACGTCTTTTCTACATGCTTATTGCTTCATTGCAAAGAATTTTTTTTCCGGACCACATGGATCATGAATTGTTTGAACAAGAGTGGACCATTTTGGATATATACCATCAGCTAGATAATAACCCAAATTATAATTTTCCTATTAGTAACGTAATTAGCATGTGGAGCCGTTCCTTCAGTTAGATTAGCAAAAAGATGAGACGCCTCTAGCACATTAATATCATTGTTAGATTCTGGAAGACCAAAATATGCATGCCAAATCCAAATATCATAATTGAAACAACCGACCCGTTTTTTTTTTTTTTTAACATTCAAACCTTGGTCTCGGAGTAGCATTCCCATAAATGTTATCCTCAACAACCAAGCAAAACCACACAGACAACAATACAGCGGATAACCAATAAACTTAAACCAAAACAATTTCCTTAACCATTCAAACCAGTTCAACAACAACCAATTCAACATTCCAGAACTAAACCACAATTTAACCAGTTCTAACAACAATAACAAAAATAAACTACACAACCGAGATCCCAGATCACCTTCCTCTTCGTAGCCGTGATTCCACGATCACATTTTGCATTTACCTGCATCACATGGAAAAAAAGAGATGCGTGAGTATTATCATAAATACCCAGTGAGACGGTCATCCCGTCTACGACTGCGCACTCAGGCACGGTGGACCGCTGAGGCAAACATACATATCACACAGCACACAAACAACAAACGGCTCAACACAGCCAAACTGACATGTGTCGATCGACACTACCACTAGGTGTCGATCGACACCCTCTGAACTGGTTGTCGTTCGACACACCTCATATGTGTCGTTTGACAGCCCTCGTACTGGTATGTCGTTCGACACACCTCATGTGTGTCGTTTGACAAGCCCCTGGCAGAATCGTGGGAACCGATCATAATCCTCTCTGATCGATTCCTCCTCTGCATCAGTACGAGAAACCTGCACAAACAACAACCACAACACCACAACAAGCATACCCAGCCACAATTTGATCACCATGAGATCAATCAATGCATACAAACCTATCACCAAGAATCTCTAACGATCCATCGACCCAGAAGCCATGGTCACGCACTCACCTTAGGTTTCGAAAGAGAAAAAGGATGGAATTGAGACTAGGCACGAGATCAGCCTTGATCACCACTAGAATCCACAAAATCCCACTCCTTTCCCACACAAAAGCACTGTAAGAACGATTCCTTCACGAATCGAACACTCAAACCTAACACAAAACTCTAGGGATGTTTATCTCTGATGTTTTCCTCTGTTTTCCTTCAGAAAACACGGCCAAACAATATATAAACGCAACCCTAGGGTTTCCCCAAACCAACCCGGCCAAACAGAACGATTAAAAATCGAACCAGAAAACCGACCAATTAAGGCCATGTCGATCGACACACACCACTTGTGTCGATCGACAGCCACTTAGAACTCTGTCAATCGACACACACCACTTGTGTCAATCGACAGCCACTCGAACAAACCGGCCTTAAGCCAAAAACCAGCCTGTCTATCGACACACAACACTAGTATCAATCGACACACCTTCCAATTTGCTCAAAATTGGTTCAAGTGTGTCACAATAATCGGCTACAGCCTATAGAATAATAGTAGGTGATCTACTACTACCAGCATATTGTCCTCCCCAAGTAGTTGGGCAGTTTTTTTCATTTCCAATGCATACAATCTAAACTACCCAACATACTTAGAAATCCACGGTGTTCACCATTATGGAGTAGACGGGCAACATCATTAGCGTTAGATGATCGTAGATAGCGAGATGAAAACAATTCGACAACTGCACGACAAAATCGCTTCAAACTTTCAAGAGTTGTAAATTGTCCTATTTTGATGTACTCATCAGTGAAATCCGCCGGTAAACCATATGCCAACATTCGAAAGATGGCTGTGATTTTTTGTAAACCAGACAACCCAAATTTACTGGCTCCATTTCTTGGTTGGACAAAGGAATTGTCATGTCTTTGTATAACATCATAAATACGAAGAAACAAGGGAGAACACATCTGAAATCTTCGTCGAAACATTGTCTCAGGAAACGCCGGATTCTCTGCAAAATAATCGTTGAAGAGATTACGAGCAGCATTTTCTCGGTCACGGGTTATAACTATATGAAAAGGAATAAATCCACCATGGGGTCCCTTCGAGTTAAATAGGTATTGAGTGGTGAGAAAATTATTGTTTATAGTAATTTGAGATATTACTTGTTTTTCTATATCATCATAAGAATCATTTTCTCAAGAAGAGATGAAGAAGAAGAAAAATGGCATATGAGATGAACTACCATAGTCGAAATTCATTTTTTATTAGAAGAAATAAAAGATGGTGATATTCATTTTAATTTTCGAAACACAATACTCATTATATAGTGTAAGCAAATCGATCTTAACCGTTGATCATTAATGAAAAAGACGAGTTGATCTTAGTCATTGAATTTTTTTCACAAAGATCCAACCGTTGCATTTATTGGTCAAATCATGTCATATATCAATTATCATTTTTTCACAAAAGACGGAGTGATCTTAGTCATTGAATTTCTTTCAAAAATATCAGTTATTGCATTGATTGGTCAAATCATGTCATATATCAATTATCATCTTTCAGAAAAAAAAAAGACGGATTGATCTTAGCCGTTGAATTTCTTTCAAAAAGATATAACGGTCCCATTAAGTAGTCAAATCATGTCTCATATCACTTATCATCTTTCAGAAAAAGACGGATTGATCTTAGCCGTTGAATTTTTTCCACAAAGATCCAACTGTTGCATTGATTAGTCAAATCATGTCATATACTCCCTCCATTCTTCTTTAATTGATGTTTTAGAAGAAAAAAATTGTATTGCAAACATTGATTTTTTACATTTTCTATGCAATTTTAATGAATGTATAATGCTGAATTGTTGATTCCAAAACACATCAACTCATTTTAGTGAATTACTATTGGTTAAAATTTATAAAAAATTGTGTAGTTCAAAAAACAAGACATTTATAACTAAGTATTTATTTGTTTTCTTAATATGTGTAAAAATCTTATAACATCAAACTTAAAAGAACGGAAGGAGTATCATTTATCATCTTTCAGAAAAAGATGGACTGATCTTAGCTGTTGAATTTTTCCACAAAGATCCAACCGTCGCATTGAGTGGTCAAATCATGTCAAATATCAATTATCATCTTTGCAAAAAAAGACGTATTGATCTTAGTCGTTGAATTTCTTCCATAAAGATCTAAATGTTGCATTGATTGGTTATATCATGTCTCAAAAAAGACGAGTTAATCTTAGCCTAAAATCTAACCATTGATTTTTTCTTCACCTCTCTATATAAATGACACTACATTTTGTAACATCACCCATCTTCAATTCTTTTTCTTACCATTAATATGTCTTCTAAAACGACTTCAAGTGGCACTTCATCATATTCTATCGACCAAAATATGCACTTATGTCATGTGTATCTTGATGTTTCCCAAAACCCAATCATAGGAATAAGCCAATCAAAAGATCAATTTTGGGCAGGAGTTGAAACTGAATATCATACTTCAGAGATTTTTGCTCACCAACCAATGCCGAGAAAATATTTACAAACTCGAATGGTAACCCTTCTAGCTTCAGTCTCCAAGTTGAGAGGACGCGGTTAACCAGATTAAAAATAAGAATCCGAGCGGCGCTTCTAATGAATACATTGCCAGTATATGTATATATGCATTTATTTGGACTTACTCAATTATCATTAACTTATTATACTTGCTAACTTATTTAATTTTTTTTGTCAATATTAAATTAGTTAAACGAAGCGAAGGCGTTATTAAAATTAGATGTCAAATACAGCAAATGATTCAATTTGATCATGTTTGGCCCATCCTTAAAGATATTGAGAAGTTTTCAAATAACCACACTACTAGAGCCGGTGCATTCCAAGAAGAAGGTCGTAATGTTATGTCAACTCCATCATTTCAAGATGAGTCATCGCCATCCTCTGGTATGAATTCATTCGATCTAATTATTAATAGTGAAGAAAACCACTGTTAATAGGTTTCAAAGACCGATGGGTATAAAAAAAGCAAAGAGAAAACAATAAACTGATGAACACCTTAAACAAATGATAGAGCAAAAAGATAAGCTTATCAAAGCCATTGCTAAAGGTATTTCTGAAAGAAATGAATTTCAAAGACAAAAGATCGAGGTACAGAGAATGATAGAAGAGAATAAAATATTATTCGCTGATTTAAACTCTATAGCAGATCCAGCCATTCGTACATATATTAAATCACAAAGAGCGATAATTCTGAGTAGAAGAGCCCCAACACCAATATGAATAACACGACAAAAGTTCTCAAAACCAATATCATGGATCTCAATATCGAGCATCTCGTTATCAAGGAGATCAAGCTCAAAGAGAACAAATTGAAAGAGAACATGTTCAAGGACAACACCTTCAAGGTGAAAACGAAATATAACCAAAGTAGCAACAAGACTATACTTTGTGTTACCATAACGTTTTTAAAAATTATATTGTTACATTTAGTTTTTTTCTGCTTGTTTGATTTAAATTTTGTAATTTTTAATTTTATATTTTAATTAAATTTTAATATGTATTTTTAATTTTCACAATATTTATGTATTAATCTACAAATTTTAAGCAAATTTAAATTATAACTACAAATTTTATATAATTAAAAATAGAAAAAACAACTAAAATAGTAAAACACAAAATTATTATTAGTATATTTGTTGTTTTTTTTTAAAAAAAAAAAAAAAAAAAAAAAAAACAACAAATATACTAATAATAATTTTGTGTTTTACTATTTTAGTTGTTTTTTCTATTTTTAATTATATAAAATTTGTAGTTATAATTTAAATTTGCTTAAAATTTGTAGATAAAATATATTAAATTATTTGTAATTATATTAAATTATTTTATTATATTAAAAATATAATTAATTTTTTTTTTTTTTTGGTGTCTTGTTTGTTAGTGTGACACTATTCACAAAAACACCTACCAACAAATATATATATCGTCTCATTGGAGAAAGAAATCACACGAAACATCTCCATCTCCATCTCCAAATCATCAAATATAATAACAAATCTTGTTATCACGAAATATAAAACTCTTTATAAAAAAAATTCAGTAAACTCTTACCATTTTTGAAATATTTCAAAGGTCTGCTTCGTATCAGTAGAATCTTTGTATATTACATACCTGAAAAGTGACCAACCCAAAACCTGAAAATCCCGGAATCTCCGGTGTGCCGTCGCCGATTCCGTTTCTGGGTCTCTCTCGTCGGAATGTCTCGCTCGTCGGAATCCACCGTTCCTACTGTTGGCACCGTTACCGTATCCTACTCTGAGCTCAAGGTACAGAATTTGAGAAAATCAATTTTAGGCTTCTTTGCGTTTATAACTCTTACAACGATTGAGTGTTTTGTTTAGGAGAGCAACATAGATTTGTCTGGCAAGATTGAACAAGGATTCGGACCTAATGGACTTGGAATCCTTTCCGTTAAAGATGTATGAATCACCTCAATATGTTGATTAGTAGTTAAAGATTTCAACTTTATGAAATTGAAAGTTTGATTTTTTTTATGTTTCTTTAGGTTCCAGGGTATTCAGCTTTACGTCAGAATCTACTTGGTCTTGCACCTAGGTAAAATGTTGTCTTTGGTATAGCTGATTAAAATACAATATGAAGATTGTAAAATGAATGATTGTTTCCTCTGTAAAAGGTTAGCTGGCCTTCCTGAAGAGGTAAAGAGAGAGCTCGAAGATGAGCATAGTAGGTGAATATATGATCCATCAAGTTTCTTTTTTGATTGGTTATGGTCTTCTTTTCCGTTGTTCGAGTTCTTCACTTTCTTCTTTGTTTCTTCTTAGGTACAATTTTGGTTGGAGTCATGGCAAGGAGAAACTTGAATCCGGGAAGCTTGGTGAGCTTTTTATATATATAGATTGTTTTATTGTTGGCTTAGTTACTTGTTGTTAGATAACTGCAGGAACTTATTGAACTATACCATGCATTCAGTCTTTGTATTCAAGAAGTTTAACTGTGTTTCTTTGTGACAAGTTTATGATTTCTCTGGCTTGCTCTGATGAAAGTAGTCAAAAATAAAGTTTGTGTAATGTTTTGTGCAGATATGTTGAAAGGTTCTTTCTATGCTAATCCTCTACAAGATGTACCCACGACTAATTCTTTTGAAATCCAGCGGTAAATTACACCAATATCAGTGTTTATGCTGACTGCCTGACTGAAAACTTGTATATCCCAGATACTGTATTATAAGTTTGTACATGAACTATCTGTTCTGGTCTGCGTGAAAAGTAATTGACGGCTTCTCTTGTATAATTTTGTTATTGTATCTTCATGTTTTTCGCCACCATCCATCATGTAGGTATCCATGGTATTGCGGATCAAACATATGGCCAAGAAATTCTTTGCCGGAACTCGAAGGAGGTAACTAGGTGATACTTGCTTTACTTTTAGATTTAGTTAGTAATTATTAATCGGAATAATTTTTGGTGATTCACATTTGAGTGATCGCATGAGCATGTGCTTGCGTTTGCAACTTTGGCTTCTTTTCATTATCTTTTTTTGCTCGTTTATTATTTTCCTCCAAATAACAGAATGCTACTTTCAAACATGACAGCTTTCAAAGCTCTTGGTAATCTGATGTTCGAAGTTGGGCTGATGGTAGCTTACCACTGTGATCAATATGGTAAGTGGGGTTATTGAATATATCTTTGAATGTATCTCAATAGATGTCCTTGACTTTGAATTGAGCGTAAGAAAGCTAACACTTTCTTCATCCAAAATGCTGAACTTGTCACTATTATTCCAGAAAACAGGATGCATTATGCTATTGGTCAGTAGAATAGCCTACTGCACTTCTTAAAATGAAGACTAGTTAGTTTTTTTAGCATTGGTGGGTGAATATATTGTTGGAAATCACTCACTTTGTTGGATGATGGCATGGTCTGTGCATCATACATTACCAATCAAGTGTATCAACATGAATCTGGTTTCTTTTTTATTCTGTTTCATCAGACACTAAATTTTTCATGGTGCTAGAATTCTTTCCTCTTTAGGTCATTGTCTATTTTTCTGATGCCCTTCACAATCAATGTTTTGCAGTGTCAAAGGGTAAAAAACAACCTGAAAAGCAAAATCTTGAGAAGATACTACTTGGCTCTCGGTGTCACAAAGGACGTCTGCTTTATTATTTTCCTGCACAGGATAGGTTAGATATGCCTCTTTAAACGTAGAATTTGCATTTGCTCGATTAAAGGAACTTCACTCTCTGATATATTGACATTTGGTCCTCTGTCCAGTACTACGCATGACAACGATTCCATCTCGTCTTGGTGTGGATGGCATACAGACCATGGCTCACTCACAGGTTGCGGTTTGTCTTCTCTCTTGCTTTTTTAAATTGTTGTCTACATAAGTTTATTTGGCTCCTTTTTAAGACGGTTTACTAGATATCAAACACTCATCTTCCTCTCTGTGTTAGATGATATATGCAGACATATTTCACATTTGTGATTGTGATTGTGATAGTTTTGTGTATCCTTGTACGATTATCTACAGGTCTTACTCGTGCAATCTTTTCTAGAAATTCAGTGGAAGTAGCTTGCCCAGATTCTGGTGCTGGCTTATACATACAAACACGGTCGGGTCAGATCGTGAAGGTACAGTACTATTCCATCCTGATGACTTTACGTAGTTTAATGGAGCCTAACAGTGAAACCAAAATTTGTTCTCTTATGAATACTAGCTATACTTTGTCCAGTCTGCATCATTTATCTGTTATGATTAATATTTTTAAGAAACTACTTCCATTGCATTTGATTAGGTTGTGTATGGGGAAGATGAAATAGCTTACCAAATAGGCGAGACAACCGCAGTGCTATCAAGGGGTTCTCTTTGTGCTACACCTCATTGTGTACGGGTAATAGTCTACGTGCCTTTGTGGATGCCTCCTGAAATTTCTGTTGGTCATGGTTTTTGTATTACTTGTTGGATCCCTACACCGAAAATGACCCGTAGTTTTTTGTTTACGTGTTCAGGCGCCACAAGGAGAGGAGGCTCGTGGTCTAGAGCGATCGACATTTGCCTTGTTCATGCAACCTGACTGGTATTATTATTCTGAACTTTTGATCGATAGTTGTCTTAACCAGATTTAGCATTTGATGATTCGTACTATTGAAATGAGAGAAATCATATATAAGTTATAGAAAAGTAGAGTTTATTGTAAAAAGGTTAATAACAAAAATGTGTGTTGTGGTGTATTAGGGATCAGAAGCTTACATTCCCAA
Organism: Arabis alpina; assembly: GCA_900128785.1. Classification (NCBI taxonomy): domain Eukaryota; kingdom Viridiplantae; phylum Streptophyta; class Magnoliopsida; order Brassicales; family Brassicaceae; genus Arabis; species Arabis alpina. Next base: position 16,634,091 of record LT669791.1, read on the forward strand.
AGGAAGTTACAAGCCATGAAGATGTATCTCTCTCTGATAATGTCTTGACGTTTGGGGAGTATACAGAGAAACTCCTCAACATATACTACGATACAAAACCATAGGATTCCGTTTGTGTAAAGATAAAGCACAAGATATTTGTAATTTAAGGTCATTGTTTCCAAGTTAAAGTTGATTTTTAAAAATTTGTGTTTTAGTTTAAACTTTTGAATAATATAGAAAATTACAGAAACTAGAATAATTGGTTTTGTTTCATTACCATGTATAAACAAAAAAACCTTACTGTATCTAACTAGGTTCTGATTCCAGTAATAATCATGACTTACTTTTGGAGGCTACAGTTTGTAATTTGTGTATGTAATTTGTGTAGAAGAAATGTCATGCATAAGCGTATATTTGTACAAGGTAATGGCCCTAAATAGTAATTTTGTGGAATGTAGAGGAATTTTGAAGAAATGTTACCATTTGATTTAAGGGAATTAGTTTTCTGTAAGTTTGGGGAATCCTGAGCAAGTGGTTGAATTCAGCTAAAGCAAAAGTTTATGTAACTCTTTTTTTTTTTTGGCATGAAACACAAACTTTTTACTGCACCAAAATAATAGGTTCTTATCATATATTTGTTTTTAGAAAAATTTGATATTAATATTCTAACTTAAATTTGTATGTTTTTATTAATTTGAGTGGTAAATAATAATGAAGGACAACTCCAAAAATGCCATTTTGATTTTGTATGTTTTGTTTTTTGTTTAAAATATTACTATTAGAAATTAATAAATTTTAATAGTTAATAATAAAAATACTTATAAATTTACTAAACAAACATAAAAAAAACATAAAAAATGTTAATGAAATAAGTTTGATTCAGGAGATAAATCAATAAAAGATTATTATTTGGTCTAACTTTAAAACATTTATTAAAGATGAATTCCCTATAATGCCATTATTATAAGTTTTGTTTCCAAACATACCACTAATTTTCAAATGTTCCATAAATATGACTATTTATCAAAAGTTCCAAGAATATCACAAATATAAAAGTTGATTTCCAAGGTTTTCTAGTTTAAATTTTGGGCAATTCTCAAAAATACCACATTTCGAAAATGAGCTCTATAAATCACAAAGTTCCGATGTGAACCAAAAACTTACGTAGAGATCTTAAACAAAACTTTTTATTTTATTTTTTAACAAATGAATTTACATAGAAAAACAAACTCGTTGGTAAACAATGAGATTACAATAAAATCTTCAAAATATATTAATATGTTTACTCGTTGGTAAACAATGAGATTACAATAAAATCTTCAAAATATATTAATATGTTTACTTGTAGGTAATCTATAGCAGTTATGGTATATTATATTTTGTAAAACTCATTCTCAAACTGCACTTAAACTTCGACAAAATCTTATAATCAATATAATATTATTTTGCCACGCTATTATTCTGAAAAAAATCTTTAAATATTTTACAACCACGCTATTTTATACAAATAAAGTGTATTAAATTTACAAGCAGCTATCTTAATTTTTTTGGATGCTTTTGAGCTTGCTATTTTAAGCAAGTTACACCAACCATTTCTTCTTTCATTATTACACACAAGTTCTATTATCAGCTATTTTTTTGTTATCCGTGCTATACTTTTCTTAAAGTTGTGGGTTTTCTGAAAATTCGTATTCTCTAATAAATGCTAACTATCTAGACAAGATTCTCTTTTAATCCTCTATTTCAAATTTGTGATTTTAAAATATTTGCTAAAAACTACTACAGTAATAAATTATTTTTGTAATGGTAAACACTATTGATTTGAAAGAGCTCCCAATAACGCAAATAAGTGTTGATAATTTAAACTTAGATTATATAACATGAAATATGACATATAACATGTAATATGATATTGATATGTACCATGTTATACTATATTTACTATTCTCTATGTTGCATATTAGTTGTCATTCTAGGTGATTTCACATCAATTAAGAAAACATTTAAAATTTTTGTTTTACCCCTAATTAATGTGTTTTTCATTTGATATATGTAATTAATAAGCTAAAAGAGTATGGGTAAAAATAGAAAACTAATAATAAATCGGCATTGAAAATGTAAAACGACAACTAATTTGAAACAAAATAAAAGCGTAGAATGACAACTAATATGAAACGGAGGGAGTAGTAAGTAACATGGTATATCATGGTAAAATACACATGGCATACCATAGTAATATATGGCATATTATAAAATATATTACATGTTTTATTTCATATACTCCCTCCGTTCTAAAAATATAGATGTTTAAGGTTATGCACTTATTAAGAAAACGCATTGATTTCTACGATTTACAATTTCCAATAAAGTTTAGCCAATAGTATTACAGTATTTGTTTTGGAATTTGTAAAAGTGCATAGAAAACAGTAAAACTCTATATTTTTGGAAAAAAAATTGTTTGCAAAGTTTTTATCTTTTAGGAACAGAGGGAGTAACATATTATACCATACGATATGTAGCATGTTATAAACAATTTTTAAAACATATTATTATGTTTACTGATATATCATGGTTTTTACCATCTTTTGGCCATGATTTAACCCGGTTTTATCGAGTCTTTTTGGTATTTTTCTAGTGTTTTAGAGTCTTGGCAGGTTCGTGTATGAATGGAGCTTAATTGGTGATTATAGAGAATTTTGGAGCATCAAGGAAAGTGCAGTCGAAGTCGCAAGCTTGGTGCAGAAAAGTGCAGAAAATTTAGCTGAGCGTCGATCGACGGTCTGCCTTGTGCGTCGATCGACGGAGAAAGTTGTTTCGCGAAGAAAGAGGATTTTTCCATTCTGAAGATTTCTTTTTCGCTCCAAAAGTTCTAGAAGTTAACAAATAAAGCCCAGCACGAATCCAGACCTATAAATACTCACTTTTCTTTTAGTTTTCATTATGCTATCTATTATTCAAAGACTTAGGAATTCAAAGAGATTTTGAGAGTTAGGGAGACAAGTTTTCAGACGTTTCAGATTTCTTCGAACCCATATGAATCTCTTTGTCTATCTTTATTTAATGCAGTATTATTCAGTCATCATGTTTTCTGCATCCATGTCTAAGTAATTCACTTGTTAGGTTTAGAGTTTTTCAAAGGAATTAAGATGAATTGTTAGAATTGAATTCATGTTAGGATTATCTTAGGGTTCTTCATCTAGATTGCATTAATTCTGATTTAGGATTGATCATTCTTAATTAGACATCTTAAGTTGATTAATTAGAAGCGGAAGCATCAATTGATAACCTGACCATAATCTTAGATGAGCAAAATCACCTATTCTCAAATGAATTTGGTTTAAGGATTTTGTGAACAACTGAAACCTGAACTTTAATGCTTGCATAAATTGATTGACTTTACAAAGGAATTTGGATTTCTAGGGTTTATGCATAGATAATTAATTCAACGAAAGTCGTTTAATTTTACATTAGAGTTTCAAGTTTGAGAACGAATCTTCATTAAAATCCTGACAGTTTCATAATTTTGCAATTTATCTATTCCTACGAATTTCCCGAAAGCCTAGCTCTTTGTTTAATTGAAGCTTAAATCACAATTCACTTTCAAGTTTATTTACTTTGTTTTTCTGCATTCATACATTCTTGCTTAGCTTAATTCAAAGTCTAAATTCCATCGTATGATTACGATTCCCAGTGATTCGACCCCTAAGTACTACAACTGATCTCTTAATTTAAGAGAGAAGCTCAAGGTAAATTTAAGCATATCAAATTTTGGCGCCGTTGTCGGAAAGTCAAAAATCACCATTAGAATTTTGATTCTACAATTTAGACTAAGTTTTTCTTTTCTTTTGTTACTAATATCGATTTCCTCTCTTTTGTTTTTAGTGTTTCAGGTGTATGCCTTCTCGCAAAACCAGGAGCAACAAGGATCACCATATAGAGGATTTCGTTGACGAGAAAGTTGTGTTGGAGCGTGTTAACAGGAAAACAGTACGACAAGCTAAGATGGTGCGTCAGCTTTTGGTTGTGATTCTGAATGTTGAGGGTTAATTGGTTGACAAGGACGGTAACATGTACAATGATCAGGGTGAGAGACTCAACGTAGCGGGTAATGTGATCATTGAGAAAGTTAGGGCTGACGAGGCAGCAGGAACAGAGCGTGAGCACACTCTAGTTGATCCTCAGGTCAGGAAGTTGTGGAAAACCAGCATACCTTGGGAGACTACAACCGTCTTGAAGAGTATTACGCCAATAGGGCAGCAATCTGACCTCCTGGATTCGCTAGGCAGGACTTTGAGTTGAAGCCTGCTTTCTTCTCACTGGTGGCTCAGCATCAGTTCCATGGGCATCATTCTGAAGACCCCATGGATCATCTTGAGAAATTTGAGGACCTTGCATCCAGCATCAAGGCGAATGGAGTATCTCTTGACTACGTTTTCTGCAAGCTTTTCCCATACTCTCTAGTTGGGGAAGCAGCTTACTGGTTGAAACAGTTGGAGCCGGGCTCATTGACAACATGAAATGCTACCAAGAATGCCTTTATGAGTCACTTCTATGATGAGTCGCGTTCAGATGATTTGAGAGCGAAGATCTCTTCTTTTCAGCAGGGTCCAATCGAAGCATTCAAGGCTTCATGGGAGCGATTCAAAGGTTATCAGAGAGACTGTCCACATCATGGCTTCACCGACGTTCCGCTATTGAGCATTTTATTCACGGGTGTGGATTGGAAACATCATATGGCTCTAGATGCTTCTAGTAACGGGAACTTCAAAACCAGAGTTCCCGCTAACTGCCTTATGCTCATCAATAATGTGGCTACAAGCAACAATACAAAGAAGATTGATGAGGAGAGACAAAGAGAAGCAGGTCTATCAGGTGGAGCTGAGATTGCTGAGATGAAGGCCAAGATTGATTTGGTTCACAATCTTTTGGTGGGGAAGAAATCAGTTCAGTTTGATCAGGAAGTTGAAACATTCTTTCAAGATGATGATGGAGAATAAGAAGATGTCAACTACATAAACCAGAATGGGTACCCGAATCAGAGATTTAGTAATCAGTCAGAGAACAGGAGGTACAATAACTACAATCAGAGGAGTTCATTCTCAAGAAATCCTAGTTCTCCAAGTTATGCTCAGAGATCTCAGTATCAGAAGGAGGATTTTCAGAAACCTTATGGCAACAACAACAGCAGCCAAAGAACCTATGGATCTTCATCCTATCAACCAGTTCCTGCTAACTATTCAGAGAGTGACACAAAAGTGTTGTTAGAGCAGCTTCTTGAGGGACAGCAAAAGTTGACAATAAGCTTTAATGGGAAGATGGACAACGTCTACACTGATTTGAATGGGAAGATGGACAACATCTACACTGATTTGAATGGGAAGATTGAGGCCATGAACATTCGCATGAAGAAGTTTGACACTTAGTTCGCTCAAACCGCAGAGAATGTGAAGAGACAAGAGGGTTTTCTTCTAGTTAGAATGGATGCAAACCCAAGATAACATGGTGTTAAAGCAATTACAACTATAAGTGGGAAGATTGTAAAGCCAATCCTGCGAAACGACGCCTCGAATCAACAGATTCGCGAGTAAGAAGATGAAGAAGATGCAGAGATTTTCGCACCAGATCATCCGTCGATCGACGCTCAGAAGGAACAACGATCGACGGGTGAGAAAAATCCCGATGCTAGCTTGACATCACCTCGATAGGACCTCGACGAAGGATCGACGAAAATTGGTCTCATCGATCGATGCTGAGACACTTCCATCGATCGACAAGATACGCAGAAACCTGAAAATCTGCAGGATTCGACTGAGGTTGTTAAGAAGGTTTTCAAACCCAAGATACCCTACCCTAGGAACCAGAGGAGGTCTAAACAGGAGCTAGAAGAGGCTAGATGCAAAGCTATCATGGATAAGCTACGTATTGAGATTCCATTCTTAGATGCAATGAAGCTTTCTCCTATAATCAGAAAGTATGTGAAGAGGATGGTTACTAAGAATTTGTGTCTTGAGGAAGGAGTTGCTATGATCTCTGAACAAGTTAGTGCGATAATTCTAAACAAGATTCCAGAGAAGCTCATGGATCCATGAAGTTTTGTATTGGATTGTTTGATCTTCAGAGGCAGGTTTCCAAGATCTCTTTGTGATTTGGGTTCAAGCATCAACTTGATGCCACTCTCAGTTGCTATCAGTCTTGGTATGACAGACTTCCAACCAACAAGGATCTCACTTATCCTTACAGATAGATCAGTATGGATCCCAGAGGGAATTTTGGAGGATGTTCCAATTAAGGTTGGAGATTGCTTGATTCCTACAGACTTTGTGGTTCTGCAATATCATGAAGAACCCAAAGATCCTCTTATCTTGGGAAGACCATTCTTACCTACAGCTGGAGTGATGATTGATGTCAAAGGGAGAAGGATTACTCTATGTGGGGGTGATTTGGAGATGAAGGTTGATATGGATCAGTTGGTGAAGAAGCCTACAATTGATGGTCAGACTTACTATGTGGATACACTCACAGACATTGCTCAAGAGGTTTTCAATGAGACACATCCTACTGATGCATTGGAGAGGACTTTGATTCGATCTATTACGGAGACTGGGGAGTTGGATGAGGCTGCAATGGGGTATGCAAGGCTAATGGATAGCAATGAGAGAGTAACGAAGATGGTTGCCAATATGGAATTGTGTGGAGTTTCTGAGAAGAGTGCAAGGAATGACGACTGGAGTGAGGAGAATGCTCCAAAGATTGAATTCAAACAACTTCCAGCAGGATTAAGGTACGCTTTCATTGGCCTAATTCTACTTATCCTGTCATTGTTAATGCTTATTTAAACAACGCAGAGCTCACGTTACTGCTAAGCAAGCTGCGCAAATTTTGCAAGGCTCTTGGCTATTCTCTTGATGATATTGCAGAAATATCTCCAGATTTGTGCATGCAGAGGATTCATCTTGAGGATAACGTGAAGTCTTCGATTGAGCATCAGAGGAGATTGAATCCAAAATTACAGAAAGTTGTCAAGAAAGAGATCATGAAGCTTCTAGAGGTAGGGATCATCTATCCAATTTAAGACAGTCTTTGGATTAGTCCCGTTCACGTGGTGCCAAAGAAAGGAGGAGTTACTGTGGTAACGAATGAGAAAAATGAGTTGATTCCTACAGGGACTGTGACTGGTCACAGAATGTTCATCGATTACAGGAAGCTCAACGCAGCAACAAGGTAAGACCATTTCTCTTTGCCCTTCATTGATCAGATGCTGGAACAATTAGCGAATCATCCCTATTACTGCTTCATTGATGGTTATTCTGGATTCTTCCAAATCCCCATCCATCCGGACGATCAGGAGAAGACTACTTTTACTTGTCCTTATGGCACTTTTGCATATCGCAGAATGCCATTTGGACTTTGTAATGCTCCTGCGACTTTTCAGCGGTATATGATGTCTATCTTTACAAACATGATAGAGGATTACATGGAGGTCTTTATGGATGATTTCTCTGTAAAGTGAAGGCGGTCAGGAGTTGCCTTGGACATGCTGGTTTCTACAGAAGATTCATCAAGGACTTCTCCAAAATAGCCCGCCCACTCACCACCCTACTCTATAAGGATGTTAAATTTGCTTTTGATACTAATTGTCTATCTTCTTTTGAGCAGATTAAACAGGCCTTAGTGAGTGCTCCTATTGTGCAACCTCCGGATTGGGATTTGCCTTTTGAAGTGATGTGTGATGCTAGTGATTTTGCTGTTGGAGCTGTATTGGGACAGAAAAAGGACAAGAAACTGCATGCTATCTATTATGCAAGCCGAACTCTTGATGAAGCATAAAGGAACTATGCTACTACAGAGAAAGAATTGTTGGCAGTGGTGTTTGCTTTTGAGAAGTTTTGTCCTTATTTGATTGGATCCAAGGTGATAGTGCACAAAGAGCATTCAGTGCTGAAGTATTTGATGCAGAAAAAGGATGTTAAACCAAAGTTATTGAGATGGATTCTTCTTCTCCAAGAGTTTGACATTGAGGTGAAAGACAAGAAGGGAGTTGAGAATGGAGTAGCGGATCATCTTTCGCGCATTCGAGTTGAGGACAATGTTCCCATAGATGATTTCTTCCCTGAAGAAGGTGTGAACTTCATTGAGAGTGAGTTAAAGGAGCTTCACGACGAAATCCTTCAAATTTCTCGAGCTGCAAATGGACCGTCGATCGACGCACTAACCATGCAACGATCAACGCTATAGATTACCACGCGTCGAGGAGATTTTTTGTCGAGCATTTTATCGAGCAGTCCGTCGATCGACGCCAGTCCTAGCAACGATCGACTAGTTATCCAGAATCCAAAATTTGATTTCTCCAGAATCCTCAACGAAGTGTTTAGTAGTCTAATCTTTGTTGTTTCTACATCTTCACGACCATGGTACGCAGATATTGCTAATTACCTTGTTGCAGATGATCCTCCTACGGATTTAAAAGGCTATGAAAAGAAGAAGTTCATGAAGGAAATTAGGAGATACTATTGGGATGAGCCTTATCTTTATAAGTTTTGTTTAAATGGTATATACAGAAGATGCATAGCTGAGGAGGAGACTCGAAGAGTGCTATATCATTGTCATGGTTCTGAGTATGCTGGACACTTTGCTACTTTCAAGATTGTTTCCAAGGTTCTTCAAGCTGGGTTTTGGTGGCCTACACTATTCAAGGATGCTCACAGTTTCGTTTCAGAGTGCGACGCTTGTCAGAGAAGAGGAAAAATCAGCAGGCGACATGAGATGCCACAAAACTTCATACCTGAAGTCGAGTTATTCGATTGTTGGGGTATTGATTTCATGGGTCCTTTCCCATCATCTTATGGGAATAACTATATACTTATTGCTGAGTATTACGTCTCTAAGTGGGTAGAAGCAATTGCGAGTCCTAAGAACAATGATGGAGTGGTTGGTAAGCTGTTTAAAACCATCATCTTCCTTGGTTTTGGAGTGCCTCGCGTAGTTATTAGTGATGGTGGAACACACTTCGTCAACAAGGTTTTTGATCGATTACTTGCTAAGTATGGAGTTCATCATCGTGTGGCCAGCCCTTACCATCCTCAAACAAGTGGGCAGGTGGAAGTTTCCAACAGAGAAATCAAGGAAATCCTAGAGAAGACAGTCAATTCTCCAAGGAAGGATTGATCTACTAAGTTGGATGATGCACTTTGGACATATAGAACCGCTTTCAAAACGCCATTAGGGACTACTCCGTTTCATCTACTTTATGGGAAATCATGCCATCTTCCAGTGGACCTTGAACACAAAGCAGGTTGGACAGTAAAGAAGTACAACTTTGATATTAAACCGGCTGCGGAAAGGCGTAAGATACAACTTAATGAGTTGGATGAAATCAAATTTCATGCCAATGAAACTCTAAGCTGACAAGGAGAGGACAAAGGCATGTCATGATAAGCGGATCATCTCCAGGACATTTGAGCCAAACGATCAGGTACTCCTTTACAATTCTCGTTTGTCTTTGTTTCCAGGTAAATTCTATTCTCGATGGTCCAGACCTTTCACTATCAAAGAGGTCCGACCGCACGGTGCTCTAGTTCTCCTTACTCCAGATGGTAGCAGAGAGTTTGTAATCAATGGACAACGAATTAAGCATTATTGGGCGAGTACTGATTTTCCGGAAGGACACATCGTGTCCTTACCAATTGCTCCCAATGCCTAGATTTTTGACCAAGTCGAGCTAACGACTTTAAACAAGTGCTTGGTGGGAGGCAACCGACTTGTAAGTGTACATACTTTTCTTTCTCTATTTCCATTCGGTTTTTAAATTAAAAAAAAAAGAAAAAAAAAAGAGAAACACGAAATTTGGTCTCGTCGATCGACGGACAGGCGGAGCGTCGATCGACGCTCGTGCGGTTTCTGCGAGGTTAGTATTTAAACCCCCGACTCTTTCATCTTCTTCCTCATAAATCTAAAATCGCATACTCCTCTCAAAAATCTCCATCTCTCTCGATTTTTCACCAAATCAAGTGATTTTTTAGCCTAAATTCATTAGAATTTCATTCTCTATCCATTTTTTACACTCTCATTCTCGATCTACAAAGGTGTGTGCTTTGATTTATCTCTTTTAGGTCCATTTTAAGGGTTTGGAATTGAGAAGCAAATTGATGGAATTGGGTGTTTAGAACGGTTTAGGATGTTGTTTTCTATGCTAGTATTGAGTTGTGAAGTGATTGTGGTTGAATTAAGCAAGGATTAGACCGGATTCAATTTTGTTTGTCGATGTATAATTTTTCCAGAGCGTCGATCGACGGGCTTTCGCAAAACTAATTTTTTTTTGCTGAAATTCGATTTGTGTGTGTGTGTTGTGGTTGTTTTGCAGATGAATTGCAGCAAGAGAGCACGTACTAATGATGCTTCATGTTCTAATCCCGCTCCACCACAACAAGTTGCTTCTCCTTGGCCACGACTTGAAGGAACCAAGTTCCCAATTAGGCGTCAATATTTTTGTGGAGGAGGTTCTGAAAACTAAGGTCTATAACTATGTCACTTCTTCCCTCATTGTTAATTGTCTTTACATGAAGCGAATATGAAAGTTTTACTTCAAGAGAACTTATGAATGACTCATGGCATAATGGGCAGGACGTGGAGTTGTTTGTTTTTTCCATTTACTATGTATGTCGATCGGTTTCCGTGATATTCGAAAAGATACTTGATAGGAAGCTTTCTACAATGTGGCATTTGCAGTCCGAGATCACTCATTTATTGGCCTCTACTGTTTTCCCATGTTGATTTACATCACTATCCCTATCTCATATTTTTAACTTCAACAAGCCACCCCTCTTTCCCTCATGTTCTATATACATTACGCAAGTACATATAAATATATGCATCTTTCTACAAAAAAAAATGCTCTTTTGGCAAGGGTGTTTCATTTACTTGCCAAAACTCATATGTGAGACTGACACCCTGAAAAATATTTAGCTTATTATGAGTTTACATATTTCAAAATTTATTATGTACACATTAGTTGAAGAATTTCCAAACTTATTGGATGCGTGAAAGTTATTCGGAATGAACAAATTAGAAAAGGAAATATGATATAAGCTTCTCTATTTTACAGTTTAAACTTTTTCGTCTTCAAATATTATTGCATCAAATACAATAGAGAAAAATTATGAAAATATTATTCAAACAAATTAAATATAATTTAAACTATATAACAACAAAGATTCCCGATAACAATATGATTGAACCACACCATTAAATGCAAATCATAACCAAAACCAAAACATCTATAAAAACATCCGCTAAACATAAAAAAAAATAGAACACATACATTAATTTTCGGGGAATTTGCTTGGTTTGACCCATAATTTGATTTTAACTACATGGGTAACCCATATATCTCATGTTTGTGAAAACTAACCCAAAGGGGTAGTGAAATTACAACTACAACCTTTATGACCAAATAAAAAAACGGATGTCATAATGACTGTTTTAACCCTATCGAAGTCTGCTACGTAATATAGACGTCTACTATCAGACTTCCACCCGAGATCCAACTTGTAGACTCTATGTGAAGTCTACTTTGTGGTTTAGTAGACTTCTTAGAAAAGTATACTCTATAATTATATTCCAAATTTAAATTTATAAATTAACAAAATATATTTTGATAAAAAATTTTGGTTGATGACCAAACTACAAATAATTGTGAAGTATGAAAAATAAAAATTCATAAAAATTCACAAATTAAACCTACAAAGACAAATTATGTCTACTTTGTGGTATAGTAGACTTCCACAGAAGTCTACTAGATAATTATATTTCAAATTTAAATTTATAAATTAACAAAAAATATTTTGATAAAAAAATTTGATTGATGACCAAACTATAAATAATTGTGAAGTATGAAAAATAAAAATTCATAAAAATTCACAAATTAAACCTACAAAGACAAATTATGTCTACTTTGTTCTCCAGAAGTCTACTAGGTAATTATATTTCAAATTTAAATTTATAAATTAACAAAAAAAATTTGATAAAAAAATTTGGTTGATGACCAAAATATAAATAATTATGATGTATGAAAAATAAAATTTCACAAATTAAACCTAGAAAGACAAATTAGGTTATGAATGAAATACATACTATACTAAACAAAGAGTTACCAAACAAGGTACTTCATAACCATTTGTTTAGATATTAATGTGGTGATATGTTGGTAGTTTAATGTATGATATTTATAGGTTTTGTGAGTTTATTTACGGTTGTAGTGGTTTAGTTTTAGGAATTAGATTATTATTTATGGTTTAGGGTTTAGGGTTTAGGGTTTGGATGGTTTAGGGTTTAGTTTTAGAAATTTTAGGTTAGGGTTTTGATTTTTAAAGTAGAATTAACTCTAAGGTGATGTTAAATTTTGAGGTAGCGTATATGTTCGACCTACAATCCAAAATATGGGTAATGGTTTGACATTATAAGTTGAAAACATGTTTTTAGTTTTAGGTTTAGATTAAGAGTTTGCATTTTTATATTTAAAATGTCAAATTTGCATTCTTGAAAGCTTGATATAAGGTTAATATGAATATACTAAACGTTATGAATGTATGATATAAGCTTTTATTTAGAGTCTTGAATAATAATCGAAAATAATCGATAAAAGTTTTCGGAAAGTAGAATTTATAAGAAGTCTACTAACTACAGTAGACTTCATCAGAGGTCTACTCAATGTTTGGGGTTTTGATGAGCGTTTAGGGTTTAGGGTATAGTAGACTTCAAAGGGAAGTCTACTAAACCGGATATTTAAATGAAAGAGTCTACTAAACCGAAAATTATAAATTTAACCGGAAATTTTGTCCCCTTATATAAATGAAAAACCCTAATTTTGTTAAAAAAATCTTTTATCAAGTTGTTTCTCCAAAACGGCGATTCCACCTCTCTTTTCTCTCTATGCTCGCCGATCTCACCGAGCACTATGCGGCTGCCGCCTCCACTTCCGCCAAGGTTAGCAACCATCATCTGTCTCTCCTTCTCATAGTCTGTATATTTTTCTCTAATCTTTCTCTTTCTCTTTCTCTAGTAGTTACAACCAGCACAGATGTAGCCCATCAGTCTCTCCATCTACTTCGAACGAGCATAAATCTCCACAGATCTGGTAACCTCCATTCTCTCTCTCTCGATTTCTCGCTGAAATCAAACAAAAACTGTTCTTGAATCCTTTGTTTTCTCGATAATCTTGCAGCCTGTTCAAAAAATCGTTGCTCGTTTGCTCTACACCAGCTTCACGAGGACACAAGGTATCTATCTAGTCCTCAGACTCAGTGATTATGTAAACACCACTTTTTAGTTCAATTGATGAGGTTAATAAAGAGATGTCGAAGCCATTTGCTACTTTATCCAGCGACCAAAGCTACATGGTTATGTCTCGCTTACTCATAATCTCAAATAGATTGGTTCATTCATTTAAATGTTGATTCTCGTGAGTTTCATTGTGTGATTTTCCATATACAAAGTTGCGAAGGAGCATGCATTAAAGGAACATATTGTTCTTCTAGCAAGCCACATGACTTGTTCAGGGAATCTGCTGGGTTTTAATGCTGGAGGTTACAAGGCCCTGACTAAGTCATTGGATATCAAAGCACCATTCACAGAAGCAACTCGGATAGTAAGTAGCTTGGTCTTTAAATTTTGTGTAATATCGGAAGTTTGTGGTACTTCAGTAAGGTAATTTTTCTTGAGGGAACCTACAGACATCGATTTGATATCGTTTTTAATTACAACAGGAAGCTTGTGGTAGCTCTGAAGTTCCAAAGCAGGATGGAGTACATGAATGCATAAGGGTTAGTGCTTAGCTAGTACTAGTTTCTTGATGATTGCAGGAGACATGATTTGGAAAAAAGGTGGATCTTGATCTTGGAAACTATGAGAGGATTTTAGATATCAAACTAAGAGAGGCTCAATCTTACCAGGTATGAATTCTATATCTTGTTTAGTCTTTTGGGTTCTTGTTATGTGGTTGGTTTGGATTCTTGAAAGTGATCTTTGGTGCTTCTGAAACAGTGTTGTTAAAGAACCTTCTCTTAGGTGCTGGAGGACTGAGTTTGCTGCAATTCTGCAACTTGAATAGCTTTAGAACATTGTTCATATTGGGCTTCTCAATCATCCTAGGCCTATCAGTTCCACAGTATTTCAACGAGCACACAACCACGTCTTGTTTGGTTTGTGTATATTCTATGGTTGTGTTCTTGTATTCTTTGAGATCCCATGCTTTGTTTGTTCTCAAGTTGGGGAGGCCTTCTTTGTGTTAGCCCACAAAAGCAGTGTACCGGGAGCAGATATTGAGAGTTTACTTTCAGTTTAGAAGTCATTATGGCGTCTAATTGTTTGTTCCATTTGCATTGAAAAACGATTGTATGACTCAAGATCTCGAAATATATACAAAATGAGTACTGTTTTGTTTATTAAGAAAGAAGTTTAATTATTTTACTCCAAATTTCTTTATAAGAATTTTTTATTATGTAGTATATGGTTTGAATGGGAAAATGATATAGATATGATGTCCAACCAAATATGTCAGGATCATGTAAACAGAATAAAAAGCTAACAGTCGGCAAAGAGACTAGTTATAGAGGTAAAAAGAATGGATTTCTCTTAAATTTGACCTTGGTAACAAGGTTCTAACAAGGAACATAGAAGTGTGGAAATATTAGACCAAAAAGATATCCGAAATTTTTAGACTTTGTCACTTGTTATATGAAAGACCACAAATATAACAAGAAAAGAGTACGTTAATCAACAACACATAACACATATACCATGCGCTCTACTTAACAAATCTAACTTCTAAAATGCATAAAATTTTCCTAAAACCTTTTATCAAAACCCATACTTAGAAAAAATTAGGTCATTAGAATTATAGAAATTAGTTGAATATAATTATAGAAATTAGATGTTAAGATTTAGACATGTAATTGTAAAAACATAAATAAAATATCAATATATATTATTTTAAAATGCATTTGTATTATAAAAATTACGAGTAGACTTCACCTACCGTCTATTCATAGACTTCTATTTGAAATCTACTAATATAAGCTAAGTAGTAGTCAAACAAGAAAATTGATATTTGTCATAAATATTGCATTTAAATATGTCCAACTGGTACAGAAGGAAACAGAATGGATAACACACAAGTGAGGACAAGAAAATCTCAAAAATTTATTATAAATAAGTTTTAAATGCATTTCTAAAAAACTTAAAAATACAGACTTCATACGCAGTCTACTCATAGACTTCAACGGTAGTCTACTAAAATGTGAAAAAACTAATTAATCAAAAATAAATAGTTTCATTACAGCTGAAGATGTCAAATTAGTATATAAAAACAGCAAAAATATAACACACATTTGAAACCAACAAAATGTTAAAATTTCGTTATACATAATTTTAAACTAATTTTTTACTAAAAACATAAATACAGACTTCCCTTGCCGTCTACTAGTACACTCTTGAAGAATTCTACCGTGAAAAGCTAACTACTACTCAAACAAGAAATTTGATTTACACCATTAATATTGCAGTTAAATATCTCAAATCCATACAGAATATCACATATTTGAAAACACACATGTGAGAGCAAGAAAATCTTAAAAATGTATTATATATAAGCTATAAATTCGTTTTAAAAAAATATAAAAACACAGACTTCACCAGCAGTCTGCCGCAGAAGACTGCGTTTGACGTTAACTAGTAGACTTCCGCAGAAGTCTATCTAATGGGTTAGTTTTTGCAATTACGGCAAAACCCAGTAGACTTCTACAGAAGTCTTCTGGCCAAGTAGACCCTAATGGAAGTCTACCGAGGTTACTTTTGCATTTGACTAAAATGTTGACTTTTAGTAGTAGACTTCTCCAGAAGTCTGCTATAAAAATAGGTTATATTTGCAATTTGACTTTTTTAGTAGACTTCCGCGGTAGACTTCTAATACCATAAATATCTAGTAGACATCCAACGGAAGTCTACGCACCTTAGTAGACTGCCGGTTGAAGTCTACTGGAACAGTAGAGGTTACATTTGCAATTGACTTATTTTTGACTTTTTGAGTAGACTCTAAAAGAAGTCTACTTAAAAAACAGGTTAGTTTTGTGTTTGACCAAATATCGAATTAATATCGAATTAATTAACGAGTAGACTTCCCCAGAAGTCTGCTGAAAATTCAATTTGCAACAGACTTCTGGGGAAGTCTACTCTAAATATTTTCAAAAAGTCAATGTTCGAAATTTTGGTCAATCGCAAAACTAACCCCACCGTATAGAGTAGACTTTAAATAGCGTCTACTAAAAAAAGTCAACAAAAAATCAATTGCAAAAAATAACCTAAACGTAGTCGAGCAGACTCTGAGGGAAGTCTGCTAATAGAATCGCGTACAGAGTCTGCTAGAAAAAGTCAACATTTTGGTCAAATGCGAAACTAACCCATTTTTTAAGTAGACTTCCCGTGCAGTCTACTGATTTTTTTTTTTTGTCAAAGGAGAATAAAGGAGCACAAGCAGACTTCTATGAGAAGTCTACGTAAAAAATCTGAAAAAAGTCAATTGCAAATCTAACCTCTCGTTGACCAGCAGACGTCCGACGAAGTCTACTCTTCTGAACCAGATCGAAAAATACGGTTTTTAGCTCTGTTTCGCCGTAGATCCCTGTTTTTAGCTCGTTTAAATACACAAAATCTCTACTCTAACTGTTTACTACGAAGCCCAGACATTATTTAGCAAAAACCACGAAAATTGAAGAGATTGTGAGTGAGAGAATTTTTCAAATGCTCATTTACATAGTGTTTTAGATGAAATTGGAGATGAAATGGTAGTTGAGGAAGTTATGAGTTGGTTTGTGATGTATTTATGCACGAAAATCAGATGGAGATGCATTGAAGAGCTTCAATTTGGTTGTTCATGGTGGTTGTGAAACTTGATGACGATGGCATTTTCGTAAATAAATTGATATAATTAGGTGTTTGTTTGTGAAATCAAATGTCTGATTTTCAAAAAAAAAAAAAAATTGAGATATAATGGCATTTCCGTAAATAAGTTGAATGTTTTGGTTTTTTTGAAAAAAAATTGATGAGAGAGAAAATTGGGTATAGATTTGTAATTGACTTCAAATTTTGGGTTATTTTAGAAACCACCCCTTAATTTTCAAATCAAAACTATGCCAAAAGTAAACTCAACATATATAGACATATTAGTAACGATAACAAAAAAAAACACAAATACAGAAAAAAACATTCCATCCTATTGAAAAACAAGTACATAAACAAGTAAGCCAAAAAAATAAAGTTGCAAAAGATTATCAAAAAAAAATCAACAAAATTAAAAATTCATTATTAAATCATAACAACACCAAAAAAATTGTCATCAACAAATAATATAAATGATTAAAATACATATTTTTTTTTATAATTCACCACAAAATCTGCGCGTAACGCAGAGAAACCCCTAGTACTTTTAATTAATAAGAATAATAATTCAATTAAACTACAAAACATAAATCAATTAATTAACTTTAGAGAAAAAATATGATTTCGTGTACATCGATTAAATAATCACTAATTGTAAGATCGGAATTTTATGAAAACCATTTGGTTATATATGCAGTTTTTGATTCGTTTTTTTAATTTTTGAATCATATACCTATTTTCGAAAAATATGTTTTGTTGGTTTTAACTATTTTATGGGTGAAATACATTTTATAATATGTAATCGTAAATTTAAATATGTAAAGTTGATTTTCAATTATATATAATTAGTTTATACTAAATTATATTAATTTTACTTAATAAATATTGTATTCCGCATATAAATGGGGTATTATTCTAGTATACTATAAGCATGCTGCATATGTTGTTTTTAAACTGATTGATCCAAATCTTAATTGTACGGCGGATTTTGGTCTAGGAATTCATTTGGCTCGGTTAGGAGTTTCAGAATCCGGTTTGATTGGTCAAACCAGACCTAATAGGTCCATCTTTTCGCTTTCGAGTCCTAGTGGCCTAGTGGGCGAATGGATAACGTAGGTTGGGGCAAGGCTCGAGGGACAAAATTGAGTAAACATGAATACATTCAGACAAGAGTTAGACACGTGGCAAGCTCTTGTTCCAAAAGAGCCCACTATTGATACCGTGGGAATATTGCAAGTAGTCGATACCTACACGCTTTTAACACACACACTGGCCACTTTCTCAGTTCCTTCCTTAAAGATTTTCATCGACATCCATTTCAATTATGTTCTATCACTTGCCCATAACAAAACCCAAAGGTTCAAAACCATAAACAAAATTAAAATTTAACGATTTTACTCTCTACATTTTATTTATAAATCTTTGAATCAGTTCTAGTTTAATCAGATTTTTTGATAAACTGTTTGGTTTTGTAAATGTTCAAACTAAAATCAAAATTGAAACTTAAACCAAATGTGGTTTGGAAAAATGTGTTTTAATCAAGTGGTTGAAACTTCACTTATGCAGCTTTCTCGAATGGAATTCGATTCCATCTCTCCGCAAAATGTTGAGAAAATGGTCAGTGAATATGTTGAAAAAAAAAACAACCAAATTTTGTTTCAACCCCAAAAGAAAAATTATACTATTTATTTAGAAAATGAAATACAATCTTAAAAAAGATTTTTTTTTTTTTTTTTGTCGTTCTTGAAAAAGAATTTAAATTGCCTGTTTACAATTAAGTTAGATTGTTGTTAATTTTGATGCAAAAAATATTGAATTAAAATTTTGGTTTTAAAACTTCCAAACTAGAAATCAAATGGTGTATATTTTGCGGATTTAAGAGTTAGTGGATCGGAGTGGTGCAGTTTATATGATTGAGATTTCAATAACGACCAAAAACAAATGTGTTTGTAAGATATTTTTTCCTCATTTTGTATTATTATAGATCTTTTGGAAAGCCTACCATATAATTGTCAAATGCGTTAAGCCTCAACCGCGGTTAACAGTTTATAGACTTATATCGATTTGTGATGTGCCTATCCGAATTTAATTATATAGTTATACTCAGGTAGTGGCTTCATCAGTACTGTCTTAACTTAAGTTAGTGTCAATCTCTACCACACGCAATAGTATCAATCTCTATCAGATTTACGTGATTTTAAAAAAATTATCTGGAAGATCTAGTGCATGCACTAATGGAGAAAAGTAGTACAGGCGGAAATTGATGGGGACAAAAAAAGCAAATAGAAAAAGACTAGTCTTATACATTGGTCAAAACTCAAAAGTGTGCGCTTGTTAAGGTAGAGAAATAAGTATAAGAGAAGTATATAACGACCGTATTCTAGAACATTATGAGTATATTTGTTAAGGTTAGAGAAGTCAAATATGTATACGAGAGGTATATAACGACTGTATTCTAGAATATGCATATATTTTGCATCAAGAACTTCACATGTTAATCTAAAAAAAAAAGAACTTCACATATATTGTTTACTTTTCAGGTAAAAATATATTTCTTCATCTATCAAATTGTAGATGCTTTAGATGTAAGTTTAAATTTGACAAAAAAATTTGATGCTTCCAATTTTTTTAGTTTTTTTGTGTGTGTTAAGCTGTTGTTTTATTTTATAACCGTAAATTCATATTGTATGAAGTTAAATAGAATATGAATTCTTATTAGATTGGTACATATGCTAATAGAAAATAACAAATTTGGCATCCTGAAATACTTTTTAAATAAATAATTTCGACTATTACATTGAATTTTAACTCCAATGTAGCTCTATTGTTTTTCTTAAGAAACAAAACTAAATAATAGTACTAGTAACTAATTAAGGAACCAACAAATCCAATATTTGTATGTTCCTAATCTAATTGTCAAAATAACCACTTGTTTGTTTCGAACCCAAATAAATAAAAGACCATCATGCTCCTATGGATCCACGAAGTACGAATCCAACATCCAACACTACGATTTTTATTATTATTATTAACTTTTGCAATAATTACGAAAGTCAAGAAAATATATAAATTGAAAAAGAATGTGCAAACATATAAGGGCAATAACGTCAAAAACCAATGAATCAATTTAAAGAAAACGTGGATAATGATAAGGAAATGGATGAGATTCGCAGAAAGTGAGAAATAAAAACAAAAAAGAATCTAGAAGAAACAAAAGCGTGGGTGGGACCACGTAGCAGCCGCGTCCGACTTCACACTTACCCTTTCTTTCTCTTATTCTCTATTTATATTTTCTCACATCACCATTTCCAATACCAACAACCAAAATTCCAAAGAAAGAAAAACAAAAACCAAAGTATATGTCCAATCTTACTCAGACAAAACTACCAAACCAGAAAAGAAGCTTCAGAGGTCGGTGCTTATTGATGGCTAAGCAACAACGAACTCGTCTCTACATACTTCGACGCTGCGTCTCTATGCTTCTTTGTTGGCACGACCACTCTATTCCCGATTAGTCTCCAAATTCAGACCAATCAATGTCGGAACCATGAACCCGACCGATCCAGGAGTAGAATTCAGATTTTAGAGAAACCCTTTTAGATTTACCATTTTATATGGTCTTTTACTTTTAGTTAAAACTTGAAACTCTTTGGAGAATCTTTGTTGTTAAGGAAGATTCCGAGGAGTGTGCCTTTTGAGCTTTGTACATACTGTGTAATTGTGAATAAGATAAGATATCACTTTTATTTTACTCAATTCTGTTCTAAACCGTTAAAGAATAATAGGCCCAATTTTCTATGTCATCAATCATCATGCTACTTTCTAGTGATGTTTTTTCTTAGTAATTTACCCTCAAATTTGGTGATTCGGTAAAAGAGATTGGATTAAAAGATATCCCGCGACAGTGTGACACTGAAGTGATTTGAATAGTTGAATCAAATCTTAAGAAATTAGAGAGTATATGCACTAAATAACTATCTAATAGATGTTTATTAAAAATGATGTGGTGGCATATTCGTTATGTCATTTTTGCGTGTGTTTAACAAATAGGATATGAAGTTGGTAGAGATTTTATCTGATTGTATGTTTTTTAGTTGATATTATATTATTTCTATAAATTGCGCGTTAAATCATACTCCCTCCGTTCTAAAATGATAGATGTTTAAGGTTATGCACACTTATTAAGAAAACGTATTGATTTATACGATTTACAGTTTCCAATAAAATTTAACCAATAGTATTTCAATATTTGTTTTGGAATTTGTAAAAGTGCATTAAAAACAGTAAAAACTCTATTTTTTTGGAACAAATTTTTTTGTAAAGTTTTTATCTTTTAGGAATAGAGGGAGTATATTACTTATTTATAATTTGTTACTGCTCTATAGATGCAAATTATGGTGGGTGGGAAGAAGAATAAGCGGAAAAATAATAAAAACAATATTTTTAAAACCGAACCGGCGACCGAACCAGATTTTTTTTGGGTCGTGGGTTAATATGGTCCGACCGAGTCTAACCGGGGTTTAATAATATTTTAAAAATATTAGTATATAGAATTTGTTCTTTATATGTATGTGCATAACTATCCAAATATCAAACAAAATATTAAGTTTAGTACAAATATTTAGAAAAACAAAAAAAAACTTCAATAGCTATAACAAAACTAAATAAAAAATTATGATACTTAAATACATCACTAATCTTTTTTGTCTAATTTTTTAAAAAGATTATAATTATTTGGAAAATGTTTTTTTTTCTTTCACTGAATATGATTATATTAGAGAAAATTTTAAACATTTATTACTATTTCATTATCTATAAACTTTATTTTCTAATTTTAATTTTGATAAACATATTAATTAAAGAAAAATGAATTAAAAATGTTTTTTTAATTAGAAAACAGTTGAACCCGGTTTGATTCGGGTCAACCGGTTCGCCGATTCCCGGTTTTTTGCCGGTCCGACCCGGTTCGATAGCCGGTTCAACTACATTTGGGTTTTTATATTGACTCAAACCGGACATGTACCGGTTCGCGGTTAAACCCGGTTCAACCGCCGGTCCGGTTCAGTTTTAAAAACATTGATAAAAAGGAAAATAGAATGGAATTTGTTATTTTCACCAATTTTTTTCCATCTTATTCCTCTCATATTTTGAAGAGTAGCTTTTCTAGAAGAATTTCCTAGTATTTTCTCTCGTGCACTAAAACTGAGGAGCCGGCCCTGCACTTCCAAGTCAAGATGATGGACCTCCGACGCAACCCCTCCTCTCTTCTTGAAGTAATGCTGCTCCGGTTTGCCAGCAATCTGAGCTTCACCGTCCCTGTGACTTGTTTAAGCCTCATTGTCTCCGACGTGCCTTTTTCCGGAAATTGTCCTGATGATGTTCTTTTATGGCTTAGGCTAATATTATTGGGTAGTCCTTTGTAGAATGGCCTTCTAAACAATACACATGTTCTTTTCAATGCTATATCACCGACCGTGTATTGTCTTCAACCTTGTCTCTCCGTCGTTACGGAGAGATTAACTTACCCTTTGCAAAGAGAATTTTTTGCGGTTTCAGAACCAAAAACAACTTGTCAATTTTTAACCGTATTATAATCTTGTGTAATAGCCACTACGGGGCTTGAAGATGCAACGGAACTCGTTTCGATGAGTTTCCGAGGTGTAGATTGTCTTTCAACGTCATAAGCTAAGGTGAGCATCTCTCAACTTTCCGGCTTTGCCGTGAATGC
Source organism: Arabis alpina (assembly GCA_900128785.1). NCBI lineage: Eukaryota > Viridiplantae > Streptophyta > Magnoliopsida > Brassicales > Brassicaceae > Arabis > Arabis alpina. The sequence continues at coordinate 16,656,730 of LT669791.1, forward strand.
TTTGTCAATGCATCCTATTTATTTGGATTTGTTGTCGTTCTACCTTGGTTTCAGAACTGAGAACAACTTATCTTCCTTATGTTTTATTGTTTTCAATTACTGTTGTTTTAATCAAAGAGTTCTGATAATTCCATCCTATCCACGTATTGTTGAATCATTTTAAATAATGAGAATCAAAGTATGGCACAAAATAAAAAAATTAGAGGAATAAGATTTGTTTTCTTCTAATTTGGTGGGACCTAATAAATTTTAGATGTAAACAAATTCAGTATAAATGATCAATTCTTAGAAGAAAGAAAAGAAAATGTCAGTTCCACTCAATTTTATTTATTTTAGTGTGCAATGCACCTTATATGTTTACAAATAAACTTCCACTAAATATATTATAGCATCCTATTTTGTTTTAATTATCCAAAAACTAAATAGGAATAAAGATGAAATAACAGTTATTTTACACATAAGTTTGTGCATTGCATAGCAGATAACTTAATCATAAACTATACATTTTGAATTATTTGATTTTTTGATAAAGTTAAAAATATTATCGGTTGAGATAGAAATAAGAATATTTTTTTCTAAATATATAATATTTCACTCAAAACTTTCGATTTATACCATAACTGAAAAACTTTTCAATTTTATACGACAAGATATGCAAGAAGATTGAACCAAATTTATCTATTGGATATACTATTTTTGATAGATACATACTTATCTAGATATAAAAACTCTTAACTAAAAAACGAAGATTAAAGACTACTACAATTTTTTTTTGTAGTATTATGTCCACAAGAAATCCTATATGAAATAGTGCTCTCACCAATGTGAGTAGACTTTAACTTTATTGTGTTTGAAAGATTTGAGCAAGTAGACTGGGCAAATGGTGGAAGTACATTCGGTCAAAGGTGAAAAGAAAATTGTGTGGAAACCTGCAATCGTTATTAGAGCCATTGAGGAGGATTACAAGATGTTGATGTTCATTCTCAAGTACTAGAACTGTGATGAGGATGAGGATGAGGATGAGGATGAGACAATAAAAATTATTGATCCGTGTCGTATTAGGTATGTACTTGTACCCTCTTCCTTATGAATTGGAGGATTTTGTTGAGGCGTATCATGATTTGATGTGGCGGCTAGAGTTAGTGATATAAATTCTCTGTGAAAAACGTTATATGGTTAGGGTAGGGACTAACGAGAAATATGTATTCATACACCCATAACTTAGATCTAATATAAAGTGGGATCTTGAAAGTGATACATGACATAATCGATTAAGAAATGTATTTCATGTCAAACATTTTGTCACTAAAATTGATATGAATTGAAATTGTTATCATGTTGACGGTAAAAGAAGTTCCAGGTTCTCTTTAAACGGATGAAAAGATCAAGATCACCCCATCTTTAAAAATTATGTATTCCTTTTACAAACACATTTCATTTTTGGAAGACATTTGATCTCCGATCACTACCACATTTTCGACCATTGTGTGGGAAACGAAGATAGATGACTGTGAGTTGTTAGCGGTCGGCCTGATGATAAAGTTTTTGGTTTACAAGCCGATTTAAAAGAGTCCTAAGTTAATGATTCGATTCCCCATTTCCCTTAACCACTCAATAACCTCGTAGTTTCTTTTTCTAAGCTTGAGAAATGTTTGGTTTATAATTTACCCACCCCGTTATCCTTAAGACCTTAACGGACAAAGAAGAAACTACGATTAAAGAAAAGCTCTTGGATCTCACATCACATGTGACGTCATGTAACAAGACAAATGTTGACTTTGGTCTCCGACGAATATTTCAAAATTTTGCCCTCCAATTTAATTTTGATTAATCGCACTTAAACATTTCTTCGTAACCGTTATGTCGATTCCATATATCAAATATTAAAACTAAAAAAAAAAATACAATTTGTGAAATTCAAAATTTGAATCTCGTAACCAAAAAAAAAGCTTCAATAACTTCTCCCTTCTTCTTCTTCTTCTCCATCCTCACTCTCTCACTCAACAATGGCGTCTCTCGCTCCTGGAATCCTTCTCAAACTCCTTCAATGCATGAACTCCGGTACACGTCCCACTGGAGACCACAGATCCGCAACTTTACAAGTCACCGGAATAGTCCCAGCTCTCGCCGGCTCCGATCTATGGCCTAATCAAGGCTTCTACGTACAAATCTCCGATTCTCTCAACTCCACTTACGTCTCTCTCTCAGAACGCGACACAGATCTCATCCTCACTAACCGTCTCCAGCTCGGTCAGTTTATCTACCTTGACCGCCTCGAATTCGCTTCTCCAGTCCCACGCGCCGCCGGAATCCGCCCCGTCGCTGGTCGTCATGCTTTCGTTGGAACTCCAGAGCCGTTAATTGCACGAGTATCTCCTGGATCTAAACGAGATTTCGTTATCCAGCCAGTTTCTGAATCTGAGTACTCTCTTGATCCTATAGCTGTTTACTTGAACAATAAACGATTCGATAACGACGGTGGCGATGATGTTGATGCCGCGGTGGTTCGGAGACAAGCGCTTGCTCCGGTGAACCAAAACGAAGAAAATCGAAATCTTAAACCTAAACAAACACCACAGAGATTCTCATCACCAGCATCGTCTAAACAACGGTCAATTTCATCAGGGAAGAGGATGGCGGTGGTGGAGAGAGATCCGTCACCGATGATTTCAACGAAAGGGAGAAGATCTGCGTCTCCTGTACCGTCGAAATGCGTTGTGCCAAGTCTTGCAGTAGCTCGTGAGGAGAATCGAAAAGTGGCTAGAGAGCCTGCGATTGTTGTTCCGTCTAGGTATAGACAACCTTCACCTAATGGAAGGAAAGTGAATCCATCACCAAACGGAAGAAGAATGTCAATTTCACCTGGAAGAAGACTTTCGAGTGGTTTGAAGATGACTCCTATGGCTGCAGATTGTTCTAGTAAGAAGAAGATGGCTGTGATTGCTGCTGGAATCTCTAAAGTTTCGGAAGCTCTTGTTGGATCTTCGGGTAAGAATGGTAATAGGAAGAATTGGGATGAAGGAGATGTTCAAATTGAGCAGAAGGATAAAGGCAGTGTTAAGATTAAACCAGAACATCAAGCGATTTTGCGTACTCAGGTAACTAAGAAACAGTTTATAGCAAGTTTTGATAGAATCTTTGTTTAATTTGATGGACTGAAAGTTGATGATGTACAATTTGTTTCAGGCTGCTATGTCTAGGCGTCTCAGTGATGCGAATAGGCGAAAGAGTGATTCTTCGGAGAAAGCGAAATCGTGTTCATCGGAAAGTAGTTTAGTAGAAGAAGTTTCAGCTTTTGAAGGACTTGGGATCACTTATCATGATAGGAAATGGACAGACGGTAGTGTTCCATTGGATAACATTTCTGATGAACTTGCAAAACATGTAAAGGTACGAGGCAGTGTTGAGCTACATTGACTAAAGAAAGACACTTGAGTGATCCTAGTTCTAACAATGTGATTGTTTTATCGATTTTTACAGGAAGCTATGCAAAGAAGAAACTTTGCTGCGAAAGCTGCAGCTAGAGCATTGGAGGAAGCTAATGCTAATGAGTGCATCATTAGATGTTTAAGGTTGAACTCTTATTATATCTCAAAACAAAGTTAAAATATTTTGGTAATCAATCTTGTTAAAGGTTTCATTTTGTTGTTGGATGTTTCAGTAAATTCTCAGAACTTTCTTCTGAATCTAAAGTGGGGAATCCGTTGCGAGTCATCAACCAGTTTCTAACAATCTATGAAGATGTCATGAATTACAATAAGATGGCTAGCTCTGTAGCTTCGGAGAATGGTTTGTGCTCATCATCTGATCAACAAAACCCAATCTCTCTTTGGGTTGAAGCTGCATTAGCTACTAACCTCGACGTTGTCTCACTGGTGAAAAGCCAGAATAACAATGAATCACCACTGTCTGTGAAGAAATCAATGCCTACTCGCCTTTCTCCAAGACCCTCTACCAAGACAGGTTTGTTCTTTAACTGAAACAACATTTCCAGAGTAAAATGAAAAATTGTATGTTTCTGCTAATTTATGTGTTGGTTGTGTTTCAGATGACATTGTTGGTATGTGGAGAGACGTAGATGGGCTGAAGGAAACGGCTAAATTCGCGGCAAACTTACAGTCCGAAATGCAAATGTGGTTCATTGGCTTCGTGGAAGAGTCGTTAGACAACAAAAACGCAGCGGCACGGCCTCTGGACGGTAGTTCTATAGCTGCTGTTCTGTCTCAGCTGAAACAAGTCAACGAGTGGTTGGACCGGGTCATCTCGTCGGGACAAGACCGAGGAAACCAGATCACAACAATGGACAAGATCGAGCGACTGAAACGCAAAATCTATGGATTCGTAATCCACCACGTCGGATCGACTTATGACAACTCTGCTTCCTCTTCTTGATTCTATCTTTTTCCTCAATGTTTCACGTTTCATGCTTTGGCAATACAATGGTCAATGGCTAATGTTTTTAAGATATATCTACAACTGTTGGAACACAATTTAGGTGAAAAGAAAGATGCTACATAAGAGTTGTGTCAATTTATTCAAAATAACTCTTACTCTTAAAGGTTTTACAGTAACAGCTTCCTCAACACATGACTAAGATTTGCTTATTTTGTGGACACATTTTAAACAGTAAACAAATGAGAATCAGACTTTTAACTCTTCCACTCCCATACTTAACGGTTTAAAGAGAGCTTCCACCTCGTTTTCGTCTACTTCTTCAACGCTTGCTGGGTTCCATTTTGGATTCTGCAAAAGAGTTTTATCAGAGAAAATCAGTTTCGTTTGTATAGAGATCGAGAGTTTGAGTGGCAATGAACAAACCTGATCCTTGTCAATCAACACTGCTCTAACGCCTTCAGCAAAATCACCACGCAAGGCAGATCTTAGTGCGATGCGATATTCAGTTTTCATCACACCATTAAGCTTCACAAAGGAAGTTAATATGGGAGGTTAATATTCATCTTATTCTCTTCGGGGAGGAAGACATAACGGAAGTCAAGAGTTGAAACTCACCGTTGCTAATTCGTTCTCAGTTTTACCCTTGGCGCATGCAACATTGGAGAAATACTTTTGTGTTAGGTGAAGAGAAAACGGTGCTCCTTTTTCCAAACCTTTGAGTGCTTCATTAGCCCATTCTACAACTGTAGCCAAACATTGTTCAGTATTCACAAGGGAAAGGCAGCGATTTCAGTTTCATTTAGAATCTTAAAGTATAAATGAGAATAGTTTGACCAGCGACGAACTGGAACACGGACAGTTATGAGCATTATAATGCCCAAGGAAATCATACCTGACGGCTCAGTGCTTTGCTGGTACTTCTTGAGCTCTTCTATTGTTTCCTTAACAGACTTATTTGAGCTAAAGGCTGACTCTATTTGAGGCAAAAGCAACTTGATGTGGGCCTCGGATTCAGGATTGCCGCTGTATTTTGATAAAGTTGCTTGGATGTCTTGATTAGGATCCTCTGAACTGCATCACCGACATGTATGAGTTCTATGAGAGATAAAACAGAGACAAATATGCACACAAATTTGATGGGAAAGAAAAGCTACACAGAGTCACTGAAGCTTATATAAATTTAACAGAATTGAGAATAAATGTTCCGTTTTGACAGAAAGATAAGAAAGGAGAGCGGGCAGTGCGTACAAGTTAGCTGACAAGATGGCTTCTTTTAATGAAGCTAGTTTTTCAGATGGTACATAATGCGTCCCAAGACCAACGAACAGCGCATCTGATGGCGTGGAGATCCTTTTCCCGGTCAAACCAAGATAAGCACCTGCAGACATTTATGGCATTGAGCAATATACCACAATAGTTGACTAGTTGTTACAAATTCTTGAAGGTTCTCCGTGATATTTAATTTCAGATTCTAAAAAATTATAAAGAGGCCAACACTAAATAATGAACAGGCTTCCATCTACATGAATTCCACTCTAATACAAAACTTAAGATTTAGCCGAACAATCATCATTTTTAACAAAATTTCGTGCATACTTAGTTAGCAACTAACTAAGAATGACCTTTAACTAGCGTTGATCATTTTCCTTATTCCTTTCAATATCATAGCACTTTATAACTCTAGCCAGTGTAAAGATTCGCAAATCAACATACCAACAGATCCTCCTCCAGGGCTATGAGCTGCTATATATGAAAATCCAACATCTGGGAACAAGCCGATTCCATTTTCTGGCATGGCAAGAAGCGTTCTCTGGAATGGAATAGAAAGTCAAGAAAGTAATTCCAACTACTACTTACACAAAAAGTACAGAACAAGTTTATATTTATTTGTACCTCTGTTATCACACGGTAGCGACCATGTCCAGAAAGACCAAGGCCAAATCCCATTGTTATACCATCCATTAATGAGATATACGGCTTTTGGTACCCAGCAATCGCGCATATCAGAGTATATTCTGCTGTAAATACCTAAGGAAGCAAAATATCGAGGTTGGAGTAGATATTAACAAGGAATGATGATGAATCATCTTCTGCAGTAGATAAAAACCATAATTTGTAGAAAAACCTTTTGCACAAGAGGTGTATTTTTATCCTTTTGGATTTCTGCAGCAACTCCTTTAATATCCATCCCTGCACCATTCATAAAATGGTCACTCCAAATACCTTGTCAGAGAAAGACAATGCAACATATCTTCCACATAAAAGAGCAAAATTTGCAATTACCAGCACAAAACGCTCGAGGTGTACTGCCTTGAACGAGAACACATTTGACTTTAGGATCAGATTCCCATTCATCAAGAAAGCTTTTATACTTTAAATCCATATCTGTAAAATATCATAATGCATGTTAGATACCTCAACAACTGCAAACAAAAATACTTCACACCTATTGAATTCATGACTCAAAGATCTTCTAGCTTCCTTATACCAATATCTCAACCTAGCAATGGTTATTTACATACCCAAACACACAAAATCCAAAATTTCATAGTATACATCAAGAACAGTAATGATTCTGATTCAACAAATTGAGAAATGAAACAAAACACATCACACTAAAAACGAACCAAGATTCATGGCGTTGAGAGCTTTGGTTCGATCGAGAGTGATGAGAGCGACACCATTAGGATAAACATTTCCTTTAACGAGCTCTTCGACACTGCTAGCTCCGGCCATGACTGAGAAAGTCCGATGATCGGAGATGATTGAGAATCTGAGGATGTGAGGAGGAGGAGAAGAGAAGGTTGATGTGTATTTGGGGAAAAAGATTCGAGAAGAAGCTAGAGCTAAAGTTTTGATCATCCTCCTCGTGCATCACACTTGACACACCACACCATTGGAGGATCCAGTCATCATCAGTGACGAAGATCTCGGTGGTTTTTCAGTCAGAGGCTTACTTGTTTCGGCCCATTTGTCTCCAGCCCATGTAAAAATCTTATGATTTTTGAATCTTGAGTGGTAACAACGATACCATGGATGTTTTATCCAATGTCTACTGTAATGGTAAAGTTTAGACTCATCCAAAAGGGGAAAATGGTGGATAACTGGATATGTACAGGTTCAAACATTGTTTAGCAGTGGTATGAATGGGGCATACAATTGGTATAAGTTAACGTCTGAGGATATGAAAGAAGTGAAAAGGTTGTGTGATAGCTTTCAATCTGAATTCTCTCATAGCGTCTAGTTGGAATATGAATTGACATTTTATACTCCAACAATGAGTACATGTACGAACTGAGTTGATTTTTATTTAAATTTTTGCAACTGAGGAAAAAAAGGTAACTGCACTTATTAGTCGCGTGTTACGACTTCAATCACTATTAACTCCGTCAACTCCCAAGACTAACGTCGATTCAAACATGTTTCCACATTTAACGCCGTCAATTATTTCCGTCCACTCTCCTTCTCAAATCTCTACTCTTTCTTCTCTCTCTCCCTCGCGCGCTTCTGATAACACAGACCATTCTTAGCTGTAACAACTCACAACGAAGAAGAAGAAACCTCTTGAATCGTCGTTGAAGTAGCATTCGCATACGAGATTCTTCTCAGGTTTGTGCAACCGTATAATCTCAAATCTCCCTACGTTTTCCGCATTGAATCTATCTACATTGTCTAGATCTGTGATCGATCTCAGTTCTATGATCCATTATTTGATCTGTTTTGCTTGGGATTGCATAACTGAAGTAGAATCTCATGTCAAATCTCGTCTAAATCGAGCGAATAAATCTGTAATTCCTTTGATCCAGAACTCGATTTCGCCAATTGCAGCTCCTGGCTTGGTGTTTTGGAACCGATAATGGCTAGTCGATTGAAAGAAGATGAGAAAAACGAGAAAACTATAAGGAGTCTTCTTAAACTTTCTGATAACAAGAGATGTATAAACTGTAATAGCCTTGTAAGTTTCTTCTTCTTTGAAATTGTTCTTCATTATCATCTAAAGAAACTCAAGAAATTTGAGATAACTAAACTTTGATTCTGGTTTATTAGGGACCTCAATATGTTTGCACTACTTTCTGGACTTTTGTTTGTACCAATTGCAGTGGAATACAGTAAGTTGTATATACCATGTTTATTCTTCTGTATAGTGTTCATGCAAGTGTTGTTTTATCAGTATCAAATTTCTTTGTAGCCGTGAGTATACTCACCGCGTTAAATCGATATCAATGGCGAAATTTACCTCACAAGAAGTCACTTGTCTAAAAGAAGGTGGAAATAAGGTAAGGAATCTGATTTCGTATGAATGAGTTGTTTTCTTGGCATTTGTGATTTTGTATCTTATATTTGGTTTCGATTTAAATGATGTAACAGCGTGCGAAGGACATTTATTTTAAAGGACTGGATCAACAGCGGCAGTCAGTGCCTGATGGAAGGTAATTTTCAATAATTTTCTATTGTTGTTGTAGAGATGGATGTCTTACGATGATTGATTGGTATATCTGCTGACAGTAATGTAGAGCGGTTAAGGGACTTTATCAGACATGTTTATGTAAATAAAAGGTACACAAATGAGAAGAATGATGACAAGCCTCCAAGAGGACAGATGGTAAGAATCATGTCTCCGTTAACTAATCTCCTTTAGAAAACCCTGACTGATAAAAAAGATTTGTTCATTAGTATAGTGACACTTGTTATTAGAAATGCAACAAGCATAACTTCCTAAAAATTTACTATTTCATTGCTGTCTGTTGTGTCATGATCCTTGTAATTTCATATTTTGCAGGGCGATAAAAATGATTATAGTGAGACACGAACTTCTACTGGTTCTCGAAGTCCACCATACGAAGATGGATATGACCGTCATCACAGCGACAGATCAAGTCCTGGTGGGAGAAGTCCAGGGTTCGAGCCAGGTAGCAGGAAAGTTGGTGACAACAAAAAGAGCCCTTCTCGTCCTGAGATCTTGAATGATTGGCGCAGAGAGGATAGATTTGGAGGTAGAAAAAAATCAGAAGAGGGGTCCCAATCACCTGAGCAAGTAAAAGACTTGGGTTCAGCCAGCCCTCCTGTGGTCCGACCTGTTGGGGAAATTTTGGGTGACAATGTTATTCCTCTTCGTGTGGGAGAGCCTCCAAAACCCCATGTCACTAGAAATTCCGATGCTTCAGCACATCCAAAGGTTTGGCTTCATCATTCTCAGAGCTTGTAAAGAAAATAAGAGCCATTGATGCTCTGCTTGATCCATACTCGTAACCCTTTACCTAGATAAAGTTGTTTTAGCACATGCATTCACTGGTAATTCTTTTGGAGGAAATATATTGTTTGATCTTGTCTCTTTTGTCTAATTTCAGCCAGCTGCAACATTGAGTAGTTTAATCTCCACAAATGAGAATCCACCAGAAGTGAAGCTGGAGACTGCTTTAAGCCTGATTGATTTTGATGCTGATCCCGAACCCCCTGCTCCGTCTGTTGCAATACAAACACCGCAATTGACCACACCTCAGCCTGCTGCACAGCCAGCAAGTGAAACTGTTAATAGTTGGGCATCTTTCGATACTGTGCTCAGTGCTCCTAGTGTGAATGTATCTCAATCATCACCCAGTGGGAACACAGTGGATTCACTTCTCTCTCTGTTAGCAGTGACTTCTTCCGTGCCAGGTAATATGTCAACAATATCTAGTGCACCTGTTGCCTCAATGGATATAACTAGTGTACATCAGCAATCTCCTTCACTGTTACCTGCGCATAATGGTTATTCTGCGTCACAAAACTTTGCACCGCCTCAGAATCGATATTCAAGTGAACAGGTAGGCACTTCACTGCATTGCCTCTCTAAGATTTGCATACAATTTTGGCTTCCTAAATATTATTTATTTATACTTCTCGGAATTTTTTTGTTATAGCCATGGAACACTGCACTTGCTTCTAATGGACAAAGTTCAGTGGTTGCACCACCGTCATTGCAACCACTTCAAGGAGTTCATTCGGAGGGTAATTCTAATGGCCTGCAATCTTCTGAAGTTAAATCTTCCGGAAGAACAGAATTACCAGCGGTATCATTTTGGCCTTTCCTTTTTTTATATCTTAACATTTGTGGGATTGTCGATGACATGCGAACTTGTCTCAGGATTTATTTGCTTTAACCTACCCATCATACCATGCACCAGTGCCTGGGTGGCAAGCTGGTCCACCACCTAATGGTATACACTTTGACATGCAGCAGTACAATAACTCCATGGTACAGTTTCTCTGATGAATCCTAATCCTTAAAGAATTCGAACGTCAATCACATTTCAGCCTGTTACTTGCTCATAATTGACCATTTCTTTCTTATGACAGCCTTTTCAGAATGGCTCGCAGCCAGCGAAGTCAATGAACCCCTTTGACTTCACCAACGAGCAGCCATCACAGACACCAACAGTATGTCCTCTAACGCATTTGACTTATCCAGAATATAATTTTGTGTGAAAGCAAGCATGTTTTGAAAATTATCTTGGCGGTTGATCAAATGTTGATTTTAGCAATTAATGAAAAATTTAGCTTATGAGTTTAATTGGTTAAACCTTTTCCCTATGCTTGGTCAGCACTTGCATCCGAGCAACATGTCTTCTTATTGTATGTCCAGAATAATAGATTAGTGATTACATATTTACATGTTAAGTGATGTGAAAATGGTACAGGAAACTCTGTTCCCTTTCATGGAGTCTCTGCAAACTGCTGTACCTCCTGTGGGTATGATACCTTCTCAAGGAGTACACAATCATTTCAGTATACCATCTCAAGTCTCAGGCCATCCATCTGCTGTGCCACCAAGTAAAGCATGCCTATTTTCAAATCCATTACTTGGTTATTCTATGCTATTGAATGTGCTGACTCTTATGAAATGCCTGTTGAACAATTTGCTCCAATTTTCAGTGTACACATCTCCTCAAATACCAGGAAGCATTCCACCTAGGTATGACCTTTTGATTCAATTTAATCCATTAGTGCACTTGCTTTAAACGTGATCTCCATCACTCCGTACATAAGCTTCCTCAAAATGTAGTTCACCAATACTTGGTAGTACTTTATCATGGAATTTTTTCTAAAGTCATCACTGTTTGTTTCGCAGCAATGTAAGCCCGATTGGCAACATGGGCACTTCATATGACACTCAACAAACATTTCATAATTTGGGCAGCCCGTTTGCTGCTGCGATTCCTTTGAACCCACCTTCATTCCCGTCAGGGGGAAACCCGTTTGGGTAAGAAGAGTGAGAGCTACACACTATCAAACGAATACAAACACAGATATACAAAAGTTATACGAAAAAGCAGAGTCATGGACTTGAAGAAGAATTGGGTTATAGATGATGAGTCTTTACAAACATCAAAAAAGGTTTTTGAAAATAGATTTCCGATTATTCTTTTTTCTTTTCCTTGTTTCATTGTATTAAACTTGAGGGTGGTGAGTGAGTCTTCCTCTTTATATTTTGATCATTATTATTTATCCCTTTGTGATGTACCATTTTGTAAAGTTGTACACAATTATCATAAATTCTTTGGCATTTTAAGGAATAAGGCTTCATCATCATTGTTGTGTTTAGACTTTAGATTTTGTTGTTACCACCCAAATAAAATCTCAACTCATATAAAAAAACACTAAGTATATAGATAGAGATGTATGAGTAAATATTAATTGTGTATTGGAGACCCCATGAGGGTCACTGTAATAACTAAATCTATAGCTATATTTGTTGTATCCACCACTAATGGACATCAATCTTAATCTTCTATTCTAATTTTCCTACCAGATCCCGTTACTGATCAAAATGACTGTCTAGTTTCCACGGTTCAGCGATGAGAGGAGAGACGACAAATTGTCGCCTCTCATGTTGTTTGTCTACTCTTCAGTACCATTGGAGCTACCAACATCCAAACTGTCACAACCATTAATTGAACATTCAATCATTACAAACTTGTCTCGATTCCTATAAAAAAACAGGTAAAAGAGAGTTTTGGCGTTGTTTTCACTTACTGTAAACGCAAACCGCGAGCCATTCGTTTACTATCCTTACCCAAGTACTTGTCCATCCAACGTCAATTGTCCACCTAACAAAGATTTTACAAAGCTTAGTACGTACTTTATTTCTTTGCTACTATGTTTTTGCAATCGAAATTGTTCATCAAGAACTTACTTTTCCATAGAATGATGAATGTTCCAGCCAACAAGTAGCATTGCAAAGTACATTGCTCCAGTAGCAAACACAAAATGGAAGAATCCATATCCATAAGGAATCGCGTCTTCTTCATGATTTTCATCTTTTCTGAACTGTTAAGGCCACTCATTGTTAGTCGATTTTCCCTTTTGGAGATCTGCAGCAAAACTAGTAGAGCTCATAGATAACAAACAAACCTGGAAACATTGGGAATCTACTCCCGTGGAGAATGTCGCTATTACCATCGCAAGCAGCGCAACCACAAAGCTCTGAACAATACATATACATGGAAAATCTGTTTAGCACTTTCTTAACAATCTCACAAAAATTTGAAAGTTCCACAAAAAAATCTTGGAAAAGGTCTGATAGTATTTTACTATGATGGTAAGCCAGTCTGTTTTTCCCGAAGATTCGGCTTTTCTGTTGCAAGTTTCTCCCACTGGCTCACTGCAAAACAAAATGTGTTGGAGTTGAAAACAATTACTTTTACAACATATTGATAGAGACTACAGTAGACTTGCTCGATATTTAACTGATTGTAGTATTAAAGATAGATAAAATGAAACATACCTTCGAATAGCGCACCAGCAAATAAACACAATGTAAAGCCCCATTAGTGCTGGAGTCAAGAATCCAGCATTCACCTGTCAGAATGCAAGCAGAAAGAGTGGGTTAAAATACACATATGATGGAAGAATAGTATATATGGAACCGGGAAAATGGAAGTGACTCACTTTGGGGTGAAGAGAGACACTTGTCATGAGTTGGATGAGGAACAAAGTCCATGTGATGAAAAATATGTTGAGAATGCATGATGGATCAGGCACATACCAAATGTACATCAAAATCACTCCTAATATGCATACGGTATACGCAGTAGTCGCTAGTAGCATCACATGGACATGGCTGCAACATAAAAGCTTCATCAGAAAACAAAATCATTTGGTATGTATCCCAATCATATCAGGAACAGTCAGTCTCATGGGGGGTCTTACCATCTTTCTGCATCTTTTTGGGATTGGAAAAATTCATTGAGCCATGTAATGAAACTAATGACACTAATTAGCTGAATAAGGAGAAAGACCCTATAAAAAAACAAGAAAGAGGAGATATCGATAAGCTTCCGAGATAAAACCATCACACATTTTCTGAAATAGGATTTACCCTGCACCAAAATGGGCAATCTCCCCTGCAAAGAAAGAGCCATTTTACGCGTCATTAGCTAAAAAACGATTTAAAATAGTAAGCCTAGAGGATGATTAGCCTTACCGTAAAGTTGAATAACTGAAGAAGGCAACAAAAAAGGGAAGATGGTTAAGCAAGGCCACATGAAAAGCTTAGCGAACCACCATCCTGAATGCCATTTATCTCTCGATGAATGCGTCTTTGATGTGCCAACGGTTGAAAGAAACATAATGAAATAGAACAGCTAGAGAAAAAAAGTTAAGGCAAAATGTTTCTAAACATGACTCTTAAAACATGTACCATGAAACATAGTTTATATGAATGATCCAAATAAAAGGATACAAAACATCCCAAGCTAACCCGTAAAACTCCTTCAGTCCCCAAACAGTTTTTCCCGTTTTTACAATTCTTGAATTCTGCAAGAAATGAATAAACACAATCACCATTCCAACTCTGACAAAATCACTGAAAATTTTCACTCCAATTTTGAAAATATCATACTTTTCATTTCTTTTGAAGCAATTCGGCCATAATCGCGGACCGCCCAAGCCAGTAGATTTGCCAAGAGGAACATAAGACCATACACATATCTAGCCATCCATGGATTGTAACCATTACGAAACTGGCTAAACCAAGAACCGTTCTTGATTCCTTCATAACCATTTTTGTCAATGCTTGTACCAGTCTCCATAGATATTTATACTTAGCTAATTCTCTCTTCTTCATAACATTGGAAGATAAAAAAAATCTTTGGCAATCAATACCAATCTCCCGGTTCTTGGGAGATTATCGGTTAAGACAGTATAAAACCGGACTAAACACAAGAAAGAGACTCCAGGAGCAAGTAGTTTGTCTTCCTTCAGAACAAAAAAAAACCCTAAAACAAGAAACCAAGAAAGTTATATCACTCGCATAGATTCCACGAATGGCGAAAGCAAACCAATCATGAGAGACGAGTTTCTAAAATCACACTGAATTCGTTTCTCAACAAAACAGAACATAGCAGAAGAATACGTGTAGTACAAGTAAACATAGCCCTAACAATAATAATAACCTTTTTTAGGCGTCAAAGAAATCTCCAATGAAGTCTGCAAAAATAAACAAAAGACACAAAAATATCAAACTATAATTTAAGATTCGTTTTCAATTATTCAACTCTTAAAAAGTCAACTAAAATGTAATAGAAAAAAGAAAATTTATTTTTTAGTGAAATATGAACAATCAATAAAGCCAACAAACTTTCATTGAGAGGGAAACAAAAGCTTAAAGTGAAGATAAAAAAGGAAAAAATCCATTAATTTTTTTTTTGGGTGATGAATATTTACAATTTGCACTCAAATAAAACGTGTACGGATTCTATTGGGCTAACGAATCTTTTACAAGTGAACAAATTGTTAATGCTATGCTATGCAGCGACATCACGATAAACCCTTTTTTGCTTTTTTTTTCTTTACCATAAATTGTTCTCTTTATTTATTTTCTCTTGAAGTTAAAGCAAACTTGATTTTTTAGAGATTCACAGGTCTCTCTACTTTATGGAGGCCTTTGGTTAGTGGACACCTCTAAACAATGGGGATGTAACAAAAAAAATAAAGCAAAGGACTAGCCGAAATCGAAGATGAATTATAATTTCTATATTAGACTAAACAAATTTCTATTACATATTGATGGTGTTGAAGCTTGGAAGTTAGATAAATCCCAAAGTTATTTCAAATAACTTTAGTTTGAAACAGAACAAAATCTAGACAACATATTTGTAAGAATTTTGTGTATGCAAGGAAAAAACTTATACTAAAAACTACATGTCTATTTTAATCACCACCATAAATTAAGGGTTTCAATTTTGTTATAACTAAGTAAGATAATTAGCAGAAACCAGAAAGCAAACAAAGATGGTAAAGAAAAAGAAAAGTGAGTATGGAGTGGTCCCTCTCTGCCTCAAATCTTTTTGAAAATTACTCTAACATTTTGGTTAGTGCAAGAAGAAAACTGAGTGTTTGTATTCCCAGAAAACGAATGAAAATACAAAACTCGAACCCCTATTTTCATTTTCCCAAGAAAAAAAAAAACTGTTTGAGATTATATTTATTTAACATAAAAATTACATGCATGTTTATAAATTTAAGAGATCTAGAAAGAGAACCTGTTATAACAATCTGGTGCCAAAAAAGCTTCTTGAATCTATGAAACGATCGGATCTGGAGATGTAGAGAATGTTTCTTTATAAAAGATTAGAGAGAACAAAATGTGAAAGATAAGAAAACTAATGATTTTAGGTTTCGTCTGAGTTTGTGATCTTGCCTTTGCTCTCTCTTTTAAAACACTTCTTTCTTATATATGTGTATATGCCTGTATATAGTATATAAATATTGTGAAGCTCTTTTCTTTTTACAATTTTATTTAAGTTTCCTAATTCGTGAGCTTCAATTATGAATATCCTTTAAATAAAAGTTAAATATAATTAATTTATAAGATTTCCTTGTAAAAGTACTTATAAATTTTTTAAAATTTCCTTTTATATAAAATATGAAGTTTTCTTTTAAACTTCTTATTTTACATTAGTTTTACAAACAGTTTTGTTTGTTTTCCATTCTTTTTCTTTTGTTTTCCATATTGTATTTGTGAAAAAAAATTATAAGTTCACATTTCACATTTCTTTTCTTCTTAGTTATTTTTTGCATTTTTTATATGATAGAATATTACTTTATGATATTATTGGGACTATATATTTACATAGGAATTTGAAAAAAGTTATTATCTTATTATTTTATTAAATTGTGTTATATTTTACATTGTCTCAACTCGGGACCGACAAAATTTATTATTTATCGAATTTATTACTTTATGGAGTTTTTAGTGTATGTTGCCTAATTCGTATGATTGTTATTTCTGCTTTGCCGCCGTTATAATACAGTTTATGTTGTCTCAGCTCGACCTCTTGTATTAACTTTCAAGTAACTTAAAAAAAAACCTTTTAAAACTAAATTAAATGCACAATCATATAAATATTTTGTGAATTGTCTAAAAATATCGAATCGATATTATTCGTGGCAGATCATATGGTTCATATCCAAGAATGTTGTGTTCAAATCCAAATATGATTAAAACAAAAAAATATTATCTTAATCTTTTGAACATATATACTACATCTGGATAAATGTTAACAGAAAACACCATGCATAGTTTTTACGGGAAAGTCCAAAAACATAATTGAAGCAAACATTAAACATAACAAATACTCCATCTATTTCTTAGAGATGGGTGTTTAAAGTTTTCTCACGCATTTGAATATTATCTCAGTGTCATGAATATATATATAGTTATAATTTTATAAGAAGAATATTATTTTTAATATTTTTAGTGTAAATTTAATGTTTCAATTTTTAAATACGATATAAATCTTTATTAATTAAACATCTTAATATCTTAATACATCATCTATACATGTATATTTCTTTTAATTTAACAAATAAATTATGTTACCTCAACAAAGAAAATCCAAATTTATAGAGTGGGGACACACACTATACCAACACTCTCACCGAATCACCACATCCTACTATGACATCAATTCTTCCGGATCACAACATGTTTTCCACTCTACTCATACCAGTCTTGAGGCAAAATTAGTGGATAATTAGATACCAATTACCAATGAGAGGCACTTAAGGAATGATACGATGATGAGCAAATGGGTAGCAAAATTATTATCTTTAACCACTCTCCCCATTATAACATTCTTCCGCATTCCTCACTTTTAATCATTCGATCTACATATATATATCTATATATATTCTTTTGGTCGAAAGTCATTCTATAAGTTTCAAAAAAAAAAATCATTCTATATATATTAATATTACTAATCTTTTTTGGAAAAAGTAATTTACTAATCTTTACAGCTTTAATTTCCGTGAATATTAAGAAATTACAATCCCACTCTTTTGACTTTAAAAAGATAAATTATACTATAGCTGAACGAAGATAAACCTAGTCGAGATAATTCGGGTTTAAGGTCCCAAATCTCGACATTAACACAACATATTGAGATAATCGTACGATAGTTTCGGACCAAATCAAAATACCCATGGACCGTGGATAAAAACAAAAGCACGTACACAAAGTGATAACATTCTCTACCTTTAAATTTGAATCATGCATTAGCCTCGACGTAAGACCTTACCAACAACGACAAGATTCTTCTAATCTGGGAACAGTCCAAAATCACAATAGTTAAGTGTTAAAAATATTAGAGATTATTACATGTATGTATAGATATTTTTTGGCAAAGTTATTTCACCTAGAGATACTTATGTTGGATGCCATATTTTTTTTTATGGCTATTGTTTTCTATACTTTCCAAACACACCAACCTCTAGTTTCCTTTATCTAACTAATAATAAAATAAATAACAACTGATCTCTAGTCCTATCTCTTCTCTCTCCCAATAAATTCTCCATTGATTGAATAAATGTTCACTTGATGGTTGGTAAGGTAGAAAGTTTGTCTTGGACAATCTTCAAAACTCTATATCATTCGTTTTGGAAAATAATTAATACCCAAATCTCCCAAGCCTAAACCCCTTAATTGAGTCCCAATTTTTATCTTTCACGAAACCCAAATCACTTAGCTCTCTCTGGAAAAAAAGATTTCGTTGAGGATTTCGCTTTGCATCATTCACTAAAATACTCATATGTCTGTTATTTGATTTATTTTTGATATTCAACTTCAATAAATTTACGGTGTGGATAAATGGGTTTCACTCAAATTGTTTCAATTCCTCACCCTTTTAGGAATTGATCTTCTCTGTGGGTTTTAATGGGATAAAAGTGCCGATTATTAAATGGATAATGTCTCATGGACAAGCGTGTGTGGATATATTAACATGTATGTACCAAAGAAAGTGAAAAACTCTAAGCCTAAACAAAAGCTTAATACGATTATCTCTCTTCATCTCTTACCACTTTTGTTTAATACGATTAATATCTTGTTATTTAGATGAATCTTTCAACCTAACGGATGAGATCTAGTAAAAAATTCAGCTTTGTTTTCGTTTTGATGTGTATAAACGGCAAAGCTTGTTTTAGATGTCACTATTGCAAATTTCTCAAGGTTTGATTTTCAATTCAAAGTCAATGTGGATAGGTTTGTG
Source organism: Arabis alpina (assembly GCA_900128785.1). Taxonomy (NCBI): domain Eukaryota; kingdom Viridiplantae; phylum Streptophyta; class Magnoliopsida; order Brassicales; family Brassicaceae; genus Arabis; species Arabis alpina. The sequence goes on from LT669791.1 coordinate 16,675,653, forward strand.
TGGACAATTTCGAATTTGTAAACAACGTAGCCCTAACACAAGTATTGTGGACAAGTTAGGGTTGACGACCTATGATTGTGCAATTTTTAAACTCCACCATCACCATAGAGTTTGTTAATCAATCCATTTACTTGTCCATTTCATATTGGTTATTCTTGTAAAGACGCATTTGTATCAGACAATGTCTAGTGAATGGTCTCACTTTCATGGCATCTCATAGCTTAAGATTTAATAAGTATCCATGATAATGTATCCATTAATCCTTGTACATGAGACGATATAAAAAACTGAAAGAAACCAATCAATCGTATTCATTAATTTCTTCAAATCGGATTACCAAAACCATAAAAAATCATAGAGACAAACCCAAAACCATAAAACTCATGGATCTCTAAAACAAACCAATGAAACATAAAAAAAAATCAAATCCAATTTGTTTTTGTGACAAATAGAAAATTAGAAGAATCTTGGAGGGATGGAGAAGACTTATTAGCTCTTCAAACNCTCTTCAAACCAGAATCTGATTTTGGATGATGAAAAGAAGTAGAGAAGAGAGAGGAGAGAGGAAGAAGGTGACAATAAAAAAAGGACGAAAGCGATTTAATACATAAAATGGTGATTTATCAGAACCATTTATTCCTAACTTCTACTTTTAAATCAACGTCTCAGATTAAACCGAAAGTAACTAGATGTGTTTCTCTTGGATTCTACTGTAGGGGCTCTTTTGGTATTAAATTTTTTCAACAGTAGAAAAAGTATGACATCCTTGCAAAGTATGTTTTTTGAAAAGAAAGTTTGATAAAGTACCTATAGAAGTAAAAAGCCCAAAATATGATTACGTATTCCAACTTTTAAGCAGATAAAATAAATTAAAGAGGCATAATCTTGGTTGAGGAAAATGAGTAAATAAAGTCCTCACTTTTTGCTAAAATAGGTTTTATAACGGTGATAAAACAAAAAATCTAAACAAATTGTTTCACTATAAAGCCGATTTTATATTTATCGTCTTCACCATTTTCCTCAACATAACATAGATAATGAAAAATCGTGACAAAAAAAAAAACATAGATAACGAAAAATAAAATAAAACTCAAGTATTACTCTCTTAGTTTTTATATACGAACTAAACTCTGTAAAAAAATCATCTACGAACTAAAATCTATTAAGTATCGTCCTTCAAGGACTACAATCAAGATATTAAAATAGCAAGAATTGATAAAGTACCAATGAATTTCTGACTAACTGATCTATGTCAGTATTTGCATGATAACTACATTTATACTGTATATTGTCAAAAACTGAAAATCGGTAATTTTAACATGTTTACCAAAAAAAAAAAAAATCATTTATATATGTTGTTAAAATCTGTGGTAATGGACATATATTTTTTTGTAGTGAACTAAATACTAAATCGCCGAAGAAAATATTTCAATTAAAAAATAATGAATAATGGAATTGTCTCTTTTTTTTCTGTTTTAAACAATTTACTTAGTTTTCATCAAAACTCAGTAAAGGTGGAAAGAAGAAGAAATGGTCAAAAGCACAACCTTTTTTATTACTTTTCTCTTCTTTATTGTCTTCATTTTGTTCTTCACTTACTAATTTCATATGTATACATTTCATACGATTTGTGACTTGCCACTCTAAATGTGATCGTCTTGATTTTGCTATTTACAATTAAAGTTTTAGATATTTGTCGTCGTTAGGTAGATAATGTTTCTATATTCAGAAGGGGTCGATGCAAAGAACCAATCCAATATTCTTGGCGAAATTTTACGATCTATAAAGTATTAGTCAACATTTGGTCTTGGGCTTAAAAACTGAAGAAAAGAAACAGAACCTCTAACCTAGAGTAAATATACCCCAAATAAAAACCATTTGTTGTTCCAAGTGAAGATCAAACACACGCTAATGTAAAAGCATGTGATCCATGTTTGAACTAATGTATTCGATCAGGCTGCTTTAAATTCTAAAATTTAAACTCGTACAGAATTCATGTCGGTAATCATACAAAGTAGTGAAGCATAGACTTGTAAAAGTAAAATCAGTCCACACATATGATCCTCAATTTTACAATTAAAAAGCAAAGAACAAAGTTTCTCCTCTTCGTATATGGGACCAAAAAGAAGGAAGATTTGATTTTAGATGTTGACATCAGTAAATACAAGGTGTGATATATAGATAGTTAGGACAAATCATTTTGATTCTGCGGTTTTATAACGCAACACTCATATAGAGTAGTGATCTATCAAGGGAATGTGGTTCTCTCTTGCTAGTGAGTGGTGGCTCAAGTCGTTTGTTCTCTTCATATATGGTCCATCTTGTTATATAATGTCAAATCTATTTAGGTCAATATTAGAATATATTTAGAGAATATCTTTTGTATATTTTCAATTCTTATGTATCTTGCATTATCTTTATGTCTTACGAGGTTTAACCTAAATCATTGTATTGTATATATATTCTCTCTATTGTTAATAAATGATTCAAGCTTTCTCTGACGTTTAACAGTACGTTTGCATTTTTTAAAATATCCTAATATTATTTTTTACATTAAAAAAGTATCAATTTTAGTTATTAAATACTTTGCAAAGTATATACTCAAAAGCCGAATGCAGTCAGATTTCTTAAAACCATAAAAACTTGTTAATATTTCATGCAGTTTTAAATTAGATGATATGCTAAGTTTAAAATATCACATTAAGTTGAGTTTAAATTTTTACAACATATATTAGTGAGCTTATGATAAAATATATAGAGATTTTACCATGACATATAGTTTTAGTTAAAATGTTATGATTAGTTAAATTAAATGATGTATCGCCTAAAACACTTTTTGAACTACACCTAAAATTTTTTATACTATGTGTTTTCAATTACTATATATAGGATAATGAGTAATATTTTGAAAAAGAATAATAAATACAGTAAAACCTCTATAAATTAATAATGTTGGGACCGAGATAATTTATTAATTTAGAGAAAATATTATTTTATCGATAAATTAATAATTATTAATTTAGAAAGAGATTTTGTTAAATCCCCGATCTAAGATTTTTTAATTTAAAATAAGAAAGTTTTTTCAAAGTTTCTTCAAAATTCAATTTGTTTTTGAGTGGTTTCTACAATACCAAGATCGTGTAAATATGACTGGAGAGCTAATTTTGGCGAAGGCAAAAGAAACAATGAAACTTGTGTACCCTGAGCAAGATACAGAACACCAATTTTCTCAAGGATGGCTTGAAAGATTCAAGTTACGACATGGCATCAAGTCATACCGTCGTTTTGGAGAGAGTGGTTCGGTTGATGTACAAGACATGGAGAAGAAACGAGAAGCTATAAGGGAAAAAATAAATCAATTCCCTATGAAAGATGTTTTCAATATGGATGAAACTGGTTTGTTTTACATGTTACAAGCTGATCATTCTCTTGCTACGAAACAACTTGAAGTAAAAAAAGCAAGACAAAGAACGACTAACTGTTGTAATGAGGATGGATCTGAAAAAATTCCTCTATGGATTATTGAAAAATATGCAAAGCCTCGTTGTTTCAAGAATATCAACATAAGTAGCTTGAATTGTCACTATCGTGCCAACAAAAGAGCTTGGATTACAAGTGTGCTTTTTGAAGAATATATCCGCTGGTTTGATACGAGAATGCATGGAAGAAGAGTTTTGTTTGTGGTAGATAATTTTCCAGCACATCCAAGAAATATTGAAGGACTACAGAATGTTGAGCTGTACTTCTTGCTACCCAACATGACATCAAAAATTCAACCTTGTGATGCTGGAATAATAAGAGCTTTTAAGATGCATTATCGTAGGAGATTTTACCGTGAGATTTTAGAAAGCTATGAGTTGGGACAATCTGATCCAGGTAAGATCAACGTTTTGAATGCTATCAATTTTGCAGTCTCGGCTTGGACAACTGATGTTCGTCAAGAGACAATAGCAAATTGTTTCCGACACTGCAAAATTCGCTCAACAGAGGATGTATCAAGGAATTTAGAAGATGAATCAAACGACATTCATGAACTTGAAGTTGTGATTAATAATCTCTGTTATCGGAACATAATGTGTCAAGACCTTACTAGACTATCCGGGTGAAAATGATGTTTCCTCAGAAGTTCAGAGTTTAGAAGAAAATTGCGGCTACTATCCTTAATGTTGAAGATGAAGTTGAAGAAGATCTTGCATCACCCTTGGAACCAGTTACGCATAAGGAAGCAATTCTCGCTTCTAGAACTCTTCATAACTTTTGGATGCAGGTTGAGAAGACAACACCAGGAGTTGCTGATGCAATAAAGAAAATTAAAGACGAGCTCCAACGTGATTCCAATTTTAAGAAAAGACAAACAACATTAGAGTCATATTTTACTAAATTACCTTAGATGTATATACATATATGTCTAAGATTTGCAATTATTAATTTATGCTATTATTGGGACCATATTTTACATAAGAGTTTCAAAAAAATTATTATCTTATCATTTTATCAAATTGAGTTGATTTTTACATTGGCCCGACTCGGGACCGGGATAATTTATTAATTTATGGTGTTTATTAATTTATCGAGTATTAATTTATCGAGGTTCTACTGTAGTAGTATTTTTGTAAAGTGTTCACAAATAGATGTGTTTTTGCAATCCTCCCATTAAAATAAACAATCATTTACTACTAAATCACAAGTCATCTCACCAATAAGAGTGTGACAAATGAAAAGTCCAACACATTTAATTTATTCTCAGTTAAAAAATATAACGTAATTAAAAAAAATAAAACACCAAAATAGTCGGAAGCTTAAATTTATTTCGAAAAAACCCAGATGCACACGTGTATATAGCAGCGCAACTCACCTCACCAAAATAATGAAAAAATAACAAATGAAAAGATTACGGTTTCACTATAATCACGACCAAAAAACTGATCACTCCCCCACTTATTTATTAACCCACGAAGAAAAAAAACTGTGATATATTTCAACCTTCACTTTGCTGGTGTGATTAACACTTAAAACCCATTTTCTCACGTTATTCATATTTGTCTCAAAATATAAGCAACCATCGACGAGTCATCAACACACTCCTCGCCACACCTTCACGGTCGGAACACAACATCAACTTCCTTTAACGCTACATAATTTTCTATAGATACGAGGTTGAATTCTATAACAAGGTTATGGACTGGTTGGAGCATACTAAGAATTTGGAAGATGAACATTAAAATCTAGGTTTGTGAGATTAAAAAATGTTTTTTTTGCTAAAACCTATACATTTCATTAGAAATGAATAATGTTTGGTTTACAAAAAAAATTATAAACAAATTACTAAGCAGATTAAGAAATGTTTAAGCTAATCCTCTAATGCTAATTTGCGTGTATCAAATTTCTTTTCACTAAACCCTTTTTCTCTAATCTAATGCTCTTATATACTCATTTCCTTGATGAACTGAGTAATATGCGATTTCAGAACATGCTTATTTGTTTTGATGATTATTTTGCAGAGAACGAGAGTAAGAGACTCACATCAAAGCACAACTAGACGTCACAACAAAGCACAACTACACGACCCCGAATAACACGAGAGTGAAAAATAGGAAATGTAGATGAAGGCAACAATATCTAGAGGAAACGAGAATGATCGCCCAAAATCTAGAATAAGACCAAGGCTAAGATTGGTCTTCCATTTGTTTTATGTTCATACAAGTGCAGTGATATTATTTTTGTTTTCTTTCAGATCAACATACAACTTGGGTCTCACATGAGAAAGAAGGGCAAGACTACAAAGTTGGAGGAGTCATATACTTAGCTTGATCTCATCTCTTAATTGTTTCCCTCGATTTCATTTTTGTATTCAATGATTTTCATCAATTTAAATATAAACATCTACATTTATCTGGTCCATATTGGATTTTTGTTTAATGTTAAGTTGTTTACCAATACCAACCTCAAAACATCTCTCAATTGTAATGATATTATATTTAATATATATATATACATTCATTTATTAAATGTATTGATATATCATGGTTTTCGTCGGTTTTCGACCATGATATAAGTCTTTTTATCGATTTTTTTTACTGTTTTCGAGTCGTTTTAGTGTCTTAACAGGTTCTTGTACGTGTGAAGCTTATTTGGTGATTATGGTGCATTTTAGAGCATAAATGAGATAGAAGTCATATTTACAAGTGTCGTTCGACACACCCAACGAGCCAACAAATTGCTTTTAAAAGAATGTAAAATTGCTCTTTTCGGTCCAGAAGTTTCCAGAAGTCATCAGAAAAGCCCACCACAAGTTCAAAATACTATATATAGTTTGCTTTTAGGTTTTTAGATCATTACCTTAGATTTTATTGAACAAATTGAGAGAGAGCTTTTGAGAGATTTTAGGGAGACAATTCTACTTCGTTCTTGAGATTCTTCGAACCCTCTGTATCTCTTTCTTATTCTTTTTCTTTATGCAGTATTATTCAGTTATGATTTGCTTTGCTTCCATGTCTGAGTAATTCTCTTGTTAGGTTTAGGGTGATTCGAAAGGATTGAAGATGAATTGTTAGATTAAATTTACTTGTTAGGATGATCTCTTTGGTTCTTCACCTAGATTTCTTTAACTCTGATTTAGAATTTGCGACCCTGAATTTGGCTATCTTAGGTTGATAGATTGACACGAAAGTGTAATTGATTAGCCTGAACTAGATCTTAGGTGAGCAAAATTACTTATTCGCAAAGAAATTTGGTTTAGGAATTTTATGAACAAATTGGACTTGAATTTAAAGCTTGTTTAAATTGATTGAATTCGGAAAGAAATTTGGCTTTCTAGAGTTTAGGCATAGTTAGTTTTCGCAACGAAAGTTGGTTAATTATATATCTTAGTGTTCCAAGTTCAAGAACGGTTCGTAATTAAACCCTGATTTTGTTTAATCTGCAATTCTGATTCATCCTGAGAATTACCTGAAAACCTAGATTTTTGTTTAATTGAATTTTAAGAAATCAACAATCTTTCTCTGTTTCGAATTGCTTTTGCTTTTTATTTTGCTTCATTTGCTTAGCTCAATTCGAAGTCAAATTCCTATTGTTTGATTTAACTCCAATTGATCTCTTAATTTGAGAGAGTAACTCAGGGTAAATTTGAGCATATCATGTATATATTACAGAAACAAAAAACTATGGCCGTGCGTATGCACGGGAGATAATACTAGTAAAACATAAAGCAAAAAACAAATGCATACAGACAGTAGAAATTTTAATATCGAAAGGGAATAAGTTATAAATTTTCAGAACCTTGTATATTTTTCTATCTTTATAAAACTTAAATTGCCTATTTGTTATATGTTAAATTAAAAAAAAAACGAAACCTAATTATTTCGTTGATCCACTAGTGCAAGTGGCATTGTCCCTTCGCCAGGTATGTCTTGATGTTTGGGTTAACTTTTTTTTTGCAGTGCTCGAGCAACTTTATCTAGCGGCTTTTGTCAATTTAGTGTTTGCCAATGCTTTCAGTTTGATCGAGGGAGGTCGGATTTGGCTTATAACCACTTCGTTGGATGATTCAACTTCGATTACATTCGATTACATGTGCTAAGCCAAACACTATTAACAAATCAGCTTTCCTCAATAGTGTAACAGTTTGTGGTTACATTAGTGTTTCTATACATATTTTCACGATGTATCTAACCTCTTTACAAAAAAAAAATTATTTGTTTTCTACAAATATTAGATGTAATCATTGCATTCAAATTCCTCAAAACATGTTTCCATATTTATCGGATGATCATCACCCTGAATCCATATTCAGTTCAAGTCACTCTTGAGTAAGTAGTGTCGAAGTGTTTAGTATTATATATGATTTTTTTAGCAAATGGGGCCTTTCATTAAGGGTGATCCATTATCGGTCCATCTTGAGTTTCATTTATTTTGTAATGAAACAATGCAAATTGTGTTTTTTTCTTTTCCGATTTTTGCCTTCATATGATCATCTAGGAGAAGCATTTTTATATCATGTGTCAAGCTCTCCTTTTTTCTTAGGTTTTTGATTTAATTAATTACACTATTATTAGTTACTACTATACTCATATTCAAACCTTCTATATTCTTTAATCATATACTATTCCATTTGCCAAACACTATTCCACTTTCTATACTTATTTTAACTACATTTAATTCAATTACCAACACATTACTCATCTAATAAATACTAAATAGCTAAGCATAATTACCTACATTTATTCAATTATATGTAATATTGACTATATTTTTAACATTACCAATTATAAAGCCTAAAAATACGGACATCATTATATATTATTTTGAGTTTTTGAAAAACAAATATCGTAATTTAGAAAGTATACTACATTCTATTTGACTAAATAGAAGTCACAAATTGTTGGGAATAGTTTCAGATTTCTCCAATGGTGTTTGTTCCTCTGGTTTTTAGTCTTGTTGGTTCTCTTATGATTTGGTTGGTGTTATGGATTTAGTGTTAGTTATTTGGAGGTGGTGGCTGGCTGATTTGTGAATGGTTCTCTCTTCTATGAAGTTTAGGTTCAGGTTAATTGATATGGTCTTCGTGTTGAGGCAAGTGCCATTATACATGTTCTCAGATTTGTTGGCATTGCGGCTCTGCTGCACTTGTTGTCGGCTTCGCGGTTCGCTTGTCCTTTGGCTCGTTCTTTCATTTAGTGCAGGCTGTTTGCGGGTGGAGCTTAAGGTTCTTGGTGTGCCATCAAAAACGGGTCTCAAATCAGTTGCATTTCCCGTTTTTGGATGTTTGATTGGGTATTTAGAGTTTGAGTAAGTGGTACTTTCCCTTATACCGGCCACTTGTTTCCATTCGGCTCGTGATTTGTATCCAATTTTCTTGTGTTCGCGGCATAGTTTGTTCCCTCGGCCTTGCTCCTCTTATTTTGGACAACCACCGCAATTTAAAGTTTCAAGATCAGCCAAATTGCACCTTTTGCATCCTTCTTTAGTTTCTTTAAACATCGTTTGGTTCTTAGTATTTTATCATTGGTTTGTTGAACTGTAAAGAACTCCTTTGGTAGCCTTTTGGTTCCGAGGATTGATCGTTTATTTGAACGGTTTGTGACTTGTAACTCTTGACTATTTTATGAAATAGAGAAAACACTTTATATATAACACATAATGATTACTAACCCCTTCGTCTTCTTTTTCGCTTCTTTTTTTTCGATCGTGAACACTGAAAAACATTAACGACGATTAGTTGTTCTTTTAATTGTCTGATTAAATCACCGAAAATATTAGAATCGTTCGATCAAATCACCAAAATGTTGCCACTGAAGTATATAGTTTTTCTAAACTTTATATTTATTGAAGTGTTTTGTTATAATCATGGACATAAAAATAAATCAAACATTTGTATACTAATAACTTCAAAATATTATCAAACCCGGTTGAACCGGTTCGACAATATTAAATTATTAACCTACGATTAAAAAGTTTATCCGATTTGGTTACCGGTCTGGTTTTCAGAACATTGGATTCACCGTTAACAATAAAAACGATATACACAGGTAAGATTCATAACTTTTTGAGGTGTGTGAATATGTCGAAAAAAACACAACTTTTTTAAATATTGAGTGCTTATAGTACTAAAAAGTACTAGTTATTGAAGACTCATTGTCAATAAAAATAAGTAACCAACTCTATCAATTAAAATAATATATGAATCTCATATGAAATTCATAATTCCTTGATTTGAAACCTAAAAAAGTACCGTATAAATTCTTTCCTAAAATCCAACACATTTTGAACACTTTAATTTTCTATTTAAATACGCATGCACAATTTTTCTTTTCACGCCTTGAACCAAACAAAACAAACCTTAAAAAGGATATCAAAAAAGAAAAAATGATCATGCGAAGAAAAACAGTGAAAATCGGAATTGGAAGCGAATGATTATCCAAGATGTAACACCCGTGAACCAATTTTAGAAATTGGAAGGGTGTGTCGATCGACACTAGTGAGGTGTGTCGATCGACACGCATGTTTCAGCGTGAGGCCGCTTTGATTTGAGTGGGTGTCGATTGACACAGGTGGGGTGTAACGATCGACATAGATTAATGATCGGTTTTCTGATTCGATTTAAGTCGATCGGTTTACGTGTTGGTTTGGGGAAAAACCTAGGGTTGCGTTTATATGTTGTTTGGTTGTGTTTTCTTAGAGAAAACAGAGGCAAGCATTAGATAAAACATTCCCAGAGAGTTGTTGTTAGGGTTTGAGAAATCTTGGTGAAAGGATTCGATTGTCTTGAGAAATGATCGGTCGATTCTTGTGCTTGTGGAGTGGAATTTCGTGGATTCTAGTGGTGATCAAGGCTGATCTCGTGTCTAGTCTCAAATTCCATCGTTTCTATCCGAAAACCTAAGGTGAGTGCGTGACTATGGCTTCTGGGTCGATGGATCGTTAGGGATTCGTGGTGATAGGTTTGTGTGTATTGATTGATCTTGTGATGATCGAATTATGGCTGTGTGTGCTTGTTGTTGTGTGATTATGACTGTTTGTGCAGGTTTCACGTAATCGAGCAGGTGAAGAATCGATCCGAGAGAATTACTATCGGTTCTCACGTTTCTGCCGGATGTGTCGATCGACACACCTCAAATGTGAAAAACGTGTGAGAGGCAGAAATCATTGTTTTATCGTTCCTAGAGAGTGTTTGTGGGTTTCTTGTGAGTTCTGTGTGAGGTTTCGATTGGCTTGGGAAAGGAAGTCGATTGTCGCGTGTTTGGATAGGGAATATGTGGATTTTCGTGGTGTTGGTGGCTGTGGTCGTTCTAATCTCGTTTCATTCTTGTTTCTATCGAAAAACCCAAGGTGAATGCGTGACCATGGCTTCTAGGTCGATGGATCGTTAGGGTTGCTCGGTGATAAGTTTGTATGCGTTGTTTGATCATTTGGCGATTGAATTGTGGCTGTGAATGCTTGGTTTCATGTGGTTATTGTTGTGTTGTGCAGGTTTTGCGTACTTGTGCAGAGCGGAATCGATCATAGAGGATACAATCGGTTTCTGTCACGTTGTGTCGATCGACACACGAGTACGAGGTGGTGTGTGTCGTACGACACCTAGTGGTTGTGTCGAGCGACACAGGTGCCGGTCTGTGAAGTGTCGATCGACACCAATAAGGTGTGTCAATCGACACTGGACCAGTGTGTCGATCGACACCTAGTGGTTGTGTCGATCGACACCTAGTGGTTGTGTCGATCGACACCTAGTGGTTGTGTCGATCGACACCTAGTGGTTGTGTCGATCGACACACGTCTGATTTAGCTGTGTTGTGTGTTTGTGTGTTTTGCTTAAGCGGTACGTCATGGCTGAGTGCGCAATCGTAGATGGGATGACCGTCTGACTGGATATTTATGATAATACTCACGCATCTCTTTTTCTCATGTGATGCAGGTAAATGCAAAATGTGATCGTGGAATCATGGCTACGAATAAGAGGATGATCTGGGATCTCGGTTGTGTGGTTTATTTTTTTGTTATTGTATTAGAACTGGCTAGGTTGTTGGTTTAGTTCCAAAGTTCTTGAATTGATGGTTGTAGACTTTTGTTTCGAGTTATTGGAATTTGATTTGAATTGAGTTGCTGTTATCAGCTGGTTTTCTGTGTGGTTGCTTGGTCGTTGAGGATAACATTAATGAGAATGCTAGTCCGAGAGAGACCAAGGTTTAAATGTTAAAAAAAAACGGGTCGGGTCGTTTCAATTTGGTATTAGAGCGGTGAGTCGGGACACATCAGGCCCAACTGTCCTAAGTTACAGCAGATGGCAGTGGCAGTGGTGCAACCAGTGGCTCAGTATGGGGCAGTGCAGCATGTGGATCAGATTGCGGCGATGCAGCGTCCGCCGGCTATTACTGCAATTGGTGAGCCGAGCTCGAGGCCGACCACAAGTAAACTTTCTAATTCAGACTTGGTAAATTCGGTAGTGTTGAATTTTTTGTTTGTTTTGGATTGTTTATTCTGTGATGGGAAAAGTTTGGTTTCTTAGCACATGAGATTTATGTAGGGACCTTGTTTGTGGACGGTGTTGAGTCCCATGTGTTGTTTGATTTTGGAGCATTGGATTGCATCATTACTCAGGAGCATGTAGAGAGGAGTGGTATCCAGAATGACGCTGGTGAGCGGACTAGACCGGTAATGGTTACTGGAGGGAAGATCTAGCTACTCATGGCCGAGCGAGAGACGTGGATATTCTTGTGGCTGGCGAGTTGATGCCAGCGGACTTGGTGATAAGTCTAGTGGAGCTGTAGGATGTTATCCTGGGTATGGATTGACTTGATCGGTACAGAGTTCATCTGGATTGTCACCGGGGTTGAGTGGTGTTTGAGCGTGTTGGTGGTAGGTTGGTTATCAGGGAGTGAAACTGACTTTAGGTAGTCTCGTGATCTCACTTGTCCAGGCTAAGGCGGTGATTGAGAGAGGATGCGAGTCTTACTTGGCCACGATTGTGATGCCAGAGGCTGTTAGCGGGGTTGCTGGGAGGGATATTCGGGTTGTTCGGGACTTTGAAGATGTTTTCCAGTCGTTGCAGGGATTATCGCCATTTCGGTCTGATCCTTTCACGATTGAGTTAGAGCCTGGAACAACGATGTTGTCTAAGACTCCTTATCGAATGGCTCTAGCAGAGTTGGCGGAACTGAACAAGCAGTAGGAGGATTTGTTGGATAAAGGTTTTATTCGACCGAGTACTTCACCGTGGGGAGCACCAGTGTTGTTTGTGAAGAATTGCATTGATTACCGGGGGCTTAACCGAGTCACTACGAAAAACAAGTGTTCTCTTCCGCGAATTGATGAGTTGTTAGATCAGTTGAGAGGGGCTACTTGGTTCTCCAAGATTGACTTGGCATCGAGTTATCAACAGATCCCTATTGATGTGGCAGATGTTAGGAAGACGGCCTTCAGGACTCGGTATGGGCATTTCGAGTAGTAGTTACGCCTTTGGAGTTGACGAATGCACCGACGACATTTATGAGGTTGATGAACGGAGTTTTCCAGGAGTATCTCGATGAGTTCGTGATTATCTTCATTGATGACATTTTGGTGTATTCGAAGAGTCTTGCGGATCATGAGGTACATATAAGGAGAATTTTGGAGAAGTTGCGGGAGCAGAAGCGGATTGCTAAGTTGAGCAAGTGTAGTTTCTGGCAGCGAGAGATTGGTTTTCTAGGCCACATCGTTTCTGCAGATGGAGTTTCTGTGGATCCGAGGAAGATTCAGTCTATCCGAGATTGGCCTAGACCGAGGAATGCTACTGAGATTAGGAGTTTTCTCGGGTTGGCAGGTTACTATCAGAGATTCCTCAAAGGTGTTGTGAGTATGGCTCAGTCTATGACAAAGCTGACAGGGAAGGATGTTCCTTTCGTGTGGTCTTCTGACTGTGAGTTGAGTTTCGCGAAGCTGAAGGCGATGTTGACTAGTACACTAGTGTTGGCATTGCCTGAGTCGGGTGAGCCTTATGTGGTGTATACAGATGCTTCGGGAGTTGGTTGGGTTGTGTGTTGATGCAGCAGGGTAAGGTGATTGCATATGCTTCGAGGCCGTTGAAGAAGCACGAGGGCAACTATCCTGTCCATGATTTAGAGTTATGTGCAGTGATCTTAGGGTTGAATATTTAGAGGTCTTATCTGTATGGTGGCAGAGTTCAGGTGTCCACTGATAATCATAATTTAAAGTACATTTTTACTCAGCAGAATCTGAATGTACGACAGAGGCAATGGTTGGAGTTGTTGACAGATTATGACCTGGATATTGTTTACCATCCTGGTAAGGCTGACACTTTGGCAGATGCTCTTAGTCGGAGGCAGTATGATTCAGCTCAGGAGCGAGATGTGGAGACTCTTGTGAGTATGATTTGTACCTTGAGGTTGTGTGTTATCTCAGAGGAGCCGTTGGGGTTGGAGGCATTGACTAGGCAGATATGTTGAGCAGGATTCGAGTAGCTCAGGAGAAGGATCAGGTGTTGGTTGATCTCTCTAAGGTTGCGGGTTCTGAGTATCTGGTTTCTGTTAACGAGACTATCTTAGTGCATGGATGAGTCTGAGGATGAGGACTTGAGGCAGGAGATTCTGAGAGATGCTCATGCGAGCAAGTTTTCTATTCATCTGGGAGCGACTAAGATGTATCATGATTTGAAACGGTATTATCACTGGGTCGGGATGAAGAGGGATGTGACGGATTAGGTTGCAGCTTGCAACGTTTGCCTGCTAGTGAAGGTTGAGCATCAGGTTCCAAGTGGCTAAGTGCGCAGTCGTAGATGGGATGACCATCTCACTGGGTATTTATGATAATACTCATGCATCTCTTTTTCCCATGTGATGCAGATAAAGGCAAAGTGTGATCGTGGAATCATGGCTACGAAGAGGAGGATGATCTGGGATCTCGGTTGTGTGGTTTGTTTTCTGTTATTGTATTAGAACTGGCTAGGTAGTTGGTTTAGTTTTGGAGTTCTTGAATTGATGTTTGTAGAGTTTTTTTCGAGTTTTTGGAATTTGATTTGAATTGAGTTGCTGTTATCCGCTGGTTATCTGTGTGGTTGTTTGGTCGTTGAGGATATCATTTATGGGAATGCTACTCCGGGACCAAGGTCTAAATGTTAAAAAAAAAACGGGTCGGGTCGTTTCACAAGAGATATAAGTTTAAAGAAAAAGATCTTATCACTGCTGAAAATAGTAGAAGAACTAACATTATTGTGCGATATAATGACGATGATGTTCAACTTTAAAGAAGTTGAGCCAATGGCGTTGCTGAGGACTCATGATCTCATATTTGGAAAACCAGATAAGGAAAGTTCAAAAACAACTAAAGATAATCCGTAAGGAGAAAATGTAGTATGAGGTTGATGAGTCGGTGCAAAAACATGGTGGTTTTGTAACATTGACGATCTTAACTTTCCCGAGATCTATGGATTGCTACCTTTCTCAAAAGGTTGTTCATTTAAGGAATAAGTTATAAGATACGCTACCTTAAAAACTGTTACCTATGTTATAATAAATGTTAAAAGATCGTTCAATATGACAATTTTATACATAGGTCATGTTCGTTTGGCAATCGCCGGTGACTATGATCAAAAGTTGTTCGTTTGGCAGTCACAACAACCGGCGACTGGTCGCAACGATCAGCGATCAAAATTTCTAGTTGCCAGATTTTTCAGCGAGTGGTCGCAGATTTTAGCGACTGATCGCTGAAACTAGTCGCACAACACCTTAACGAACAACATTTAGTGGATGCGACCAAAAATAAATAATAAAAATGATATTTATTTAAAAATTTAAATTCAAAAAAACTTTTTAATAGATATTACATAAAATTTAAGTTTTGTTATTTACAAAACTAAAAAATGTGTTTTTTCGATACATCTCCAAAAAGTGATTCTGTCAAAACCGTAAAAATGTGTTATCGGTATAACTCCAAAATAGTGTTTTATGTCATAATTGTAAAAGTTTGTTTTCCCGCCAAAATTGTAAAATCGCATTTTCCCCGCCAAAATTGTACAATTATGTGTTTCGTAAAAGTATATGTTTCTGCACAAACCGTAAAACCGTGTTTTTAACTAAAAATTACAAAATCAAGTTTTACTTTCAAGTTGTAAAATTGTGTTTTACCCCAAAACTCAAAGCCGTGTTTTCTATTAGAACCACAAATCTCGTTTTATTTCAAAACCGCAAAATGTATTTAAAAATATCATATATTTAAAAAATTTAAATTTTAAATTTAAAAACAATCACCGAGATAGCAAAACGAACAACATAGCGACTAGTCGCCGCGATCAGTCACCGCGATCAGTCGCAATGGCTATGAAACAAACAACATAGTGATCACGTAATTGCTATCGCTAGTGGCGGTTGCTGGTCGCAGTCGCTAGCGACTAACAAATTAAAGAATAGGGCCATAGTCTAACAAACTTCATGGAAGATATTTTTTATAGACATTGCTAATATATGATAACTTTCTTTTTACGGTTTTTCATTGAAGTTTATTACTATATAAATTGTATTATGAGGTTTTATATGTGAAATGATAGTTTTAGTGTGTTTGTATATATGGTTTAGAATCTTGTACATAAATTAAGTATATGAGAGATCTAGAGTATCAAAGATTAATCAACCATTGTAAAACTTTCCATGGTTGGATTGAGCTAACAGTTAACCATCATAGCCACCTAAGTAAGCTTGCAACCATAAGTGGTTTGGTCACTTGGATCAACTGAGATATTGCAGAAGATGGATAAGATCGATGATGTTGTTTAGATCTTCAGGTAACGATCCAAAAACATATATCATCTTATAATGGTTATCAACACCTTCTTGGTTGCGAGCAACTTATTTAATTGTACACTTACTTAGTTTGATAGCTAGAAATGATTTTGATTTCAAAACGAGGACGACGATGATATGGATGAGCTTAATCCATCCGAATTAATGATTCTAATAGAAGGTAAACCTAAAATGATTATCAATAAGCTTTTGGCTCAATCTTTATTCTTTTTTAGCTTAGCATCCTTAGGGGTTAGAATGAACGTGGCTAGAATAAGGTAAAAGAGTTGGTGGGCTTGTTCTTCCACTGGCTAAGAACTTTAACGATGTTGACGTTGAAATAGGAAGCAACTGATGTGTAAGTGGCATAGCAAGTATAAGTAAAACGACCCGACCCATTTTTTTTTTTTTTAAACAAGAAACCCTTAGTCTCGGACTAGCATTCCCATAAATGTTATCCTCAACATCCAAGCAACAATACAATAACAGCGGATAACTTAAACAATTAAACCAAGCAATCAAATTCCATTAAAATAGCTAAACCGGTTCAACAACAAATTCCAAATCAAAAAGTTTCACAAAACCAGCAACCTAACAACCGTTCTAAAATGAAAATGTAAACAACAGAAAACACCCAACTCGAAACCCTAGATCATCTCCCTCTTTTTAGCCGTGATTCCACGATCACAATTTGCCTTTACCTGCATCACATGGGAAAAAGAGATGCATGAGTATTATCACAAATACCCAGTGAGACGGTCATCCCATCTACGACTGCGCACTCAGACGCGATGGATCCGCTCAGGCAAACACGCATCAAATAATCACACAATCACAACAATGGCTCAACCACAGCCCAGACAGGCGGCCTGTGGATCGACACTACCACTAGGTGTCGATCGACACCCCTGTACACACCTGTCGATCGACACACCCACGGTGTCTGTCGATCGACTGCTCCATAAGACCCTGTCGATCGACACAACCTCTAGGTGTCGATCGACAGCTCCTCGATCACCTGTCGATCGACACAACCACTAGGTGTCGATCGACAGCTCTCGTGTTGTCCTGTTGATCGACAGACCTAGTGGTTGTCGATCGACAGGCCATCGCAGATTCATGGGAAATCGATCATTATCCTCTCGGATTGATTTCCTCCTCTGTGATGACACGAAACCTGCACGAAAATCACAATCCACACAATCCAAACACAAATCACAGTCTGATTCAACAAAAACAAGATCAATCAATCAATCCATAACCTACCACCACACAACCTTAACGAATCCACCGGCCCAGAAGCCATGGTCACGCACTCACCTTAGATTTTTGGATAGAATCTGATAGTATTGAAGCTAGACACGAAATCTACGACAATCCCCACGAAATTCCTCTCCAAATCGATCAAGAACAAAAACCCTAACTCAAAACCCTAACAGAAATAAGAGAACTCTTCTCAACTCTTTCTCTGCAGATTTGAGGCTTGGTTTCGCTCAGAATGCGGCCAAAAAGCTTATATACGAAGCCCTAGGGTTTCCCTAAACCGGCCCGGTCTAATTGAACGACTTAAATTGAACCAGAAAACCGACCAATTCGAGTACCTGTCGATCGACAGACACTAGGTTTGTCGTTCGACAGCCCTTAAGAACCCTGTCGATCAACAGCCCTTAAGTGCCCTGTCGATCGACAGCCCCTCCATTTTCTCAAAAATGATTCACGGGCGTCACAAATCTCCCCCACTAAAACCGGATTCATCCTCGAATCCTCAAACACTACGCACCAAGCTAACCCCTGGCCAACCCGCCAGTAACACCGGAGACTACATCTCCCAGACCCTCTCGAGGCTCACATCCGTCCTATGCACATAGACCCGTCTCAAACATTGATTTCCCATAGCTCACAACTCATAACCACCATCTAGCTATTGGGATCGTCACCCCTCAGCTCTAGGTGTCTAGTATCAACCCACCTCAGTCCGCGCAGTCCTGACGGTGTTTGATACTCAACCATCTCCACACCTCAACCCATCAAGACACACAGTCTATCAAGCTCTCGGTATACAAAGATCTGCCAGAGGTCGCAACCTCCAAAACTATCCCCATACCCTCACGCTCTCACTCCTCGCAGTCCTGACAAACGATTGGTATGCAGGGAACCCACTGTCCCCGGAGAGATTCATCTCTCAAGATCTGCCGGAGACTCATCTCCAAGAAAGAACCAATGTCTATCTCTGAGCTATGCAATTAATTCCTAACGTCTATAATGCACCTCTGACCGGAATTACCTCCTAAGGTCTCACATGATATTCCCCTCCCGGAATACCATCACAACCGTGATCATCACAGATCACCCGGACCATCCATCACCCCGGATGTCCCCTCAGAGTCTCCCCGGAACTACACAGTTCTAACCACCGTAAAACTTCTATTCTGAGACTCTCTCGCACATACACACACACAAACCGCTAGAGTCCCCACCGAAACTGGCAAAATTTATTCGCAATAAAACTTCCATGTCGGGGTCCTCTAACCGCTTACACATGACTAACAAGTCATAAACACATAAGAAAAACACTTTCTTATTCACTGGAAAATGTCATAATCATTACAACTTTAATGAAAATACAAAATCCACAACCAAAAACCTCACCACACACGGTGATCACAGCACAAAACTGAAACTCGAAACCACAAAGAAAAACGAATTCACTCCTCGGCTTGCTTCTCGAACCACATCCTGAACTTCGTTTTCATCTTTGCCTCTGGTTCCCAAGTCTCCTCCTGAATACCGTCACAGTCCCACAAGACTCTCAACAACGGCACTCTCTTCCGGCGCAGAATCTTGATACTTCTCTCAAGAATCCTAACCGGCCTCATCCCAACAGTCAGATTTGGCTGAAGATCTGCAGGAATTGTCACTGTTACCTCCTCAGAAGCATGCAATTATCTCCTGAGTTTCGAAACATGAAACACATCATGGAATTTCTCCATAATCGGAGGCAGCTCCAACCGATACGCAACTGGTCCCACACGTTCCACAACCCGGAACGGACCCATGTACCTCGTACTCAGCTTATCCTCGGATATGGACCTGTTCAGACCCTGCATCATAGCAATCTTGAGATACACTCGATCTCCGACAGCAAACTCCAACTCTTTCCTTCTCCTATCGGCATAACTCTTCTGCCGATCCTGAGCCTCTTTCATGTTCAGCTTCACAACACGGATCTTCTTCGTCGTCTCCTGAACAAAAACAGCCTCAAAGATGCTCCTCTCCCCCACTTGGGTAAAACATAGCGGAGTACGACATGGCCTCTCATACAACGCCTCAAAAGGAGCCATTCCGATACTCGCCTGAAAACTTTTATTATATGCGAACTCCACCAAACTCAAGTGATCCGCCCAATGACCACCCCAATCTAGCACGCACATCTTTAACAGATCTTTCAGTGTCTGAATCGTCCTTTCGGACTGCCCATCCGTCTGCGGATGATTAGCTGTACTCATGTGCACCTTAGTGCCCATCTCAGCCTGAAAAGCTCTCCAGAACACTGAAGCAAACCTCAGATATCTATCCGACACAATGCTCGCTGACACACCATGCAACCTCACAATTTCCTTCACATACTTCTTAGCCAAGACCTCAACTCCATCTGTGTTCTTAATGGCCAGAAAATGTGTGGACTTAGTCAATCAGTCCACAATCACCCAAATCGCATCATAGGTCCGAGAAACCGGCAACCCTACTACGAAATCCATAGTGATCATGTCCCACTTCCACTCTGGAATGGGTAGACTCTGCAATAAGCCACTAGGAACTTGATGCTCAGCCTTCACCAGCTGACACACATTGCACGCTGCCACCCAATCCCCCACATCTTTCTTCATCCCGACCCAATGATAATACCGTTTCAGATCT